>OZ024742.1:86498041-86520541 GCA_964016885.1 Eledone cirrhosa
GAGCATTTATTCCAATTTCTAATTTCTGCCGGACCGGCAACCGCTCTTTCAAACCAGTTCCTGTACACAGCTAAGTATTCTATAAGTCTCTAGCTGTGTCATTCTCGATAAAAGCACTGGATATGTAGTCCTGATGATTTCTAACGAGAATGAAACGCGTAGATTACTTCCCTTGCTTTTATCGAGAATCTAATTGTAATACGTGACGTATTCTATTCTATAGCGATTAGGTCTTCAAAATGTTTATTATAAACATACAGAATATTTTCGAATATTCTATGTCTATATTCACATATATATCGCTATTTCAGAGCATTTATTCCAATTTCTAATTTCTGCCGGACCGGCAACCGCTCTTTCAAACCAGTTCCTGTACACAGCTAAGTATTCTATAAGTCTCTAGCTGTGTCATTCTCGATAAAAGCACTGGATATGTAGTCCTGATGATTTCTAACGAGAATGAAACGCGTAGATTACTTCCCTTGCTTTTATCGAGAATCTAATTGTAATACGTGACGTATTCTATTCTATAGCGATTAGGTCTTCAAAATGTTTATTATAAACATACAGAATATTTTCGAATATTCTATGTCTATATTCACATATATATCGCTATTTCAGAGCATTTATTCCAATTTCTAATTTCTGCCGGACCGGCAACCGCTCTTTCAAACCAGTTCCTGTACACAGCTAAGTATTCTATAAGTCTCTAGCTGTGTCATTCTCGATAAAAGCACTGGATATGTAGTCCTGATGATTTCTAACGAGAATGAAACGCGTAGATTACTTCCCTTGCTTTTATCGAGAATCTAATTGTAATACGTGACGTATTCTATTCTATAGCGATTAGGTCTTCAAAATGTTTATTATAAACATACAGAATATTTTCGAATATTCTATGTCTATATTCACATATATATCGCTATTTCAGAGCATTTATTCCAATTTCTAATTTCTGCCGGACCGGCAACCGCTCTTTCAAACCAGTTCCTGTACACAGCTAAGTATTCTATAAGTCTCTAGCTGTGTCATTCTCGATAAAAGCACTGGATATGTAGTCCTGATGATTTCTAACGAGAATGAAACGCGTAGATTACTTCCCTTGCTTTTATCGAGAATCTAATTGTAATACGTGACGTATTCTATTCTATAGCGATTAGGTCTTCAAAATGTTTATTATAAACATACAGAATATTTTCGAATATTCTATGTCTATATTCACATATATATATATATATATATATATATATATATATATATATATATATATATATATATATATATCTGTGTGTGTATGTGTGTGTGTGTGTGTGTAATTTATATATAGCTATTTAATTAAAGTAGACATTAGAAAAATCCAGTCAACGTTAATTTACTGAAAACATTATATATTAATTTACAGCTATACTTTCATTTCTGAATCAGTTCTTAAATTCCAATTAGCCACAAAGCATGGCTCTCCGGGCAACGTAAATAATGTTTATTATTCTCAATATGAATATAACAATTTTAAGAGCAAATACCAGGAATCATAAATATTTTGCAAACACATCTTACATCAAGAGTGATATTATGGTGGACTGAAAATTGTAATCATAAGGAAAACGTGTAGCAGAAGAATAGAAGAAATAATGCGAAACATATATTATTATTTTGAAGGGGAAATCATGTTAGGTTTGAATGTTTTGGGTAATATGGTTTAGAATTTGTCGTTTATTTCTTAATTCTACAAGTTATTCAGAAATGGACATCAGATTGAGCTGAGAAAGGTTTACTTTGAACACACCATGAAATACTAAATTAAATAAATATTGTTAAAACATCTACAAACACCTTTGTTCACCTAATAATTTAGTAGTAGTAGTAGTAGTAGTAGTAGTAGTAGTAGTAGTAGTAGTAGTAGTAGTAGTAGTAGTAGTAGCAGTAGTAGTAGTAGTAGTGGTAGCAGCAGTAGTTCTAGAAGTAGTAGTAGTAGTTGTAGTAATAGTAGCAGCATCAGTAGTAGTAATAGTAGTAGTAGTAGTAGTAGCAGCAACAGTATCAGTAGTACTAGTGGCTGCAGCAGCAGCAGTAGCAGTAGCAGCAGCAGCAACAGCAGTAGTAGTAGTAGCAGTAGTAGTAGTAGTAGTAGTAGTAGTAGTAGTAGTAAGGAGTTAGTGAGTGAAATGCTGATTACAGATATATTGGTAATTGCAATAATATAACGTACGAACAGTGATTCCAATACAGTACTTAGCTTCAGAATTGCCAAGGGGTACATTAGCGACATATTTGTAATATTTCTCTTGACTACTATAATTACCAAACCCCAATCATAATTATTTAGATTCGAAATATCACAAAATACTACAATATAATTGTGTCGAACTGCGTTTATCAACTTGTTCTGGCCAGGAAATGTATTTAGAAATACTGTTAGTTTTACATTAATTCATAATGTGAGGGTGCCGTCGATATTGAAAACACTTTGACACACACTGATAATAGTTATCACATCTACCATTTGTATATTTCTCAGTTTATACATTCACCGTGGTTTTACTATCATCCGAAAATCGATTGTGTAGATAATTTTATTTCGACACTAAAGAATGTCAAAGCTTTCCATCTTAGTTTACGTTAATTACTTGAGTAAACCTTAGATCCAACAGTCGCTTTTGAAATAGATCTATACAATTAAGTTGTCAATAAGCCTGGCAATGTTTCAATAACTATTCATAATTATCCCGAATCTTGAGTTTCAGTAAATAGGAAGTAATGTAAAATACGTGATTTGAAAGTAAATTGACACAGAATCAATTTCCTCTCAACAAATATAAATGGACTGCCGTACTTTAAAGCCGTTTTACTTTCCGAGACATATGATAATTGCTCTATTGGGTAAGCCGAGTATCGTTCATGGTGCATACAAAGCCGAGCGAAATATAATTCTGGAAATTATGGTAAAATTATGAAAACATTTCACTAATGGAACATCTGAAGAATAATCTTAGTAAAACTCTAAAGCAAGTCGTTATTTTAATTCATGTTCTTCGCTTCTTCAAATATCTCCATGTAGGTGAGTTGAAATTTAACTAAATAATTACTATTAAAGATATCAATAAATATAGGTGTTACAGTTATGCAGATATGATGAGCTATGTAGGGTTATACAGATAGAATGGACTAGAGATCAGTGAATGGAAATTGCGAATGGATTAAGTAACAGAGTATATATGGTGCAGAGTAGAAATCATTTCTAGACTGGAATTAAATCTCATTATGTAAGCACTGTGGATTAGCAGTATCAGTAGAGGGTCGGACGCCATGTTTTCTAGCAGAGTTACGTCCCTTTATGATTAGAGTTCAAATACCGACGAGGTTAACTTTGCATTTCATTCTTACGGGAACGATAAAATAAAGTACCAGTAATACACTGGGATAATTGCTGGCCTTGTTCCAAAAGTAGAAACAATTATGTAAGCACTGAATAATTGGATAAAAACCTCTATTTCCTCTTTTGTTTTCAATTGCTTCCATTCACTATACAATCGTTTGTAAGTATTCGTAAAGAAATTATATATATATATACATGTATGTAAGTATGTATGTATGTATGTATGTATACGTGTAAATATATATAAAAGTGTGTCTGTGTGTCTGTGTGTGGTTGTGTATATATATACATATAAATACACCAACGTGATCACAGACGTGTACACATTCACGTATGTTTATATATATATATATATATATATATATATATATATATATATATATATATATATATATATAAATATATATATAGAGAGAGTTTGTGTGTGAGAGAGAGAGAGAGAGAGAGATGTTGGTGGAGTGATAGGAAGGCAAATATAATGCAGGGTAAGGTGAGAAGATCTGTCATTAGACTCATGCAGTAGCTACGAAACCTTCGTTGGTGCATAATTCTAACCGAAACCTTATATTTCTTAAAAATGATGAATACATATAAGTATAGTTGAAATATCTACCGAAAGCAGACACTGAGATAAAAGCATTTAAAATCCCAGGCGTAGTATTTATATTAGTTTGTTTTAATGCTCAGATATGAACCACTTTCAAATGAACGATTTCTTAATTCAATTATGTTGCATTTGATTCAAGTAAGAAAAAGTGTGTCCAAAGAACTAGATAATAGTTATACTATGCTTTAAATCCAAAATGAAGTGTAACTACTTGTGGCTTCCATTATTGAGTTATCTATCCCCATACCTATGTATGTACCTCTTTATAACTCTTTATCTAATTTTTATCGCATATTACATTCTCCCTCTATGTATCCGTCTATCTGCGACAAGTGTATCCCTCCAACTATAAACACGCACATAACATTTCACTCACTCTAATGAAATGTGAAGGCGCAAAACAGTAGCTGTAAAATTATCTCAGCAGACACTGTTGATTTTTCTCGCCAAACCAGAGACACTTTGCTATGTTATGTGATCTGGAATTGTTTTTCTATTTGTTAAAATTAACTCACTTTTGGAAGCAATAAAATATTCATTAGCACGTTTTCAAAATTCAGAAAATATATAAACACCAAGGATCACATAAATGAGTCCACGTCATTTTGTCGGTTGCTCGTAAATTAATTTTCTCTTATTTAACATAATCATACAATGCACTGTAATCAAATCATTATTTATAAATGCTCACATATAATATTTCGGCTAGAGAATTCATAAAACATAAACCTATTGATTATGAATCCCTTAAATTCCTCTACTTCCGTGATATTTATTACTAATTCTTGGATATGAAGTCTGCATTAATTAACATTCTTAGAACAGAAATGTTTCCAAATAAATTCGGGATTTTTCTGTTTTTTTAATGATTGAGATCTTATTAGTGAAAGAAATAGGTGGGTCAGCTGAAACGTTCATGTGCAAACAAAGTTATTCTCATGGAATTAGGAAATAGGGTATCCCCCGGAAAAAAACAAAACAATGCAGTTATTAACAAGAAAAGTTAAAATTACAAGATTTCACAGCGTAGCGTCGCTCCTTCGAACTTTCAGGCCTTGTATTCTGCTGCTTTTTTGAAGCATGGTAGATTCTCAAAGTTTGACTCCGACTAAAGCTATATTATTAGCAGAATCTGTTGTTAGTTTGTGGCACAGTTGAGTCTAGTGTGATTTTCGTAGAGTGAAACCGAGATGATTTTTTTATTTTTTCAATTAATTAGCAAAATATCTAGAGCTGGTAAATGATAAATATGAATGTACAGTTGTTACAAAGGTATATGAGTGTTTGATATCATTGAGGTTGTCCTGCCTCTTTTTCTACAGTCATCATTCTATGAGCAATGAATACAGAGGAGAAGATTAAGAACAATCTGTAGGGTACTAACTCATCATAGTGAATAGTTAGGATAATGGAACACTTACACAGACAGCCGAAAGTACATTACAGGCTTCAAGACCCTGAATATGGACAAGGATTGACATTATCAAAATATTTCGTTTAATCTAGCTCCAACAGATCCATTTCACTACTGTGTCGCGTAGATTATCCACCTTCTCTATAATGTTTCACCTTAGGTTGAGTTTGTCGATGATGTACCCTTTCAGAAAGGTACATTCCCGAGCATCACCAATTGGACTGCGAATAGAGCCGAACTCACCTATGTGAGCTTGACCAAGTTCAAGAAATATACATTCAGAAGTATGGTTGACCAAACACTTATAGAATTTCGAAAATGTTAAGGTTGATACTGAACAATCTAGTGCACATTAAGATCTAACAAAACAGGTAGAGACACAACAGGAAAGATTTAAATTTCGGTGGATCACACAAACAAAAACGAAAATATAATGCTACAAACTGAAATGCGCCACCTTTTATTACTTTATCCATGAAATTTGGCACAATTTCGAATCTTTCTTTTTAAATTCTCACATATTTCTAGCCGGATCGCTTTTTGCACCACAATTTGAGCACATAATATTCTCATCAGCAAATGGTCGGTTAAATTACTGCAGACTGCATTTTTATCCGCGCTCGTTTATTTTACAATCTCTATAATAATGAAGGGAGGAGGAGTGCGGGACAGCTTCTGATTTATATCTTTTAATCCAGTTCGGAAAATAGGTTGGATTTTGTTTCTACTTTTGGCACCAAGCCAGCAGTTACCGAGTACATCACGGGTACTTTATTTCATCGACCCCGTGTATTCAATAATTATATGTTTCGGTGGCAGGTTTGGTAAGTTTAACACATGATTTGACCACGTAACGTTATTCGATATTTTCTTGTATTTCAAATATAATGGTGGTTATCAACACGTCTGTCCATAAATAG
The DNA here is from genome assembly GCA_964016885.1 of Eledone cirrhosa. Lineage (NCBI taxonomy): Eukaryota > Metazoa > Mollusca > Cephalopoda > Octopoda > Eledonidae > Eledone > Eledone cirrhosa. The sequence goes on from OZ024742.1 coordinate 86,504,359, forward strand.
GAGTTACTTACAGCTGATTCAATTAATCATATTGACACAGGCATGTACGTGCAGCCATGCGCATACATAATACGCCTATCAACAAGAACGTGCTGTTCATGAGGTGGTTCATAGGTACATCAGAACCATCGGAACTCACACGCATACACACACAAGACAAACACACATATATATATATATATATATATATATATAGGAAAAAGTATGACCCCGACGGCAGAGCTCAAGCCGTTTCGACGGCTATTTCTAGACAGAAATTACCACAATTTCGTTATTATATATATATATATATATATATATATATATAGTAATAATTGTTTCTACTTTAGGCACAAGGCCAGCTATTACCCAGTGCATTACTGGTACTTTATTTTATCGACCCCGTAAGGATGAAAGGCAAAGTTAACCTCGACGGGATTTGAACTTATATATATAGTAATAATGATAAATTTGAAGACTAAAATCCAAAGAGACTCGATAAGGATAAATATATATCAAATATATAAGAACCGTAGAGCAAATATTTACTAAAATAACAGATTAAAGTTTAAGCAAAGAATCGCTGCTTTCACCCTTAACGGGATCTACTGAAACTGACAAAGTCAATCTGTAAACGCAGAAGTGAATATTTCAAAAAACGTTGCAACCGGAGGAAGACAGGAAGACGATATTTTGGTTCGTGGTAACGTTCCTTGGCAAAATCGGGAAAAAACGAATATAATACGTCATTAATATGAGCGGTGAAAAACAATTACACGCAAAGACAGAACCACGTTTATGGTATAAAAGAAGTCGTATACTAATATTCTCTTAAGTGGTTCATAGAGACGTTCTCTGGCAATGAACGAAAAAAAAAACGAAGATAATACGTCATGTGTGGAGCGTGGAGAACAATTGCACGTAAAACAACAAAACCACGTAAATGGTATAACTGAAGTCGTAGACTAAAATTCTAACTAGGAAACCGAATGATTCTCCGCTTCACTTTAATATGTTATTTTAATATATATATATATATATATATATATATATATATATATATATATATATATATATATATATATATATATATATATATATATATATATATATATATATATATATATATATATATATATATATATATATAAGGACAGACACTGGTCTGTTCGAGACGCAGGACATGGCAGCGATAGTGAGGGACAGAGACCGCTGGAGAGAACTTGTCCATGGATCTCGGGAATTTTACCCGCCTTATATATATATATATATATATATATATATATATATATATATATATATTTATATATATATATAGGAGAAAGTATGACCCCGACAAAAGAGCTCTAGCCGTTTCGACCGGCTACTTCTGGGCTCCTGGCGACCAGAAACAGCCGTCGAAACTGATTGCGCTCTACCGTCGGGGCCATATTTTCTCCTATTATCCACACTACTACCCTAAGTAGTGAGTACTCTGGTGCTTTATGGTATATCTGGTTACTTACCACAACTCCTTCGTTATATTTATATATATATATATATATATATATATATATATATATATATATATATATATATATATATATACATATACATATATATATATATATAAATACAAAATATAAAACAATCAAATATTTGCTTAATGCATCTAATTGCAGACGCTCGTTTCTTCAAAGACAACTGTATGGATCCATATAGGAGCATACACAATGTTTAAAATGTAATTACATTCCTAGTCTCTAGAACAATCATTAAGATACATTATCATTAACAGTGTGAGTGATCATAATAGCTCACAGTATTTTTAAAACCGTGAGCAACTAGTTTCTTTCTTTTAATATTGGACATGTATTGCATGCACTTTAAAGCAACATTAGAATCTAAATGTTACGAAATGTTAGAAAAATTATATGGGGGGTAACAAAATAAATAACTTAAAACACTATGTTTTATTGTACCTTTAGATTTTAGTACTAAACTCTAGAGAAATAGTACAATATTTTGATAGATAAGAAGATAAATCATTCGAGGGGGAGTATAGATTCGGCATGGAAGCTTACACACACGCACGCACACACGCACACACGTACACATACACACATACACACACACATATACACACACACACATACACACATACACGTGCACATACACATTAACCCGCATCTTAATATTCAATTATGAAACCATATCTGCACTAAGTGGCCAAAATATATTATAACCTTGCATAAGTTTATGAAGAAATTCGTAATAATCGAGATATTTTAAATGTTTATATTTAGAAATACTTAGCACTCACACACACGTTATCATGGAAAACATACATTTCACTTTGAAATAAAACAAAAATAAACCGATCAAAATATTTAACGACCTTTGGAGCCTGATTGCTATTTCATCAGACGAAATATATATTTTTAAAAGATAAGCAAAAAGGAACGCTCAATCGAGTAAATTATATAATATATCACACCGTGTAGTATATCGATACATACGTTCCAACGTGTACGTTATTAGCGCATATGTTAGCAGTTAATAAGATTATATTAAATTGATAGCATGAAGCAGATATTTACGATAAAGATATATATGTATGGATACCGTATAAAAGTGAGAGATGGTACGTAAATGTGTATATTCATTGTTTTTACCAATATACAGGTAAGTAACCATATTTGTCATGTCTCTATGTCTATATACCAAAAACGTGTGCATTTATATACATACTTACGCAGTATCTTTTAAATCTATTCCTAATCCATACCAATGTAATTTTGTCACACAAACGCACACACTAATAAATAAACCCACGCGCCCCGACACACATATACACACATATGCACACATACATATACATACAAACACACACGTATATATATATATATATATATATATATATATATATATATATAAATAAATAAATAAATAAATATATATATATATATATATATATATATCCTCCTCACTTTTGGTTGCCCATGTCTCTCTCTCTCATTCTCTCCTGTCTATGTGAGAGGCAGCACGATTATACCAGCTCTGAGTCGTAGCTGAACTCGAGGCTAAAGTCTCCTAGACTGGCCACAACTTACTTTCCCTATTTTTCCACGTTAACTTTTTTGCATCTTTCTTTCACCTGTGTCTTCCCATGATGGGATCTGTAAACTTTTTTTCTTATATTCCTTTCCTTTTTTCCCCTACCTCCTCTCTCCTGATCTTTCCCCCTTGTTCTACCTCCTTTCTCTCTCTTTCCTTTTCTCCCTCTTTTTTCTCTCTTTCTCTCTCCTTTTCCACCTGACCTTTTGATTAATAAAAGGACTGGGGCGCACCCTAACTACACCGTGGTCCTGTAATTCAGCGCCGAAACATCGGTTTGGGATACATTTACAGCTGACAATGGAAACGCCTTTCTTCCTTTCTCCTCCTGTTACGTCCTAACCACCATTCTAAACCGTGTTTTTAGTAACCACACAGCTCTTTTCATTTCATAACTGTATATATATATATATATATATATATATAACGAAGGAAATGTGGTAAGGAACCAGGTGGACTATAACGCACCATACTACTCAATACTTAGGGTAGTAGAGTGGGTAATAGGAACAAGTAAGACCCCGACGGCTGAGCTCAAGCCGTTTCGACGGCTAATTCTGGACTGAATGAAAATTTATTCTGGTATTTAAATAGCCAAGCTTATCAAGGGGTAATTCCATATATGGTCAAAGAGATAATCACCAGGATTGGTCACATCACAAATTAGTAGTAAATCTGTGATGGCAAATTGGTGGGGGAAGAGGTAGCTGAACCTGCCGGTAGGTGAAAAAGGGAGAGGGAGTGGAGTAGACCCATTCATGCGTTGGTAGTGCCGGCTACAGCTGGATGTGAGGTCAAAGAAGATACTGGGGAGGGGGAGGAAGTCGAAACGGTAAGTAGAACAATGAGGGTAAAACTATAAAAAGTACTGAGAGAGAAAAAAAAAAAATAAGGAAAGTCTGGTTACTAAGACTTAAGTCTCTCGCTATTGCTAGGCTAAAGAAATACATAAATAAATAAATAAACAAATAAGTGAATAAAAGAATAGGTAAATAAATAAAAAAAAATATATATATATATATATATAATGAAGAATAAAAAATAAATAAAAATTAACTAGGTGGGACGGAAATAAAGGGACCCTTATACGAGGTATAAGTGCGTGTATCGTACGGTGACGGGTCAACAAAGGTGGGGCCAAAATACTAAAGAGACTACCACGAAATAATAAAGGTTTCTACCCCAATCACAGGGCCAGCAACCACCCAGAGCAAGAAAGTAAACTAGTACGAGAATATAATTCAGGGTCCCGCAAACAAATACTCGTGCTAACTCTAAGGGTACCGCCACGAAACAAAAAGTCTTATACAAGCTACATGAAAGATCGTACGAAGTAAAAGTAAAGAACGGAAAATTAATACAGAACCCCCCCCCCCCCCCCCAAAAAGGAGTTGGACCAACTTTAGGAGACGGACCAACTCCTAAACAAGAAAGATGAATTGGTTACTGCATGTAAACACCGATTACGTAGGACTTACCTCGCCCTCAAACCCCATAATGACCCGGGGTGGGGGGGGAGTAGACTAGGGCTATAACACCCCACTTGCCTATTTTGTAAGGGGTAACCCCTGCTTGCCAATGGAGACGTAAGATCTTCTTTTACATTTTGTATCGCTTCCTCTATATTTCCTCCTTCCCCCATCCCTCCCTAGTCCTTCTACCTCAGTTCCCTTTCTTTGTCGTCGCCTTTTTCTCCCCCTGCCGAGGTAGCCCCTCGGTCTCTTGTAGCTTCAGCACCACCACCACCCTCCCATATTCTATGATAGATTTGGCCGACTCCGCTTTTTATGGCAGAGGTGTTAGACTTCTGATACTTGCCCCCTTCTCCGACCGCTGTCCCTTTTTTCCGTGCCTTTTATATTTCTTAGTGGCATCTTTGCTTTAATTCCTCGTTTATCCAGTATTTCTTTCCTCTTTTTCCCTTTTTTTTTTGGGGGGGGGGGTGTTTCTGTATTAATTTTCCGTTCTTTACTTTTACTTCGTACGATCTTTCATGTAGCTTGTATAAGACTTTTTGTTTCGTGGCGGTACCCTTAGAGTTAACACGAGTATTTTTTTGCGGGACCCTGAATTATATTCTCGTACTAGTTTACTCTCTTGCTCTGGGTGGTTGCAGGCCCTGTGATTGGGGTAGAAACCTTTATTATTTCGTGGTAGTCTCTTTAGTATTTTGCCCCCTCCCCCCTATGTTGACCCGTCACCGTACGACACACGCACTTATACCTCGTATAAGGGTCCCATTATTTCCGTCCCACCTAGTTTATTTTTATTTATTTTTTATTCTTCATTATATATATATATTTTTTTTAATTTATTTATCTATTCTTTTCTTCACTTATTTGTTTATTTATTTATTTATGTATTTCTTTAGCCTAGCAATAGCGAGAGACTTAAGTCTTAGTAACCAGACTTTCCTTATTTTTTTTTCTCTCTCAGTACTTTTTATAGTTTTACCCTCATTGTTCTACTTACCGTTTCGACTTCCTCCCCCTCCCCAGTATCTTCTTTGACCTCACACCCAGCTGTAGCCAGCACTACCAACGCATGAATGGGTCTACTCCACCCCCTCTCCCTTTTTCACCTACCGGCAGGTTCAGCTACCTCTTCCCCCACCAATTTGCCATCACAGATTTAATACTAATTTGTGATGTGACCAATCCTGGTGATTATCTCTTTGACCATATATGGAATTACCCCTTGATAAGCTCGGCTATTTAAATACCAGAATAAATGTTCGTTCAGTCCAGAATTAGCCGTCGAAACGGCTTGAGCTCAGCCGTCGGGGTCTTACTTGTTCCTATATATATATATATATATATATATATATACATACATATATACATATATATATATATAGAGAGAGAGAGAGAGAGGGAGAGAGAGATAACAATGAAATTAAATTTCCTTTCTCACTCTTAGTACAGCTTATACTTAAATGTAAGTATGTACACGTACATACATATATGTATACAGACGTACAGTAGTATGTATATATATATATACATAGATGCCCACATATATATATATATGTACGTATGGGTTTTCCGAACATTTATTATAATGTTCGGCTTGTTTGTAAACAAACAGCCCGAATTAAGCCGTACAGTGTTCGGCAACCATCGTCGCCCTTTTGCTCAACACTGACAACGGAACGATGAACTAGTTTCAAGCTTATTAGTTATCGTCATCATCGTATACCTTCTTGTCAGATGATTGAACGTTTGAAAGTATATACTTTCCTTATGTATATTAGCTGCTGAGCAGCCTAATTTAGTATATACTTTCAAACGTTCAATTGATATGGAGGGTTTTTGGTTTTTCTCGCATCTTGTTGGTGTTCGAATGTTAGTTACGTTTTGTGGAAAAAAGTGGCTCGAAATGCTAGGTTATTTTTTAGAAAAGTAATTTGGTTGGTTGATGACTGTCACATGAATAAGTATTTCGCGCCAGTTCACGTTACAAAGTATACATTTGCCTTTAAAATGTATATATTTGCCTTTAAAAACAGGTGGGGGTGGGGCTCTGATTGATTTTTCCTATATGAGTGAAATTTGGTTGGGTGATGCAGTCACGTGAATAAGCACATCAACATTCGCGCCAGTTCGTCGCTCAAAAAAGTGTTTTTATAAATGTACTTTGATTGATTATGATTCTCACGTGAATAAGTACATTAAATTTCGCGCCCGTATATGGGAATTCTTTGTAGCCATTTAGAGAATTATGTGCCAAACGACAGATAATGGTCAAGAAAAAAGTGATGAGCAGAATTGTGTTAAAACATGTGTTAAATAATCGCTTTCCTTTTTAATTAAGTCTTCCTGGTATCGACAAATGAATGTGTATAATCTGGTCATCGTATGTGATTGCTTTTTACACTTTCATAGTAGTTAGTGTCTTGTAAGAGAGTGCACATATAATGTTAATACTGTTCAGCATCCATAAGGACGACAGTACTTCCCTTGTCCGCTTCCTTAATTACAATGTCAGTATTGTTTTTTAGTTCATGTATAATTTCCCATTCCCTTCGACACGTATTGGGTTTGGGTTTAGGTTGCGGTAGTTCATGGTATGGGAAAGTTTCTATGTCGTTACCCAATTTGTCCAGAACTCTGTTCCTGCCCTTTGTTGGGTTGTAGCTGCTTTTATTCCGATTGCTCGTTATTTTCCTTGTCAAAGAATTCCTCTGTTAAACGTAATTTTCTACAAAATTGTGAAATATCGTCATTTATCTCATTGAAGTTAGATCATTGTGGTGTTGGTGTGAATTTCAGTCCTTTGGAGAGAATTAATTTATTGGGCTGGGAAGTTTGTATTTGAAAGATTGATTATTTTCGGTTTATCAAAATCGGGTGTCGTGGGTCCTGTTACCTTGGTCTAAAAAATGATTTTTTCTGAATTGTTTTTTCATGGGTATTATTATATCTAATGGCATTTCCCCGGTTGTTGTGTGGTCTTGCATAGAACTTTCGAATTTATTGAGGGTCGATTTGTTGATGGTCCGGGTTGTAAATGTTGTTCCTTTGTGTGGGTTGGGATATACGATTTTGGAACACGTTCTGTTTGGTTTGTGATCTGGAGGACATTCGGTTTTTCTTAGTAGGGTTATAGTTTTGTCTATGGATTCTGGGATTATCGTTATAATTTTGCTGGGGGTATGTTGGACCCTTTGTTACTTTTTTTGTTATCTGTTGTGAGTGTGGTGTGTGAGTTTTAATTTGTTTTAAAAATGGATTACCTGTATGGTGTTCAGTTTTGAAATCCATTTCGTAGTTGTTGAAACAGGTGGCGTATTTTCCCATCGCTGGAGGAATTTTAGTTCTTCATCCGCACAATTTTATTTCCAGAGTTTTAAATTTTTTTCATAGAGTAGGCCTTCGGCGTGCCTTGAGGTTTCTGTTTCGAGTGACTTGAAATTGTCTTCGTTGCAGTTGGCTCTTATCCACAACAATTCTATTTTTATTTTAAACTTTTCTATGGCCATATTTTCCCTAAGTATTTGTTGGTTTTCTGGTTCTTTCAGGAGGGGTTTTATTTGAAGTTTTTTAGGGCGAATGATTGGGGTAGAGTTTAGCCACTTTTCATATATGTCTGCCTTGCCATTATTTTTTAGGAGATTCCAAAGGGCAAATTTCCGAGCTGTGAGCTTTTCAGTTCATATATTGATTGGGATCTTTTTCACTAACCTCTCGTAGATTGGGTTCGAATGTTTGATCCAGCTTTTGGTGCATTGCTGTTTCAATGGTTTCGATTAGTTTAGTTAATGCTGGAGTAACAATCGTCTCTTGGATATTTTATCCTTCTTCGTTGGGTCCTTTTTTATAGATATGTATTTGGTCCACTTTGTTGGTCAAAATTGCAAGTTTGGGGGAAATTCATTTAAGATGTCCTGCTTCAGTGAGTTGTCTTTTTGTAGAGACTTCTTAGTGGCATTTTCGGTCCTCGTGTGGTGGGTATGTATTAGAAAATGATGTTTTTTTCCAAAATGAAAAAAACGAGATGTATTACAAGAGGGAAGGTATAAGGAATAAAATATAGATTATGTTAACACCATAACATGCTACCCATCCAAACAGACACGTACACACACACCCAGAAACACACACACACACATAACACCTTCTATACTCGATAATAAAATCCATAGCTAAATAAACCTTAACATACGATACTACTCTAACAGCTTAACATGCTAAACACACACACATAACTCGCTCCCCCATTTCTACTAACGGAATCATTTTCCAACACACACACAAATATATATTCTCTACATCTTAACATGCTAACCATACTCCCACACACATAATTCCTTCCCCCATTTCTACTAATAGAATCCTCCCCCCGTCACACACACACACACACACAAATCAGCTCACAAAGAAAAATATATATATCTCTGATTTCTTTATTTCAATACAAAATCTGAATTTTGAATCCATAACACATCAGCCATACTCACAGAACCAGAACAATTATCCCCATGCTTTTTTTCTTGACCATTATCTTTTGCTTGGCACACAATTCGCTAAATGGCTACAAATAATTCCTATATACGGGCGCGAAATGTAATGTACTTATTCACGTGAGAATCATAATCAATCAAAGTACATTTATAAAAATAAATTTTGAGCCACTCTTTTAAGTGAAAATAACTTTCAAACACGAAATGGCGGGAAAGTCGATGTGCTTATTCACGTGACTGCATCAACCAACCAAATTTCAATCATATATGAAAAAATAATCTGACCCCCCCCCCCCCACCTTTTTTTTTTTAAAGACAAATATAATAAGAACTTTGTAACGCGAGCTGGCGCGAAATTTATAAACACTTATTCACGTGAAAGTCATCAACCAACCAAATTACTTTTCTAAAAAACCTAGCATCTCGAGCCACTTTTTTCCACATAAAACAGAAGTAACTTTCGAACACCGATCAGATGCGAGAAAAACCAAAAAATCTCCATCTCAATTCAACTTTTGAAAAGCATAAGAATTGTAAAACCGGTAAAGGAATCAAATACATATTCTTAAAAGACTCCAGTTGCATTTTCGATTTCATCTTTTTTCATTATACTTTCACTCGCGTAGGTCATCTCGTTTCTTTTAATTTTGGAAAAAAAAAGGCATTTTATTATATATATATAGAAAGATAGATATATATATATCTTTATTAGCCACAGGGGCACAAAAGAAGGGGACAAGTACAAAGGGGGAAGTTTACATACAATAAAAACGTGTAAAATGTTATCACAAATGGAATTTAAAAAGTTAGTCGATTTTCCCCAATAGAGGGAGACAGTTTATATGGGTAACACATCCCCGAAAAAAAATGTGCAACCCTCATCTCCAGGAGTACGAAGAGTTTGTACTCCTTTCCTCTCCTCCTCCTTTTCCTCAACCTACAGGCTGATATAGAGAGAAGGCCCATTCACTGGCGCCATTCTCGCCACTTTCACCCACCTTTCATAAAACTTGCTGGGGTACAGCACCTCTTTCTCCATCCTGATTCTTCTTCCAAAGTGGTATTTGAAAAAAAGAATCGTGTTGTTGGCCGGAGAGAAAGGTGTCTGACCTCAGCCCTTTCAACCTTGTCCACCATACAACCTCTTTCGCCATAGCTATCACACAAAGGAAAACCGCCTCTCCTTCGTTTTTGAAGGAGGGTGGCGGTTTGATTATGACAATGGACTCGGTGGTCAACTGGATTGGTCCCACCCGCGACAATAGTCGTTCTACATAGCCCCACAGGTCAGTGACGCCCGGGCAGTGTATGAATGCGTGCGCGACGGTTTCTTCGTCTCGCACGCACCTCGGACAGATCTTTTTTGCAGGGTCCCTGCCCGGGCGCCCATGTCTGTAGAGCTTGTCTCGAACTGGTAGAGCTCCTCGGTAGCACTGCCAGGCCAGGGACTTTTGGAAGTTGTCCATCAGTCCCGGGCGGAAGGTCCTACCGAACAGACTGGCCAGTTCATCTTCCTCTACGCCTAGAGTTTCACCGAGCGCGTCGTCAGACACTTGCTGCGGACTAACCCTCTATAGAATGACGAAGTGGAGTCTCCACTGATCGCCGGGTCCGCCTGCCAGAGGGCTGTGAGCGCCTGAGCACATTCGATGTGCCAGTCGCCCATTTTCCTCGGTCTTTGCTTGACCCAGGACTGCAGCTCGGTCAGCGAGACGAGTCGTGGGAAGGCTCGCCTCACGAACGGGGCCCACACCGGTTGTCCGGTGAGGAATACGTAGAGATGCCGCAGCCTGAGCGCGTGTTTGCGCATCGTCAACCACGGCATCCCCAGCCCTCCGTTAGAAGGGTGTTGGCAGCAGATGGATCTTCTCACCAAAGGAGCCCGCCTCTTCCAAAGAAATCGGAAGAGCGCGCGCTCCATTTTGGCGAGCGTTTTGGCTGGACAAGGCACGACGGTCAAGCGGTAGTAGATGGCGGACGCTATAAAATTGTTCGCCACCTCCGCTCGGCCTGTCAAGGATAGTTTGCACTCGGCCGACTTCTGGGTGAGTGCAAACAGCTTGGCCGTCACTTCGTTCCAGTTCTTCTCCACCTGGAGGTCCGGACCAAACCAGACCCCGAGCAGCTTTACCGGTCCTTCCGTCCAGCGTCCGACGACGCCATCGGAAGGCATCGGTATGCCTTTCCACGATCCGAGTTGCAAACCGCTGGACTTGTCCCGGTTCAGCTTCGCTCCTGTGAGACTTTCGTATTCCTTCAGTAAGGTGCCGACTTCCTCGATTTGCGAGGCGCACGACACCATTACTGTCACGACGTCGGCGTAGGCCGACGCCGCTCTCCGCAGTCCCGGTTCCAGAGGGATGCCCTGCAATAGCTCCAGCTTCCGCAGTAGTGGCTCGAGAGTCAGTACGTACAGAAGGGAGGAGAGAGGGCATCCCTGTCGAATGGATCGCGTAATATGGAACGGCTCCGAGAGGTAGCCGTTCACCTTGACCCTTGAGCAGATGTTGCTGTTGTTCATTGCAGCGATCCAGCCCCTAAACACGGGTCCGAAGTCTGCCGCCTCGAGCACCGCATCTAGGTAACGATGGTCAACCCTATCGAAAGCCTTAGACTGATCCAAGTTGATCAGGGCCCCACCGAAGCTGGGTTTACACCCTACCCTCTCTATGATGTATCGCATGAGGTGGAGGTTGTCGTGTATGGACCTGGTCGGGATTGCGCATGTCTGCGCTTCTCCCACCAGGTTCTCGACGACAAGCGCCAGCCTCTTTGCCAACACCTTGGCCAAAATCTGTAACTCTGTGTTTAGCAGAGTTATGGGCCGGAAGTTGCCTATGTCATCCCCCTTATTCTCGTCCTTCCTGATTAGTGTGACCACGCCCCCGGTTACAGAACTGGGAATTCTCCCGTTCTGTTGCCAGTTGCATTAGACCGCTTCCAGGAGACCGGAGAATAAGTCCGGCATTGCTACGTAAAATTCGTAGGGTAGACTGTCGAGACCTGGAGATTTGCGTTTGCCGCATTGGCTCAGCGCATCCCCTATCTCAGTGGCTGAAATCGGCTTTTCGCAGAACTTTGCCTCGCTGTCCGAGAGTCGCGGTAGGCCGTCGAGGTATGGACCGAAATCCATAGCCTCTCCCGGCGCGCCGCTCCCCCCGAACAGCCGAGCAAAGTGCCGCTGAAAAGCCGCACACATCTGCTTCGGCTCACGTATCACGCGTCCGTTTTGGTCCTTCAAAGACCGAATCGTGGACTGGTTGCCACTTTTTGCCTCCGTCACTCGGGCCCAGCTAACAGCTTTGGCTCCCTCGTTTCCCAGAGCACGTATTTTGCTTCTGACAACGCAGCCCTCGTCAGAAAGATAGAAAGATAGATAGATAGATAGATAGATAGATAGATAGATAGATAGATAGATAGATAGATAGATATTGTTATGCTTTGGGAGGGTCATGTTGCCAATAGGAAACACACGCACCAGTTGATTCACTTCAATTTATTATGAATTAAATTTATAAATTTAGGAATTTATAAATTTTCGGTTGGTTTGTTGATTCCACAACCAGACGATTGTTCGTATATTGTCAAAGTTCTGGGGGCCAGTATAAAATTAAACCTTAAGGAACATATGTTCAAATTTAATGGAAAAACATATGTCCAAGAGGAGGGAGCAGTCATTGGTGTTAGCATTGCAGGTGACATAGTTAACCTATTCATGGTATGGTGGGACAATAGACTTAAACTTAAAGAACAATTAGAAGACAGAAACATCTTAATCCAGATAATGTACTTCCGCTACGTTGATGAAATAAACATCGTAGTAAACACACCCCACTAGAGAACAGTCAGGAATTAGAGAAAAACACCATGGAAAGATCCAGTAAATAGCTAACTCCATCCACCAGAGTATTAGAGTTACTATAGACTATCCAAGCAAACACCCCAACCATCGATTACCTGTACTAGACACAGAGCTCTGGATAGATAATAACACAAAACAAATCCTCCATTCCCATTATACCAACCCATGCCTGCCAAATATCTGATCCACCGAAACTCAGCTGTTTCGGACCATACCAAAATCAACATACTGATTGCGGATTTGGTACGGGTAATGAGAAACGTGTCCCGCATGTGCAACCCCAAAGAACGAGAGAGACACATACAACACTTCATCCACCGTATGCAGTTCTCTGGTCACAATCAGAGAGATAACATCAGAGTATATAGAGGAGCCAGAACCAAATGGGAAAACATGGTAAATAATTGTTTCTACTTTAGGCACAAGGCCAGCAATCACCAGTTCATTACTGGTACTTTATTTTATCGACCCCGTAAGGATGAAAGGCAAAGTCAACCTCGGCGGGATTTGAACTCAGATCGTAAAGGGACGTAACTATGCTGGAAAGCATGGCGTCCGACCCTCTACCGATACTGGACACAAATGGGACATGCCTCTTGTATAGGAGCACATTTTGGAATAGAATAGAAAGAACTAGGAATAAGGTTAATAGAATAAACTCATGGTATGGTAGCCATAAATACCAGAGTGTAATGTTCATCGATACAAAGCCTAGAGGTGAATTAGCTTACAAATTTAGAAGGACCCTAGATAAACATAAACTCAATATTAAGAAAGTAGAAAGACCAGGTGCCTCCATAAAAACACTTATTAGCAATAGGTACCCTTTTCAAAGACCTCGGTGCAGAGATAAGAAATGAATAATCTGTAAACTAAGCCTCTGTATTAACTTTAAAACTAGAAATGTAGTATATAGCATAATATGTACTGAAAGGACAATGTAGAGATTTAGCATATAGTGTACATAGGTGAGACAGCTCGTAGTATAGGGGAACGGATAAGTGAACACAGGTGAGAGCTTCAAGATAGTAAAGAATCATCTGTACTCCACCAACATGCTAAAATAGAACATAAGGGTCAATTAGAGAACATAGAAATAAAAATCGAATCTACACACAGAAAAGACGCAATGTTTAAACAAATCACAGTGGCAATAAACATAAATTAACTCCAAACATAATTAAATAGAACACATGGATGGAATAGCAACAACACAACTTACAATTAAGGACATGTGAAAACACATACACACATAGAACAAACAACCAACCAGTAACATGCAGATAAACAAATAAATAAATAAGTATAAACACACGCAGACACCCGGATGTAACACATGCGCAAACTAAGCACACAACAAAAACAAGATGGCGTAGGACAGAACAAAGGAGACGCACAAAAACAAACAAAATAATTCCCAGTCACTGAAGAGGTCACATAATGTGTGACGATATAACTTTGACAATATATAAACAATCGTCTGGTTGTGGAACCAACCAACCAACCGGAAATTTATAAATTCCTAAATTTATAAATTTAATTTATAATAAATTGAAGTGAAAGCAACTGGTGCGTGTGTTACTTATTGGCAACATGACCCTCCTAAATCATAACTATATCGGTTTCAACACACGTTTTCAGATAAAGAATCTTGCTAAACAAATTCAGATACGAAATAATTATATATACATATATATATATATATATATGTAAGTATATTTTCGAAACAGCGAGTGGATTTGAAATTATTAGAAATGTTAGCTATCGCCGTATTTTGACTACAGATATTAAAGAAATTATTTAGCCTGATAGTGGGCTTAAGAACCCTGGGAGAAATGGAAAAAGATGAGTATTGTACGTCAATACTCTTCTTTTTCTATTTCTTAACCCCACTATCAGGCTAAACAATTTCTTTAATTTCTTTAGTCAAAATACGGCGATAGCTAATATATATATATATATATATATATATATATATATAGAGAGAGAGAGAGAGAGAGAGTGAGAAATTCTTAAATAAACTTAGGGAAGTAGGAAGATGAGTGGATATACATGAGCATTCACGTATACGCATATCTCACTCCGTGAAAACACACGGGTGCTATCAAGGCTTTATTTTCAAACCTAGGTCTTATATTAATTTATCCCTACATCTCTTACAGAAAATCATGTTTGGCCATACCCAAAATATGCGCTATTATATTTACTGGAATAACAAAAACGATTATATAATTAAGTTGCCAATGCTGGCGCAAATACTTTCCTGGAAATATGTCCTCATTTGGAGCACATGTCTAAAATGTGTACAGAG
This sequence comes from Eledone cirrhosa, assembly GCA_964016885.1. Classification (NCBI taxonomy): domain Eukaryota; kingdom Metazoa; phylum Mollusca; class Cephalopoda; order Octopoda; family Eledonidae; genus Eledone; species Eledone cirrhosa. The sequence goes on from OZ024742.1 coordinate 86,519,569, forward strand.
TAATTGAATTTGGCTCTTGTCTGGCACGAACCTTTACTTCTATGACCGAACGGTTTCAATTTGAGGTACAGTTATATTGTCCTCTGCCCATTAACGGATAGCGGATTTGCTCTCTTTTCAGTGGCTATTTCTGTATCGGCTGTCAGATATACCGACACTATAATCTGTCTATTTGAATTGTGCCTTCTCAAGGGTGTGTGTAAACACGCCTCAACAACTTCGATGCTGGAAATTTGTTCTCTCCCCGTCGAGCTTTCTTTGGATTTAGCTCAAACCTATTCGTTGTGATGATAATCATGTCTACTGTTGATAGATAATGTATCATCCATGGAGGAAGGAGATGATAACCACTGTATGATATACTTCTCGCTTGGTATGTAGGCCGTATCTTCTCCTGTCTATACACATCGATGTGTTGCTTGCGGTATTGTTATCGATGTGCAAGCAGATATATTTCTTCAGTTTTGTTGTTGCTGATTTACAGTCAAAATTTGTCACAGGCTTTGGGCAATTTTCCAACTTCCATATTAATAGGTTTGGAATAAATTTCGACATGCTAAATATATACACTATGCTGTATAAACATTTGTAACATGTTTAATTTCAATTCCCGTTGAATGAATATTAGACAAAACAATAATGAAACGTGTCACGATTATTATGCCTATTGAAATGTTACTAATTCTCTGTGAATTATTTCATCTGTTCTATACTTTATATAGTATTTATAGCGCATGTCTATATTGCCGAGAATGAACATTGACTAGGCATTTTTCGTGAGAAATCATGTTTTCTTTATCATAGCCATTTGCTCCAATTTGTTTTGAATTTTAAGCAATGAGTCACGACAGTATGCCTAACCAGAAGTAAGTAAAAAAAGTATTCAAATAAATATAATCTACCGATTTATGGTATTAAATTCTGTATGAATATATATTTTATTAATAATATGGAACATACCAAGCAGCAAACA
>OZ024742.1:86525541-86528041 GCA_964016885.1 Eledone cirrhosa
ATATATATGCAGAGGTTATATTTAATTTGTTGGGATTCAACAAGCTTAAGCATTTTTATAACTGATATAAAGCACTCAACAAGTTAGTGGATTAAATACACAATATATTAATAAATGGAAACTATATTTATAAAACCATATTTATTTTATTATATGGGCAACCAAATCAAATTATGGTGCGCTTTCATCAGATAAAATACAGATTTGTTTTATAAATAAATATTGACATACCAGGAAAAAAGACAACATTAACGGTTGGAGCTTCCTGGATAGTGGAGATACTATTTTATAGAGGGTAATACAAAGTTATGAGTGAGTATGCAAATGAGTGTCCGAAAAGTTGTAAATATAACGGTTTATTTAAATTAAACTTTATGAAAGGTAGAGAGAAAAAAAAGAAAAAAAGAAAAGAGAAAGAGAGAAGAGGAAAGAAAGAACGATTATACATACTGATATTGAAGAAAGTCAGAATGAATGAAGAAATAAGTTTTAATATACATAGCGTAAATATATCTAAGTGAAAGAAGAAGTGAAAGAAGAAGTGAAAGAAGAATAAGATTAACGTGGAAGAATAATATTTAGAATGTAGGGTTCATTACGTTGTGATTATAATATTTATAATGATAGGTTGAAAAATTATGTTAAAATTAAACATTAAAAATCAAAATTAAAGATTAACATTTGCCTTAATATTAAAGATTTAATTTAATAATTTAATATTAATATTAAAAATTTAAAATGTTTAATTAAAACAGAAGTATTTATATTATATTAAGATGTATTAGTAATAATATATTGGTTTAGATGTGTATGTTAAGGATTATAAATTATTTAAATAAATATATAGTATTTTACTTTAGAGAAAATCTAGTATAGTTTATTTTATTAAAGTAAGTTTGGCAAAATTATATTTATTAATATTTGTAAGTCAAAATTTAAACATCCAAATAATTCTAAATGTATGAACATTTACGAGAGTTTACAAAGGAATAACTACTTAATTATATTATATAAACAGCAAGGAAGTATAAAATAGGTTAGAAGTGATTTATTAAGATCTCAAATTATTCCAAGGATTAAATGTTATAAAGTTAAAAATTGTATCTTAAGAATATAATTAAAACATAAAACATATGTTATTTTATAAGAAGTCATAAATTTATCTTAAGAATATAGTTAAAACATAAACCATAGGTTATTCCACATATGAATAAAAAAAACTATATATAAAAATCATATATTAGTCCACATATATATACATATTTAGATACATATATTAAAAATGTTTGAAGATATAAAAATATCGGAAGATATGAAAATAATTGTTTTTTCATATCTTTCAAAGGAACTTTCAAAGAACTTTCTAAAACCTTCCGAAAGGTTTTCAAGGAAAATTTTCCTGAAAAGAATTTCAAGTAGTCATATAAAAAAGGTTATAATCTATTGATAAGTTTAATAATATATTTATGAGGTAGATATAATAGAAAGTAAATTAAATATATATGAATCATATATAGATATAATCTTAAGAATGATGTTGTAGGTGGTTGGATATAGAAAACATTATGTAAAGGAGATTAACCATATATTACATTTTATATATATATATTTAAAAGTTGAGTTTAAACGATGTTTACATACAAGAACTAAATAAATTATTTCGCAAATTAATAGAGTTCTTATTTTTAGTATCAATAATATTTCTTCAACGCAAAGGGTGTAATTTTTGGATAGAGCCGTGTATGAAAGAGTTTTGGAGATAATTTCCCAAAAGAAAGAATAGTTAATATTCTTGGATTTTAAGTTCCATAATAAGTTGGATAGAGAAGTTGAAGATTTTTTTACGAATATTCGTAAAGGAACATTTATAGTTATTGAAACGAGAAATATATATATATATATCTGTATATGTATATATATGTATATATGTAAGTATATATGCATGTATGTGTCTACTCTGGGAATATATTTAACATTACCTATTTAGTACGCTTAAATGCAGCCGCCCCTAGCAGTGAAACCATGCTAGTTCCGTCAAATTATTATCATTTTCTCCCAGCTAGCAGATTAACAATGAGAGCAAGGTAAATAATTTTTCACATTTTTTATTGTATTTTGTTTAATATATGCTCTGATGCCTGTTATATATATCCCTCTCACTCCCCTATTGAATTGTAAAAGTTGTGAAATTAAGTTGTTTACGCACGTGGTTGGTCGAAATATCTAGAATTCAGACTCTAAAAAGGCCGCTAACTCTATATCGCTGTCTAATCGCCGGTTGGCATTTAATGTCCGGAAATGTTTTAGACACTACCATTGTTACTGTCGCACTATTTCTCGCTATTGGGCTTGGAAACTAGAGCCTAATGTTACCATTCTAATAGACAGCGATTGAGACGTTTTTTTTTCTAATAACCAATTTTTCTCTAACTTGTTTATCTGTGTTTGAGATACGTTGGCTGAGTGCTTGTGACGGGCGCGGAACTATTTGAATTGTGTT
>OZ024742.1:86533041-86643041 GCA_964016885.1 Eledone cirrhosa
TTAATCCGGTCGGTGATTAACTGCACACCGCTAGCATTAAGTGAGGGGCATTAAAGTTACGCAACATGAATTCGTAGTGGTATATGTATTTTTGTTGTGAAATTCACTTAATTATTCTCAATTTTACAATGTTTTTGAATATATTAAATACATTTCTGTATATGCACCAAATCTTTATTTCTTCGTTATTGGCTATAGAATTAAAAGAAATATTTATTCAGTATAGTTCTCTCATAACTTATAATATGTTGAAAAATCTTTGGATCAGTGGATAACTATCACATTTTTGTGAAACATCATTATTGATATCAGTCATAGATTCTAGGAAAAGATTAGAATAATATGTTATAGCTATACAATAATAGTAAACGGTGTAAATATCGTTCCAATTATCTATGGGTGACTATCCACAAGTTAGCAACAAAATTACATAGATATCTGTCATCTTTGGAAATGATAATTGTCTATCTGAATAATAGAAACACACATTTTGAATTTTGTATCGACATGCTACGGTATAATAACAATAAAAGTCTCTTTATATGCATAGGAATTATAAATTCTTAGCTTAATTACAACGCAATTTATCAAATATATAATTCTCATCTTCAGAAAATAAATACTAAATGATTAATGACATTACAAAGCAATCATATGTTACACACACATAGAAACCTATGTGTATATATATATATATATATATATATATATATATATATATATATATATATATAACCAAAAGTTAAACAAGATTGCCAAGACTGTAATTGAACCATCAGCACAGTTGATGTATGTCAGACATCAATTTATTTTATCTGATGAGCACGTACTGAGGAAAGAGCACAGCACCTCTGAAATATATATAACATTTATTTGATCACATGAATGTCTATATATATATTAATTCAAAATATGAATAAATATAGACATTCATGTGATCAAATATATTTTACTATATATATTTCAGAGATACTGTGCTGTTTCCTTCAGTACGTCCTCATCAGATACAACAAATTGATGTCTGACATACCTCAACTGTGCTGATGGTTCAATTCCAGTCTTGACAATCTTACAATCTTATTTAACTTTTGGTTATATAAATATATATATATGTATATATATATATATATATATATATATATATATATATATATATATATATATATACATAGGTTTGTATGTGTGTGTAACACATATTTGCTTTGTAATGTCGTTAATCATTTAGTATTTATTTTCTGAAGATGGGAATAATATATTTGATAAATTGCGTTGTAATTAAGCTAACAATTTATAATTCCGATGCATATATATATATATATATATATGTGTGTGTGTGTGTATATATGTGTGTGTGTGTGTGTGTGTGTGTGTGTGTGTGTGTGTGTGTGTGTGTGTGTGTGTGTGCATGTGTATGTGTTTGGGTGTGTGTGTGTGTTAATCTGTTAAATTTAGTAATATGCCCTATGCCTTTGGGAACAAATGCATAATATGTTACATTGAATAAGCTCACTAAATAAATATTTCTATATCGAATAAAATTCAGGCTTCAGAACATGTTTCAATAATAGCTTTACATGTTTTAGTAGCAGATACAAATATATGTTTCTTTATATCTTAATTGCAGAAAACAGTATTAATTGATTTACTTTTCCCATTGTTGTCTTTGCCTTTGCCGGAAGCAAAATATATTTAGCGGGATACATTTAAACCTTTGATTGACAGAAAAATTTACGTGGGTAATACAATAGACTAAATATAAAACTAACTCAATAAATAAAAATTAATATAATTATATATAAAGAAAAGGTTTTTAAAAAAAAGAAAAAAAAAGTTATATATCCGTTGAAGATGTAAGACAGGAAAGAATGTCTTTGAATGGGGGAAAATGAGAGATGTTTGATTGAATAAGCATGAATAGAAAAATAGCCAAGAGATATAATTTTACATTGCACTAGCAGATATTAATGTTACATGGAACAGTACATTGATTCATTGACTTTTTATACATTTATTCCTGTTCTTTCTCACTTGAGATAGCCCTTGTTTCTATTTCTATTGTTCTTTCTCTCTCACAATACATGAAACACTAATATGAATGAAACAATAGGCAACACAATTCCTGTTTCCAAAGTACTAGATATATTTTGTATACCGAATGGTTTATAATTATATATTTTTTTTTAAATGACGGTTTGCAGACATGCTGTTCAATGTGTGATGTGGGATAGGCTCTTTGATTCAAGATAAATATTTTCTAATTATATAACAGTCTATTTTTTTATATTCAAAATGGATATAATCCTAACTCTATACTCAAGTATAAACTCGTCGAGAATGTAGCTAAGAAAGCTGTCACAGGTTGAGCCTTGATCAATTTAGATCAAGCAAAAGCTTTCGATAGTCTCGGCCATCAATACATGACAGTTGTCGTTACGGAAGCCTGATTTGGGCCCGTTTTCCGAGGGTGAATTAATGTCATGCACCGCGACATGTACATCTTCTGTGGTGATACTGAAAGGTTAAATTTTGGAATCTTTCAACATCGTGCGCTCTGCTCGTCAAAGTAGTCCCCTATCGGATCTGTTGTATGTATTGGCTCTAGAAGCATTACTGCACAAACAAAAGACTTCGAGGGGCATCCTGCGTGTAAGCCTGTGCTGATGACGTAACCGTAGAGGTGTCGAACGCCAAATACATTTAACTACTCTAAGAAAATATGATATAGTGACCGAAGCAAAGATTAACCACCTGGAAAGGGAGGTCTGTGTCGCCCAACATCATCGTTGGGCGCTGGACGAACAGACGGGTTAAATGGTTATGGGACTGGGCTGGTCCAGCCGCATGATGGAGAAAAACTGGAACTAGGTTATGAGGAAGGTGGCCTCTATCAGCCTGAAATGTGCCGACAGAAAGGAATCCTTAAAACGTACTGTGGGGGCGGCGAACGTGTACATCGCGTCCGTTACCTGCTACCGCCAGACAAACATGCCTTGTCATAAGTCTCGTCTGACAGCACTGGTGCCTTTCCTCTTTTGCTTTTTGTGCAAAGGGCGCACTCCCAGGTTTAGGAGCACCATCTTCACTGAACGCTCTCTACCTGGAGGATACGCAGACAGGCGCTGAAACTACGACATATTTAGATTGTACTTGAAGATGCACAGGTGTGGCGGACTTTCGCTAGATAGATTAGTGGGGAGCAAGAGCGACGACATCGTTGGGAAAACCCTGGGGGTCGAGGACAGCGAACAAGCTATTATCGTCTGGTGGAAATTTGGCCCAGCACTGATTGATACTTCCCAGATATACCTGGGCTGGCTATACTACCCAGAAGCGTTGCCAGTTTGAGATACAATTTACATGCATGCAAGTGCTGTCAGTCGGTCCTGTTCAAGATGCCCGTGGGTCGACGAGACCAAACTGCATACACTCGTCCATTGTCGGAGCATCGCTGACATCTGAGTTTATGTTGAACATCTTATGAGTTCATGTTGAACATCTCCATTATGGAGATTGTTGCTCGACCCTAATTTAACAAGGAATGGCAGTAAGGTTTTCTCAGAATGGTGCCCATAGTGAGAATCGTTGTTTAGTGGGTCTGTCTGGGAGGATTAGTACATTCCTCTTCGGCGTTGCTCTCATTAACTTTTTCCCGTTTCACCAGAAAAGAAAAATCGGGGCGGAGAGGAGCGATTTGCTTTCCAGCCATTTTGTTGAAATGTGTGCAAGAGAAGCAAAAATGACCCGTAAGAATGAGCTTAGCTTGAGCGTATATCTGTAGCATTGAAGGAGGACAACTTGGAGAGGACGCTTGCCCTAGACGTCAGGGTGATTGTGGCATTGACAGGATTTCTCCACCAATAAAACATGTAATCTCTAACCACCGGTGAATTTGTCACGTTTTCATTTTTGGTTTTAGATTTTATTTCACTTAATCAGTCTTATACGTTGTATTATATGAAACAAAAACATACACACTGTTTCCTTGTGTACCGTCTTCAATGTCGAAATAATGTGAACCCTGTGTGTCTAATGAAGAAAGCATTGTTATTATCAACATTATACATGTATATATATATATATATATATATATATATATATATATATATATATATATATATATATATATATATATATACATGTGTGTATATATATATATATATATATATATATATATATATATAGTTATGTAATACAGAACATACGATAATTATTTCATTTACCAGTGCTTTCTTGAAGACAGATGTTGTATCTATCTTCAGTCGACAGAATGAATAAAAAACATGCTGTTTTTATTAAATCATTTAATAAATACACCACGTTTTTATATTCTTTCTGACGACTGAAGACAGATAAAACATCTGTCTTCAAGAAGCCACTGGTAAATTAAATAATTATCTGATGTTGTTTATTACATAACTAATAAGCTATGTAGCCTACATAGAGCACTCTTTTTTCCTGTACCTTTCCGATGGAAATACTTCATATATATATGAGAAAGTGAGGTATTTTTACAAAATGAAAAAAAAACGGTGTCCTACGCGAGTGAATGTATAATGAAAATGAGATGAAATCGAAAATGCAACTGGAGTCTTTTTTTAATATATTTATTTGGTTATATATTTACCGGTTTCGCAGTTACTCTGCTTTTCAAATGTAGAATTGACATGGAGGGTTTGTGGTTTTTCTCACATCAGATGTGAGATAAACCACAAACCCTCCATGTCAATTCTACTTTTGAAAAGCAGAAGAACTGCTAAACCGGTAAAAGAACCAAATAAATATTTATTTAAAAAAAAAAGTCTCCAGTTGCATTTTCGATTTCATCATTTTATCCTTATATATACATATTTATATACATATGTATATATATATACATATGTCATCACCTCTATATCTCTCACCCTCCCTATCTCTCTGTGTGGTGGATAAGTGGGCTCCCACGTGCTGGCCTCCCCACAGCCCCGGCGAACATAATGGAGAAAGCGTTTCCCCGGAGGATGGTAAGGGAGATGCCCTGGAAAAGCGATTCCATCTCGCGAGGCTCACACATGCGGCTGGCAAGCTCAGCGCCTATGGTGGTAAGTAGGAAGGTAGCGCAACGTCCGGTAATTAGCAGTAACTAGGAAGGTTGCGCAATGTCCAGTAATTAAATGAAATATTGACATGAGTCGTTTATCTTCAGAGAACATTACTTCCGTATAACACATTACATATATATTTTTTTCACTAGAGCGTCGGACAAGCAATTGTAACAATATATTTGCTTTACGACGCAAATAAGTTAAATTCACTTGCAAATATTTCCTCATGAATATGTCATACATTTTGTTTTGTTTCTCAATTCTGTAGAGTCCAGAGAGAAAGCGAAAGAGAAAGAAAGAAGAGCGAAAGAAGATGAGAAGAAAGAAAGGGAGAGAAAGAGAGAAAAGAGGAACGGTGAGAGAGTGATGGGTAAGGGCAGAAAGAAGGAGAGAGAGATATAGAGATAGATAGATAGAGAAAGAGAGAGAAAGAGAGAGAGAGAGAGAGAGAGAGAGAGAGAGAGAGAGAGAGAGAGAGAGAGAGAGAGAGAGAGAGAGAGAGAGAGTGTGTGTGTGTGTGACACCTGCTCTCGATAAATTGGGAATGGGAACGTAAACAAATCTTTCTTTTCTCACATTTAAATCACCCTTTTCTTCTCTGCCTAATGTTACATCTCTTACTGTCTTTTTCCCTTTCTCATTAAAGTGGATAATATGCAAGTGTTTGTGTGTGTACATGTGTGTATGAGTGCGCGCGTGTGTGTAGGTTAGTGGCATATATATGTGTGTTTGTGTTTGTCTGCGTTATTAAGTTAGAGACATGTATGTGTGCATCAACGTTCATCTTCTCAACTCTCTAAAATCAGCGTAATCAGATGATATATTATTTGAATTAACACAAACATATTTTTTTATCAGTCTTTTACAGATTTTTGGAAAAAAGTAAACGAAGGAATTTATCTGAGGATTTCAGAAAATATTCTGCAATCCAAAACTTTTCTGTATATGTCTAAAAGTGAGGAGCCAAGGAGATCTGAAGTCCCCAAATTGTCTGCATTTGTCTCAAACTGATAACTGGATACATTCTGAAATACTAACATTTTCTACATATGTCTAAAACTGTTAACCCAATACATTCTGAAATCCAAATATATAACTCAAATATATAATTCTACCTTTCAAATTCTACTTTCAGCTCTTGGGGCTGTCATGAATGTGTTTGATTTGAGATACAGCACAACTTATAAATACATTGACCTTGCTAGGATATCTACAGGAGCTTCAGAACTGTGTGCAAGTATATCACATGGATGGAAAGGAAACAGAGGCACAAAAAACGTGTAACAATGTCCAAGGTGAATTGCAGTTCTACATAGTCATGGGGTTACAAAAAATGCTTCACCAAAATCACATGTACTTCAGTATATTTAAATATTCACTGGAGGACTTGAACAAGATCAGGGATCGTAAAATCACGATTACGGCAAGAAAATGCTGAGTTTCAGTAATGAACGCAGGTTCAATACACCTGTCACTAATGAAGTTGAAATAATAAGTGTTTCTACTAATGGCACAAGACCAGACATTACCCAGAGCATTACTGGCAGTTTATTTTGTCGACCCCGTAAGGATGAAGGGAAAATTTAACCTCGGCGGGATTTGAACTCAGAATGGCAAGGGCCGTAACTCTATGTGTCAACGCATGGCGTCCGACACTGTACCGATACTGCCAATCCACCGCAATAATAATTGTTTCTACGTTAGGCACAAAGCCAGCAATTACCCAGTGCATTACTGGTACTTTATTTTATCGACCCCGTAAGGATGAAAGACAAAGTCAACCTCGGCGGGATTTGAACTCAGATCGTAAAGGGACGTAACTATGCTGGAAAGCATGGCGTCCGACCCTCTATCGATACTGCCAATCCACCGCAATAATAATGGTTGATGAAGAGCACGAACGATGTGACATTGTTTTTCAAAAACGAAGTGGACATTCAGAGCGAATTTGTGAAATTCACAAGGCCTATGACTCAATTCAATATCCAATCATCTTATCATCTTCTGCAATGTTAACGGTGGATATCAATTTCAGCTACGGTAGATGAACCCGGGAATAGAACAAGAAAATAGCTGATCAATCAACTGCAACAAATTATATCCTTGTCAAATCAACCAATTTATGCAATTCAAAGAAATAACCCTTCACTTCATGTTGGATATCTATACCAATATTGAAACAGAAAGATTATGTTTCTTGCGAAGAAATGAACATAGGTTGACGGCAGTGGTTTACATACACCTTACAAATGCCATCAATTCTGATGTTGACCCACGATATTTTGACCACCCATTCATACAGACCATGTACGCAAGTCGGAATGAGTTATATCAGAAAATGTGGTTGGCCAGCTCTCTCAATGACATTTAAATGCGACCCAAAGTAGACAGAAATATATATTAAATTCTTTCAAAATCAGACATCGAAGTATCGACAGGAACTCATTGCTTGTGTTTTCCATGAGACGCAAAAGAGGAAGAAAAAAAACGTTCTGGCTTCAAAAAAATGAAAAATTGTCGGTGAGATTAGTGCATGAATGACGAGTGTTAAATGACAGAACTTCCTCACTCTCATACACTAAGCTGGTGTAAGTAGAAGATACGACCAGATTATGTTGATAAGATCATTTTAGCGGAGTGTCTTGATGAACATTTGACTGATCCAACTTTTTCAGAGGTTCTGATTCAGAAAAGTGAAGGAAGATGAATACAAAAGATACATTCCCTTCTCTTTGACAACTATTCTTCTAATTCATCTATGGCTATAGTATTGTATATGCTGACTGTAAAATGGATTAATATTTGATACAACACAACCGGACAAATGTAATATTATTTTTTATCTAGAGGAATTTAGTTTAATAGTCGGCTACAATACCATCTTAAAATACTGTAATAATACATCCTTTTGTAATATGTGATGAAATATATTGTTACTTTCATAATACTGGGTATATCTGCTAGTACTAGTAGTACTAGATATAAAGCATAAGTCTCGAGTCATTCCATAATAAACCCCGGTAGAGCATATATATATATATATATATATATATATATATATATATTGTTATACTTTGGGAGGGTCATGTTGCCAATAAGAAACACACGCACCAGTTGCTTCACTTCAATTTAATTTAATATATATTTATAAATTTACAAATTTATAAATTTCTGGTTGGTTGGTTGGTTCCACAACCAGATAGTTGTTTATATATATATAGTCATAGTTCTTTCGTCAAAATGAAAACACACACACACATAGAACAAACAACTTACAATTGAAAACACACACAAAATGAAAACACACACAAGACAAAATGAAAACACACACACACATAGAACAAACAACCAACCAACAATAAATAAATAAATAAACAAACAAATATAAATAGAAAAATAGAAAAATGAACACAAACACACACAGACACCCGGATGTGGCGCATGCGCAAACTGAGCACGCAACCCACACACAAACAAAATGGCGTATGATAGAAGAAAGGAAAGGCACAGAAACGAAGAAAGAAATCCCCAGTCACTGAAGAGGTCACAGAGTGTGTGACGAAAGAACTATGACTATATATATATAAACAACTATCTGGTTGTGGAATCAACCAACCAACCAGAAATTTATAAATTTGTAAATTTATAAATATATATTAAATTAAATTGAAGTGAAAGCAACTGGTGCGTGTGTTTCTTATTGGCAACATGACCCTCCCAAAGTATAACAATATCGGTTTCAACACACGATTTCAGATAAAGAATCTTGCTAAACAAATTCAGAAACGATATATATATATATATATATATATATATATATATATATATATACAAACAGTGAAAGCAACGTAATTAAACAAAAGACGGTTAATTCATAGTAAAACTCATTATTTTAAGATCGTTTCAGGTGGGTAGTTCCCCGTGTGTCCATTATATTATTGTTCTATGTAATATATATATATATATATATATATATATATATATATATATATATATATATATATATAGTTAAAAGAATAGAGGTGTAACACACAAGTTATTATATATTGGTAAACGGAATAGAAAATGCTGACAAATTGTTCACAGTTGAAAAATGGTTTAATTAGGAATAAAAGAGTATTAGTGATTGTATGGGTTAGTATTCAGTTGTGGTTTTAAGTTTTTAAGTTTTTACCGGTTGCGCATTTCTAAATGCTTTTCAAAAATAATTTTGAGATAGAGTGTCCGTACTGTTTGCTCTGATCTGAGCAAACAGCGCGGACACTCTATCTCAAAATTATTTTTGAAAAGCATTTAGAAATGCGCAACCGGTAAAGACTTAAAACCACAACTGAATACTAACCCATACAATCACTAATACTCTTTTATTCCTAATTAAACCATTTTTCAACTGTGAACAATTTGTCAGCATTTTCTATTCCGTTTACCAATATATATATATATATATATATATATATATATATATATATATATATATATATATATATATATATATATATATATATATATATATATAAATATATATATATATATATATATTTATATATATATATGACGCGCTTTTACTACTCGCACTACCATTGCTTTAGTTATAGTACACACCACCAAAGAGAGTAAGCGATACACTAAAATGTGGACTCTTCTATATATGTGCATGTAAATCATGTTATTATACACTTCTGTAGTATAACGATACCCGTGTGGCGGAAACCGGCACGATAAATGTTTTATTATAAATGCATTATTTGCTGTTATTCTATGAGAAATCCCCTAGCATTTTCTACGGTTTTTCGTTTATACTATATATATATATATATATAAACGGAAAAAATGAATGAAATTTCATTTCTCACTCTTAGTACGGCTGTTACTTATATATAAGTATGTATACATATATACATATATGTATACATACGTACAGTAGTATGTATATATATATATATATATATATATATATATATATATATACATGCACACATATATATATTATGTACGTATGGATTCACTGAACATTTATTATAATGCTCGGTGTGTTTGTAAACAAACATCCCGAATTAAGCCGTACAGTGTCTAACAACCATCGTTGCTCATTTGTTAAACACTGACAAAGGAACGATGTACTAGCTGCAAACATATTAGCTATCGTCAGCAACGTATACCTTCCTGCCAGGGGATTGAACGTCTGAAAGTATATACTTTCTTTATGCATATTAACGGCTGATAAGCCTAATTTGCATATCGAGTGAGTTAATCGGCCGGGCGCACCGAAAACGATAAACGGAAAAAATGAAACGAAATTTCATTTCTCACTCTTAGTACGGCTGTTACTTAAATATAAGTATGTATACGTACATACATATATGTATACAGGCGTACAGTAGTAATAAGCTTGAATCTAGTACAGCGTTCTTTTGTCAGTGTTGAACAAATGAGCAACGATGGTTGCTAGACACTGTACTGGTTAATTCGGGATGTTTGTTTACAAACACACCGAGCATTATAATAAATGTTCGGTGAATCCGTACGTACATATATATATATATATAAATATATATATGTGCATGTATGTATATATGTCTATATATATACATACTACTGTACGTCTGTATACATATATGTATGTACGTATACATACTTATATATATATATATATAAATATATATATATTTATATATATATATATATATATATATATATATATATATATATATATATATATATATATATATATGTATGTATATATATTTATATATGTATGTGTGTGTGTGTGTGTGTGTGTGTGTGTGTATGAAAAGAGAATACCCGACTAGATCATGCAATCGGGAGGCTATGAGTTCGATTCCCTGACTGGGAAAAGTTCAATATCATGAACGTTTCAAAACATGGAAATATCCAATCTATATCCACACGAAAAAATGACCCAAATTTAACAGCCTACGTTAATACAACAATTTACTTTAATAATCATATCTGATGAACATTTCTATTCATCACACTGTTAGAGTGGCAAATTACATGTGCCGTCTGCAGGATATATGCCGCATAATTTTCAAAGTAAAAATCTGTTCGTTGACTGCTACATATAACCTTAAGCATAACAGAGTAGCCTAGTTCAGTTTGACAGTAAATCAATTGTACACGAGGTACAATTAAGATAAATATACATTTTGAAAAGAGTACTGAATTTTGAATTTCGATACATGATTTGCTTCACATATACGTCTGTGAAAGACTAGCTGAAAAAAGTTAGCTAGCAAATTTCACGCCACACAATATGTTTATATAGTATAGAAATATTTATATATTTAATGTTTTCATATATTTCAAATATTTTTGCAAATTAGATAAATATCCTATTTCAAGTATGATAGGAAAATGCTGAATATCACAGTGAGTATTTTTTTTTTTTTCGAATGAACGATAATTTTTCAGTTATTGCAAATATATTTCACCAACTGGTTCTTCAAATATTAAACGAAATGCAGAAATATGCCTGACATATCTCAATATCAATATTTGTAAACATCTATTTCCTTAATGTCTAATGATTTAGAATCAGTTTACGCTGATATTCACTAGACATAATCATCCCGGCATATTCTTATTTTAAGGAAATATAAAACACACGTGCAAAATCAATTTAATTATTATCTATATTACTCATGCATAACAATATTTAAACAGCTCAGTAGCGAAGAGTTTATCCATAGATGGTTTCATCATCATTATACATATACAAACACACCTACAGTTTTATAATTTGGCAATATAACGAACAAGATCTCGGAAACAACTCCAATGTGTATTTTGGGGGAACGATGATATACAGAAATGGAAAATTAATTCACCGTTGGCATCCAAATATATGCATATTGGAAATCATTACATGAGCCTTTCAGAAAAGGCACCATCACGGAAGTGGGAAAAACTTAAATAGTTTTCGGTCAATTATGTGTATGGAACTTGCCAGGAATCATAGAACTTGCATATATGAAGTTAGCGAACTTTAACTATAATTAGCTGTAAACAAAGTCTAATATACAACAATAAGTCTAATATAAACAAAGTCCATGGCGAGTTACTGTAGAGAATCAAGCTTAATACAATAAACCCTATTAGTAGCGAGTTTAAAACATATCCACTAGAGGAATACAAGTATAGGGATGTTTGCGCTAGACATACTTTAATATAAATAACATAAACTTAAATGTATGAATAAAGAAGATGTCTTATATACATCCGAGGCATAACTAGTAATAATTAGGAGAAACAAAAAGACAGGCAAGAGTGAATCCTTAGAATGTCAATATGATTTTTTATGAAACATGCATACATAACTTGTTTTAGAAATAAACACGGTAACCCTATCTAGATATTTACAAAATATAGATATAAACACCAATAAGGACAATAGCTTAGCTTGTAGTGAAATATATTCGAAGAATAATGGAAGCTCGAAAAGCAATTCATTTTTTATTAAATATATATCGAGCCAATAGGTACAATAAATATAATGAAAAATGTTTGTCTAAACCATGGAGTACGAATATATATGTAGTATTTCATAGACAATAAAATACAATCTAAAAAACGTAAAATGTATAGAAATGAATGTTTAGTACTTGCTGAAAACATGATGAACAACATGTCAATAGAATTAGGAAGGGCGTAACCATGTTTTACATTGAGTTCAACGTTAAAATTATTTTAATTAAGGGAAAGTACTTAATTTAAAACACGTAAATGAATTTTTTTCTTTTTATGGCGAGGAGAATAAATAAAAATCATACAAGAAAAAAAAAACAATTGATTCTATACAATAGAGAAATCATATTTCCAACGTTAAAACGTGTTATCTAAGGAGTGTATAAAAACATATCACAGGCATACCGTACGGATACATCACACACACCCTCACACACCCTCACGCACACACACACAAACTCACGGCCCCACCCCATATATATATTTATATATATATGTTTAATATAGAAATGGCTTCTACAGGGCTAGAACCGTTTGAATGAAATAATATTGAAAATCGTCTATTCTTGATAATGAGTTGTATTTATATATTTTCTGGTGGTTGAGGAAAGTAGTGATTTTGGGGATGGGTGGAGGTCACTGGCCAACTGGTTTTAAAGAGCAGGGATTCTTTGAAAAAACTACTTTTAGATATATATTCAATTATACAAGGACACAAATAAAAGACAGGGTGGGAACATGCGGATAAGTGGGGAGATCAAGTGGTGAGAGGGGACGCAAAGGACGAAGTACTTATGGGGGCCAAAACTATGACGAAGAAAATCCTAACATATCTGTTTGGGTAATTACTATCGAAATCGATAGACCGGCATTGGTGTAAAGTTTGTTCAATTTGGGGAGGGAATAGATGATGGCGGTGTGGATTGTTCGGATGATGTGTTTAGTTGCTGTAGAGGGTATCGATTAGCAGGCGACAATTTCGCGTAAAATTGTTGAAACTTGTCAGAGGCGCCAGATGATGGAGTTGCAAAATATCTTAACAGATCAGATTTGAAGAAATGTTCTTTAGCTATAAAACCACAGTATAAAACTAATTCAGACATTGTGCGTCTGGGTAGAAATGTTGACATGCAATTATTATGTAAAGCTGCTAAATATAGTCATTTTCCAATCGGTCACCATGGCAACAGTTTTGCTAGCATACTTGAATATGCTATATTTCACAATTAAAAATTATTTAGAATTCGCTATTCACTAGTTTCTTAGGATTGTGCTCGTAAATAAAACCCAGGAATGCGTAACTGTATATTGCTTTGTGATTACCGAGAAAGGGTTGAAACGCCTTATAATGAATCATTATTATTTATAATGATTCAATTCATAGAATTATTGCTTTTCCCTTTTATATTAATCGGGCTTGACGAAGCTTCAAGTTATGTCTGGTTTGTTGAAACTGTGTTAGAAGAGAGGAGTCTTTAATTTGGTTTCTCACAGCGTTTTTGTGTATTTCGATTTATTAAAATGTATGGAATTTGTAAGAGGTATAAATGCATAGAATTATGGATAATGTTATTTTAGCCTTGTGCCTAACGTAGAAACAGTTATTTTAGTCGTCAATTATTGAATATTTCGATCAATATGTTCTGTAGGTGTCTATTGATTCTTTTTTGTGTAAGAACCAATATTGTATTCGCGCAGACCGGCACACACACTCGCACAAACACGCGCACCCATCACACATGAATACATACAAACACACACATATATACATAGATTCATTCATACATACATACACACACAGACACACACACACACACATATATATATATATATAAGTGTGTGTGTATGTGTGTGTGTGTGTGTGTGTTAGTGTATATATACATATGATAACTTCTAATTTGTTTCAGAAAATTCCCTAATATTGTGAACCGCAGGCAATTGCTGACTGTTAGCCAGTTTCATGACTTAACATGTTTTGTTTAGTTCACCATTTATACACTCATCCCATGTGATATGGGTGAGCAGTGCATCCTTAAAAATGGCTGTTCAGACGCTCAAGCCTCTGCTGAAGCACTTTGCTATTCAGTTTAATAGTGCCACGAAATTAGGAGAAAGGTCGAGCCACGCAAGTGTAGATGTGTTACTATTTGCTTCTAACTGATTGATTTTCCATATCTTGCCACTTCTCCGCCTCAGTTGGACTTTTGTAGAAATATCTGCACATGAAGAGGGAATAATTGTTTCCTTGTGCTACACACATAACAGTCAGTCAGTACACACAGCTATGTGCCTAGTGGCAAGCCGTTACAAGGATCGGATATGTAGTCGCCGACAACCCGAACATGAAACAAGTTGTACTATGGGCTACAATGTACCAATAGCAGGCAGGAACGTGACTTGACTTATACATACATCATGCATACACACATACACACACGCACACACATATATATATATATATGTATATATATATATGTGTGTGTGTGTGTGTGTGTGTGTGTGTGTGTGTGTGTGTGTATCTGTGTGTGTGCGTATGTATACGTGTGTGTATGCGTGTGTGAGTGTGTGCGTGTATATATATATATATATATTTATTAAAATAACAGATTAAAGTTTAAGCAAAGAATCGCTGCTTTCACCCTTACCGGGATCTTCTGAAACAAACAAAGTCAATCTGTAAACGCAGAACTGGATATTTCAAAAAACGTTGCAACCGGAGGAAGACAGGAAGACGATACTTTGGTTCGTGGAAACGTTCGCTGGCTAAGAACGGGAAAAAACGAATATAATACGTCTTTAATAGGAGCGGTGAAAAATAATTACACGCAAAGACAGAACCACGTTTATGGTATAAAAGAGGTCGTAGACTAATGTTCTCTTAGGTGGTGCATAGAGACGTTCTCTGGCAATGAACGAAAAAAAACGAAGATAATACGTCATATGTGGGGCGTGGAGAACAATAGCACGCAAAGACAAAACCACGTAAACGGTATAGCAGAAGTCGTAGACTAAATTCCAACTAGGAGACCGAATGAATCTTCGCTACAGAGTTAAGAACAAAGTAAATAAATACAATACATGAGTAATAGAAATAAATAAATACATACACGCAAACAAATACGTACATACACAAGCATACGCAAAAATTTACCATAGGTAAACAAAACCACGCACATATAAATATGTGTGTGTGTGTAAGCGCGTATACAAATAAATAAATAATTATATAAACGTATATAAATAAATAAATACGTATATAACAAGCGCACACACATACCTACATGTAAATACACGAATGTTCGGAGACGTAAGTCAACCAAAACATGAAGTACACATATACACACGCCCTGCATACGTACGAACCTGCATACTCACACAGACGCAAAACTCCCGTATACACATAGTCGCCCTCTTTGGATTTTAGTCTTCAAATTTATTATTATTACTATATATATATATATATATATATATATATATATATATATATATATATATATATATATATATATATATATATAAAATTTAAAGTTATCAATAATGTAGTGATAATATATCGTCACGTTAGAGATGAACAGCGTACGTGTAGGTTTGCTCAACGAGTATAAATATCTCTGAAGAGGTGACAACTGATTATACATTTGCTATCGAATACTTGCGAACATTATATGATTACGCATGCAGTGATACATAGGTATTCCGTCTGTTACAGAAACATATGTCATTACCTAATAAATTCCTTTATAAAAGCACTTTCATTTTATATTCGTCTTTTCTATATATATATATATAAATATAAGTATGTACTAAGAGTGAGAAATGAAATTTCATTTTTTCCATATATATGCTATTTCAGAGCACCAATTCTAATTTTCAATTTCTGCTTGACCGGCAACCGCTCTGTATAATTAGTTCCTGATTAGTACTGGAATTCTATAAGAATCAAACATTCATAATTTTCAGCAAATAGGCGGAGTAGTTAGCTTAGATAAGCACCAACAAGTGCGAAACAGAGCTCTGTCAGCTTTATCGCCCCCCCCCCCCTTTGCTGAACAATGAAGTAAGTGAGACTGTCACTACTCTAAAACAATAGCGTGAGGTCTTCGAAATACTTTTAATTAAGCATACAGTGTATTGCACAACACAGTATATATACATTCATATATATATCGCTATTTCAGAGCACCAATTCTAATATATATATATATATCAAAGAATTAAAATAATATTCAATGAGCATATCAAAGAATAAGTTTTACAGTAGATTGGAAGCACTCTACGTTAAAAAAATTAATTTTCCAGAGTTATTAATATTAAAATACAAATATTAATAAAATAGATGTTCTTTTATATATATATATATATATAAATACGATATTAAACAAATGAAAACTATATTTATAAAACCATATCTATTTCATTATACATATTTCAGGGATAACATATTAAAAATATGGCCTTCTTCAGATAAAATACAATATATAAGCAGTTTTACAATTTGACGTACCATAGAATATTGATCAACTTCCATTTAAAAAAGTTTGTATTTTATCTGAAGAAGGCATGCCATATTTTTAATATGGTATCCCTGAAATATGTATAATGAAATAGATATGGTTTTATAAATATAGTTTCCATTTGTTTAATATCGTATATCTACTCCAAAACTTGTTGAGTGCTTTATATCAGTTATAAAATATTTACTCGTTGTAACCCAACAATTTTAAATAAAACTTTTGCATATATATAAATATATATATATATATATATATATATATATACATAGTAATAAAAATATGTATACTTATATATGAGTTATATATAAATATAAATATGGAGGGCAGCACTAAGCACTAGCATACATTACACAACATTTATTCATTTTATCATTACATATTTCTTTACCATAATGCATGCCATTTTAACATTTTTAACATTTTAAGATGCTTTAACATTTTGTTTGAAATATGCTACATTTATTAATTTTATAACTCTTACCTCATGCATGCCTTTATTAATGTTTGCATTAGATACCCTTAATATTACCTTCTTTTCAATGCTATAATATCTTTTATCTAATTTCTCTAATACCTTTTTTGCTTTACACCTTTTCACATGTATTACCTTAAATAATATCTTTATATATAATATGCTCAATATTTCACCTTTCACCATTGCTCCGTATACTGCGATATCTGTAACATAACATCTTTTTGTAACTCCTGTTTACAACATGATGTCACTGACAGTGTCTATAGTTATGTATCTATAGACTATGATTATAATTACTTGTTTAAACAATATGTGTGCTCCGAAGAAACAATTGTCAGTAATTCAAGTTATTTAACTAAAATTCGATTATTTTATATTGTGTGTGTATATATATATATATATATATATATACACATGTATTTTCATGCACTTTACCATGTCTGGTGAGAACACCCACTGAATTGCAAATTAAGCCATACTCACTTCAAATATGCCGTGGAGTGTGTGGCAGTAGAGCCATCTCACAATTGGCTAGATGTCCCCCATTCGCGTGTAATTTTAGATGCTTAATAAAACCAGCTCGTGTTAGAAGAAATCGGCCACATAGATTGTACCTCAAATCTGGGTGAATTTTTGCAGGCATTGCAATTGAGTCCTGCTTTCTAAATGAACGCTTCAAAACATCATGCTCCACTCGCTCTTTCACAAATATATCACATCCAATTTGTTGATCTTTTTCCATGAAGTACGGCCTTGAGCCAGTCTCTCTCAGTTCTCCATATCAATCTTCAGGACTTTAAGATTGTCTTTTAAGACATCCTTAAACCGTTTCTGTGCCTTATGCTCTAGCCATTTTCTCAGGTCAGCTCCCCCCAAAACAGCTCTTTAGGCCGCCTTCCATCCTCCAATCTGACCGCATAACCTGCCTAGCGCATCTGGTACATAATAATCCTCCTCTTACTACTCGTGCTACCAACTTTCTGAAGTACCGCAGCATCATGTGTATAAAGAGACCAGTTGATGTTCATGATGCGTCGTACACAATGCTGATGAAATCTTTCTAACTGCCCGATATGATGCCTATAAATTATCTTCGTTTTCCATCCATATAGCAGGGTTGTAAGAGCACATGCCTCAAACACAGAGAGCTTTGTATTTTTTGTGTCAGCCAATTTGAGCACTTTTGCAATCCGGTGATCTATTTCTGTATCAAGTGCACCATCTATACTAAGTGTATTTCCAAGATACAGAGAGCTGTCTACCACTTCAAGTTTTTTTCCTCTCACGAAAACGTCTGGCTCCACATACACTATTCCAACTGGTGGAGTGTACATGAACATTTTCTTTTTTAGACTAATAGTTTGCCCAAACAGAGTACATGCACTGGAAACGTTTCCAATATCAACTGCAAATCCGCTACTGTGTAGGCCACAGTATCTGCATCATCAGTATACAATAACTCACTAACAAGACTGCCAAAAGTGTTGGACTTGGTTTTAACCCATCTTAGATTAAATACTTTGCCGGAAGTTCTAATTCGCAAGTATACACTGAATTTAAAGACTTGGAAGGCATATGTCAGCAGCACGGCAACATATATTGAAAACAGAGTGGGTGCAGGTATGTTAAACAATGTTTTCCACTGAAATTGGCTTTTTAAATAATAATAATAATAATAATAATAATAATAATAATAATAATAGGGAAGAAGAATAATTGTTTCTACTTTTGTCACAAGGCCATAAATTATCCAGTGCATTACTAGTACTTTATTTTATCGACCCCGTAAGGATGAAAGGTAAAGTTAACCTCGGCGGGATTTGAACTCATATCATAAAGGGAGGTAACTCTATGCTACAAAGCATGGTGTCCGACCCTCTACCAATACTGCCAATCCACCACCAGTGAAGAAGAATAATAGGGAAGAAGACGCACGGGTGGTAGAAGGTCATGAAATCGCTCCCGTAAGTCTTGAAATTTTAACATATTTAAATCATTTGTGAAATAACAACTCTTGGTACAAATGTTACGTGAAGCATCCGGCTTGAGCCCCCAAAAAGTTCGGACCCCAAATATATTGCTATAAGGTTCAAATATTCAAATATTCAACTTTGTATTGTACATTGTATATTCAAAAAAGAAAATGGCTATAAATGGAAGAAGACCCCCCTCCTCTGTCTACACTATATAGAACAGCCAAACAACACCAATCTCACCAACACCAGAAACTAGATACACCACCTACCCCATCACCTCTCTGTGTACACTAAACACAACAGCCAGATAACGGCAACTTCACCACCACCACAACCAATCTCAACATAATAATGATAATAATAAATACTATTATTATTGTCCCAAGTTTTAACAAAATGTTTAATACCAACATTAAGGGAATTTATGTCAACACATGTACGCGACTAACCCCATAGATTCACCGAACGGACATCAGTAACGACAACGCCGCCCATCCATCATTACTACCAATATCCCATCACCGCCGCCACCACTCCTTCATTGCTACCACAGCTACAACACCATCACTACAGTAATACGATCACATCCCCACCACCACTGCTTCAGTATCGACATCACCACCACCACTGTCTCAGTATCGCTACCGCCGCTATTCTCTCCCATTGATTCCTGCTAGTTGCTGCTAGCACAGCACTGCCACCATATTATAGAATTCCTACTAAAAAAGAGGAAGGCATCAAAATATATAGATAGACTCAAAAGAAAAAACAAAAATCAAAACCAAAGCAGCACAGCAACAACAACAACAAAAAAAGAAAAACAAACAGAGAAAAACAAAAACAAAAAAAATGTAAAGAAAATAAGAATGAAGAGAGAAACAAGCGGACGGACAGAGAAGAGAAGGGAAAAACTAAGTCAGACATTCGAACACTACATTACGACGAAACTTATGCTTATTCATTTTTGGGGGTTTTTCTGCCTGTTTGTTTGTTTGTTTATTTGTGTTCGTCTACAGCGTTGTGATAATGCCACACAAGAGCCAAGTGGAGCGAGGCAACCACCGGAGACGGTGAATCCACAGATGGTTATGTAACCGTACATTCGCAAATCCTCGATACGAGTGTTTAAATATCGAACCTAAACAGTTCGAATAACGGTAAAATGGAGACTAGAACGTCATGTGACAGACTCTCACCCATCAGGTGCTCCCTGGCTCAGCAGCAGGAACCTGGCCGTCAACCAAATACTGCTGGTGTCGGAGGAAGAAGAAGAAGGAAAGGGACCAGAACCAACTGGACGAAAGGATTGAATAGAACTGCTATGCAATGTTACCTGAAAAGTAACCCCAAGGAGAGGGGCTATAGGAGACGGATGCATAACATCTGGAACGAGATTGGTCTATTTAAATTAGATGAACAAAAATTGGCCGGGCAGGCTCGGGTAATAAGAACTAATGGGTGGATAAGCGAGCTGGAACTGGAGGAACTGAGCAGAGAGATTAGCTTGGAGATGGAGGATGGAGTATGCCAGGCAAACGAGCCAGTGGGAAATGAAGGTGAAGAGGTCGAGAGAACGGAGGAACCACCCGAAGCAGACAATGATCGGAATACTGAGATAAATAATACCTGGAACAGAGATACGGCCACTGAGGAGATGAATGCTGACGGGCAAGCACAAGATTCGGTTGACATCCTAAATTTAGTGGTAGATGAATTGAACAATGATAGTGGGAGACCTATGAACCTAAGATTTGTAGACAGGAAAAAGTTAAAAGAAACAACAGCTAAGGTAAACAAAGTCATCCCATACCTTGAGGCGAGGAGCCTTCACCAGTGCAACAATATCCTCAATGCAACAGCAAATACGGTGAGGAAACTACTTGGTATAAAAGCGAGAGGAAACAACAGACAAGAAAGAGCAGAGCCTTGGTGGAAGAAACGACTGAGTGGTCAAATCAGGGAAATGAGAAATGACATTGGAAAGCTTGAGTCACTACTGAATGGGACACTAAAAACATAGGCACTAAAATTAGACTGGAAATAAAGTACAAAACTAGGAGGAAAAAGCTAAATATTATCATAGAGGAACTGGAGCAACGCATTGTAGCAAAGAGTGCAAAAATCAGGCGATACGAGAACAGAGTCTGTCAGTATAAACAGAACCGCATGTTCGACAACAACCAGAAGATGCTGTTTGGACAGCTTGAGGGGAAAGAAAGAGGCAACGACTTGATCCCTGAGGCGGAACAAACTAAAACATTCTGGAGAGGAATATGGGAGCAGGATGTTAGACATAATGACCAGACAGGGTGGATTGAGACAGTACAGAGGGAGATCGGTGAGCAGGCACACCAACAAACTGATTTGAGTATCACAGTTGAAACTCTTAAGGGGCAGGCCAAAAAGCTAACCAACTGGAAATCACCAGGCCCAGATGGTGTGCAGGGGAATTGGATTAAAAATATAACATCCCTCCACCCGAAACTGACAACCATGTTCAATATCTGCTTGATGTCAGGTGAGGTACCAGAGTGGTTGACAAAAGGTACCACAGTTCTAATAATGAAATACCGAATCAAGGGTAATGATGTTACCAACTATAGACGTATCACATGTCTGTCCGTAATGTGGAAACTGTTGACAAGCATTGTGTCTGAGGAAATCTACCATCACCTCCACACAAACAACTTGTTACCTGACGAACAGAAAGGATGCCGAAGGAGTCAGGTGGTACAAAGGACCAGTTACTTATTGATAAGATGGTAATGGGGAATTGCAGGAGGAGACACACTGATCTTGCCATGGGATGGATAGACTACAGAAAGGCATTTGACATGGTGCCTCATTATTGGATCACCAAAAGCCTGGAGATCTTCAAGGTGGCAGATAACATCAGACAGTTGTTGGGCAAGAGTATGAGGTCCTGGGAAACAGAGTTGACATCAACTGGAGAATCCTTGGGAAGCGTGAAGATCAAGAGAGGTATCTTCCAGGGAGATAGCATGTCCCCTCTGTTGTTTGTCCTTGCCCTGATGCCCCTGACCAGTGTACTGCGAAAAGTGAGAGCAGGATACGGGTTGGGAAAGGGAGGGCTTACCATCAATCACCTCCTCATCATGGACGATCTTAAGCTCTTCGGGAAGAGTGAGAAGGAGTTGGATGTGCTTGTTGACACTG
Source organism: Eledone cirrhosa (assembly GCA_964016885.1). Classification (NCBI taxonomy): domain Eukaryota; kingdom Metazoa; phylum Mollusca; class Cephalopoda; order Octopoda; family Eledonidae; genus Eledone; species Eledone cirrhosa. Next base: position 86,555,750 of record OZ024742.1, read on the forward strand.
TCCGTATTTTCAGCAGTGATATATGTATGCAGTTTGGTATTAGTAAGTGTGGAGTCATTGTGATGAGGAGGGGTAGGTTGAGCAGAAGTAACGGAATCCAGATACCAACAGGTGAGATGATAAAGGAAATTGACTCTGAGGAAGGATACAATTATTTGGGCGTTCTGGAGGCTGATGGCATAAAGAACAAAAAAAAATGAAGGAATTGTTAAGAACTGAATACATTCGGAGAGAAAGGAGCGTATTGAAGTCACATCTGAACAGCAGAAATGCCATAAGCGCAGTAAATTCCCGAGCTGTGTCTATTATTAGGTACAGTGCGGGAATTCTGAGATGGAATGTTGCTGAACAAAAAGAAATGGATAGGAAGACTAGGAAGCTATTGACTATCTACAACATGTTCCACAAGAGGAGTGATGTCGATAGACTCTACCTAAGGAGATCTGAGGGTGGAAGAGGTCTTATCAGCATAGAGGACTGTGTTCAGATCGAGAAAAACAACCTACACAAATACGTGACTGATAGTAAGGAGCCAATGCTCAGAACTGTACTGAAGGAGGGGACAATAGGCCAGGGGATGTCCAAGGAGGAATAACATCAAGGAGAAGAGCAGCCTTCAGGAAAATCCCTTCATAGTAACTTCTTTGAGAAAACTGAATTTAGAGATCCACAGACATGGAACTGGTTGAGAAGAGGAGACCTTATAAAGGCTACAGAAGGAATGTTAATGGCTGCGCTGGAGCAGGTCCTCAAAACGAAGTGGTTGAAACACCATATTTACAAGGAGGACGCTAGCCCACTGTGCAGGATCTGTGGAGAGAGAGAGGAGACTGTGGCTCACATTGTATCCGAGTGCAAACACCTAGCCCAGACCCACTATAAGGGCTGGAGACATGATGTGATGGGCAGGGTGATCCACTGGCACCTGTGCAAAGAAAACAATTTATCACATTCTGAGAAATGGTATGAGCATAAGCCAGAGGCGGTGATGGAGGACGGTCAGGTGAAGGTGCTGTGAGATTTTAGGATACAGACGGACAAGAAACTGGAACACAATAGACCTGACCTGGTGGTTGTGGACAAAGAAAAAAGATCGTGTCTGATTGTGGATGTGGCCTGCCCATTCGACACGAGAGTGCAAGAGAAGGAGAGGGAGAAAATTAACCGATACCAGGACTTAAAGTGGGAGGTAAAAACGATTTGGAACTGCCATGAAGTCAAAGTGATCACGATTGTCATAGGCGCACTGGGGACTATCTCCAAAAGTTTCTAGGGATGGTTAAAGAAAATCGGCCCCTTCACGCTTTTTGGAACGCTTCAAAAGGCATGCTTGCTGGGAACAGCAAGAACCCTCCGATACGTCCTGAATATCTGAGGCTGCAGGTAGTGGCTTGATATTCATTCCAACGGACTTTCCGGTTAACTAACATCAATGACTGAGACTCAAGGAGTAATAACAACAACAATAATAATAATAATAATAATAATAATAATAATAATAATACACTAAACACAACAGCATTTTCACCTTCACCGCCACCGCTCACTACGGCCATCATTACCACCACTATCCCATCACCGCCGCCACCACCCCCTGACTCCTTCGCTGCTGCTGTCACCGCTACAGCACCATCACTACAGTAATACGGTCGCATCACCGCCACCACTGCCTCGGTATCGACATCACCGCCACCACTGTCTCAGTATCGCCAACGCCGCTAGTCTCTGCTGGCTACCACTTCCACATTATAGAATTCCTACTACCAACAAAGAGGAAGGCATCAAAATATATAGATAGACTCAAAAGAAAAAAGAAAAAACAAACAACAAAAGCAGCACAGCAACAACAGTAAAAAACGAGAAAAACAGAGAAAAACAAAAACAAAAAAAGAAACCCCAAAAACGTAAAGAAAATAAGAATGAAGAGAGAAGCAGGCGGACGGACAGAGAAGAGGGGGGAAAAAGTAAAACTTAAAAAACAAAAACTAAGTCAGACATTCGAATACTACATTACAATGAAACTTATGCTTATTCATTTTTGGGGCCCTTTCTGCCCGTGTGTTTGTTTGTTTATGTGTGTCCGTATACAGCGTGGTGATAATGCCACACAAGGGCCAAGTGGGATGGCGGATCCACAGATGGCTATGTAAACATACATTCGCCAATCCTCGATAAGAGTGTTTAAATATCGAACATAAACAGTTCGAATAACGGTGAAATGGAGACTAGAACGTCATGTGACAGACTCTCACCCAACAGGTGCCCCCTGGCTCAGCAGCAGGAACCTGACTGTCAACGAAATACTGCTGATGTTGGAGGAAGAAGAAGAAGGAAAGGGGCCAGAACCAACTGGACGAAAGAATTGAATAGAACTGTTATGCAATGCTACCTGAAAAGTAACCCCAAGGAGAGGGGCTACAGGAGACGGATGCATAACATCTGGAACGAGATTGGTTTATTTAAATTAGATGAACAAAAATTGGCCGGGCAGGCTCGGGTAATAAGAACTAATGGGTGGATAAGCGAGCTGGAACTGGAGGAACTGAGCAGAGAGAATGGCTTGGAGATGGCGGGTGTAGTATGCCAGACAAGCGAGCCGGCGGGAAATGAAGGTGAGGAGGTCCTGAGAGCGGAGGAACCACCCGAAGCAGACAATGATCTGAATACTGAGATAAATAATACCTGGAACAGAGATACGGCCACTGAGGAGATGAATGCTGACGGGCTAGGACAAGATTCGGTTGACATCCTAAATTTAGTGGTAGATGAGTTGAACAATGATAGTGGGAGACCTATGAACCTAAGATTTGTAGACAGGAAAAAGTTAAAAGAAACAACAGCTAAGGTAAACAAAGTCATCCCATACCTTGAGGCGAGGAGTCTTCACCAGTGCAACAATATCCTCAAAGCAACAGCAAATACGGTGAGGAAACTACTTGGTATAAAAGCGAGAGGAAACAACAGACAAGAAAGAGCAGAACCGTGGTGGAAGAAGCGACTGAGTGGGCAAATCGGGGAAATGAGAAATGACATAGGAAAGCTTGAGTCACTACTGAATGGGACACTAAAAAACATAGGCACTAAAAATAGACTGGAAATAAAATACAAAACTAGGAGTAAAAAGCTAAATATTATCATAGAGGAATTGAAGCAACGCATTGTAGCAAAGAGTGCCAAAATCAGGCGATACGAGAACAGAGTCAGTCAGTATAAACAGAACCGCATGTTCGACAACAACCAGAAGATGCTGTTTGGACAGCTTGAGGGGAAAGAAAGAGGCACCGACTTGATCCCTGGGGCGGAACAAGCTAAAACATTCTGGAGAGGAATATGGGAGCAGGATGTTAGACACAATGCCCAGGCAGGGTGGATTGAGACAGTACAGAGGGAGATCGGTGAGCAGGCACAGCAACAGACTGATTTGAGTATCACAGTTGAAACTCTTAAGGGGCAAGCCAAAAAACTAACCAACTGGAAATCACCAGGCCCAGATGGTGTGCAGGGGTATTGGATTAAACATTTAACATCCCTCCACCCGAAGCTGACGGCCATGTTCAATGACTGCTTGGTGTCGGGTGAGGTGCCAGAGTGGTTGACAAAAGGTACCACAGTTCTGATAATGAAAGACCGAATCAAGGGTAATGATGTTACCAACTATAGACCTATCACATGTCTGCCCGTAATGTGGAAACTGTTGACGAGCATTGTGTCTGGGGAAATCTACCATCACCTCCACACAAACAACTTGTTGCCGGACGAACAGAAAGGATGCCGAAAGAAGTCACGTGGTACAAAGGACCAGTTGCTTATTGATAAGATGGTAATGGGGAATTGCAGGAGGAGACACACTGATCTTGCCATGGGATGGATAGACTACAGAAAGGCATTTGACATGGTGCCTCATTCCTGGATCACCAAAAGCCTGGAGATCTTCAGGGTGGCAGATAACATCAGACAGTTGCTGGGCAGGAGTATGGGGTCCTGGGAGACAGAGTTGACATCAACTGGAGTATCCTTGGGAAGCGTGAAGATCAAGAGAGGTATCTTCCAGGGAGATAGCCTGTCCCCTCTGTTGTTTGTCCTTGCCCTGATGCCCTTGACCATTATGCTGCGAAAAGTGAGAGCAGGATACAAGTTGGGAAGGGGAGAGCTTACCATCAATCACCTCCTCTTCATGGACGATCTTAAGCTCTTCGGGAAAAGTGAGAAGGAGTTGGATGTGCTTGTTGACACTGTCCGTATTTTCAGCAGTGATATATGTATGCAGTTTGGTATTGGTAAATGTGGAGTCATTGTGATGAGGAGGGGTAGGTTGAGCAGAAGTAACGGGATCCAGATACCAACAGGTGAGATGATAAAGGAAATTGACTCTGAGGAAGGATACAAGTATTTGGGCGTTCTGGAGGCTGATGGCATAAAGAACAAAAAAATGAAGGAATTGTTAAGAACTGAATACATTCGGAGAGTAAGGAGCGTATTGAAGTCACATCTGAACAGCAGAAATGCCATAAGCGCAGTAAATTCCCGAGCTGTGTCTATTATTAGGTACAGTGCGGGAATTCTGAGATGGAATGTTGCTGAACAAAAAGAAATGGATAGGAAGACTAGGAAGCTATTGACTATCTACAACATGTTCCACAAGAGGAGTGATGTCGATAGACTCTACCTAAGGAGATCTGAGGGTGGAAGAGGTCTTATCAGCATAGAGGACTGTGTTCAGATGGAGAAAAACAACCTATACAAATACGTGACCTATAGTAAGGAGCCAATGCTCAGAGCTGTACTGAAGGAGGGGACAGTAGGCCAGGGGATACCCAAGGAGGAAATAACATCAAGGAGGAAGAGCAGCCTTAAGGGAAAATCCCTTCATAGTACCTTCTTTGAGAAAACTGAATTTAGAGATCCACAGACATGGAACTGGTTGAGAAGAGGAGACCTCAAAAAGGCTACAGAAGGAATGCTAATGGCTGCGCAGGAGCAGGCCCTCAAAACGAAGTGGTTGAAGCACCATATCTACAAGGAGGAGGCTAGCCCACTGTGCAGGATCTGTGGAGAGAGAGAGGAGACTGTGGCTCACATTGTGTCCGAGTGTAAACACCTAGCCCAGACCCACTATAAGGGCTGGAGACACGATGTGATGGGCAGGGTGATCCACTGGCACCTGTGCAAAGTAAACAATCTACCACATTCTGAGAAATGGTATGAGCATAGGCCAGAGGCGGTGATGGAGAACACTCAGGTGAAGGTGCTGTGGGATTTTAGGATACAGACGGACAAAAAAAACTGGAACACAATAGACCTGACCTGGTGGTTGTGGACAAAGAAAAAAGATCGTGCCTGATTGTGGATGTGGCCTGCCCGTTCGACACGAGAGTGCAAGAGAAGGAGAGGGAGAAAATTAACCGATACCAGGACTTAAAGTGGGAGGTAAAAACGATTTGGAACTGCCATGAAGTCAAAGTGATCACGATTGTCATAGGCGCACTGGGGACTATCTCCAAAAGTTTCTAGGGATGGTTAAAGAAAATCGGCCCCTTCACGCTTTTTGGAACGCTTCAAAAGGCATGCTTGCTGGGAACAGCAAGAACCCTCCGATACGTCCTGAATATCTGAGGCTGCAGGTAGTGGCTTGATATTCATTCCAACGGACTTTCCGGTTAACTAACATCAATGACTGAGACTCAAGGAGTAATAACAACAACAATAATAATAATAATAATAATAATAATAATAATAATAATAATAATAATACACTAAACACAACAGCATTTTCACCTTCACCGCCACCGCTCACTACGGCCATCATTACCACCACTATCCCATCACCGCCGCCACCACCCCCTGACTCCTTCGCTGCTGCTGTCACCGCTACAGCACCATCACTACAGTAATACGGTCGCATCACCGCCACCACTGCCTCGGTATCGACATCACCGCCACCACTGTCTCAGTATCGCCAACGCCGCTAGTCTCTGCTGGCTACCACTTCCACATTATAGAATTCCTACTACCAACAAAGAGGAAGGCATCAAAATATATAGATAGACTCAAAAGAAAAAAGAAAAAACAAACAACAAAAGCAGCACAGCAACAACAGTAAAAAACGAGAAAAACAGAGAAAAACAAAAACAAAAAAAGAAACCCCAAAAACGTAAAGAAAATAAGAATGAAGAGAGAAGCAGGCGGACGGACAGAGAAGAGGGGGGAAAAAGTAAAACTTAAAAAACAAAAACTAAGTCAGACATTCGAATACTACATTACAATGAAACTTATGCTTATTCATTTTTGGGGCCCTTTCTGCCCGTGTGTTTGTTTGTTTATGTGTGTCCGTATACAGCGTGGTGATAATGCCACACAAGGGCCAAGTGGGATGGCGGATCCACAGATGGCTATGTAAACATACATTCGCCAATCCTCGATAAGAGTGTTTAAATATCGAACATAAACAGTTCGAATAACGGTGAAATGGAGACTAGAACGTCATGTGACAGACTCTCACCCAACAGGTGCCCCCTGGCTCAGCAGCAGGAACCTGACTGTCAACGAAATACTGCTGATGTTGGAGGAAGAAGAAGAAGGAAAGGGGCCAGAACCAACTGGACGAAAGAATTGAATAGAACTGTTATGCAATGCTACCTGAAAAGTAACCCCAAGGAGAGGGGCTACAGGAGACGGATGCATAACATCTGGAACGAGATTGGTTTATTTAAATTAGATGAACAAAAATTGGCCGGGCAGGCTCGGGTAATAAGAACTAATGGGTGGATAAGCGAGCTGGAACTGGAGGAACTGAGCAGAGAGAATGGCTTGGAGATGGCGGGTGTAGTATGCCAGACAAGCGAGCCGGCGGGAAATGAAGGTGAGGAGGTCCTGAGAGCGGAGGAACCACCCGAAGCAGACAATGATCTGAATACTGAGATAAATAATACCTGGAACAGAGATACGGCCACTGAGGAGATGAATGCTGACGGGCTAGGACAAGATTCGGTTGACATCCTAAATTTAGTGGTAGATGAGTTGAACAATGATAGTGGGAGACCTATGAACCTAAGATTTGTAGACAGGAAAAAGTTAAAAGAAACAACAGCTAAGGTAAACAAAGTCATCCCATACCTTGAGGCGAGGAGTCTTCACCAGTGCAACAATATCCTCAAAGCAACAGCAAATACGGTGAGGAAACTACTTGGTATAAAAGCGAGAGGAAACAACAGACAAGAAAGAGCAGAACCGTGGTGGAAGAAGCGACTGAGTGGGCAAATCGGGGAAATGAGAAATGACATAGGAAAGCTTGAGTCACTACTGAATGGGACACTAAAAAACATAGGCACTAAAAATAGACTGGAAATAAAATACAAAACTAGGAGTAAAAAGCTAAATATTATCATAGAGGAATTGAAGCAACGCATTGTAGCAAAGAGTGCCAAAATCAGGCGATACGAGAACAGAGTCAGTCAGTATAAACAGAACCGCATGTTCGACAACAACCAGAAGATGCTGTTTGGACAGCTTGAGGGGAAAGAAAGAGGCACCGACTTGATCCCTGGGGCGGAACAAGCTAAAACATTCTGGAGAGGAATATGGGAGCAGGATGTTAGACACAATGCCCAGGCAGGGTGGATTGAGACAGTACAGAGGGAGATCGGTGAGCAGGCACAGCAACAGACTGATTTGAGTATCACAGTTGAAACTCTTAAGGGGCAAGCCAAAAAACTAACCAACTGGAAATCACCAGGCCCAGATGGTGTGCAGGGGTATTGGATTAAACATTTAACATCCCTCCACCCGAAGCTGACGGCCATGTTCAATGACTGCTTGGTGTCGGGTGAGGTGCCAGAGTGGTTGACAAAAGGTACCACAGTTCTGATAATGAAAGACCGAATCAAGGGTAATGATGTTACCAACTATAGACCTATCACATGTCTGCCCGTAATGTGGAAACTGTTGACGAGCATTGTGTCTGAGGAAATCTACCATCACCTCCACACAAACAACTTGTTGCCGGACGAACAGAAAGGATGCCGAAAGAAGTCACGTGGTACAAAGGACCAGTTGCTTATTGATAAGATGGTAATGGGGAATTGCAGGAGGAGACACACTGATCTTGCCATGGGATGGATAGACTACAGAAAGGCATTTGACATGGTGCCTCATTCCTGGATCACCAAAAGCCTGGAGATCTTCAGGGTGGCAGATAACATCAGACAGTTGCTGGGCAGGAGTATGGGGTCCTGGGAGACAGAGTTGACATCAACTGGAGTATCCTTGGGAAGCGTGAAGATCAAGAGAGGTATCTTCCAGGGAGATAGCCTGTCCCCTCTGTTGTTTGTCCTTGCCCTGATGCCCTTGACCATTATGCTGCGAAAAGTGAGAGCAGGATACAAGTTGGGAAGGGGAGAGCTTACCATCAATCACCTCCTCTTCATGGACGATCTTAAGCTCTTCGGGAAAAGTGAGAAGGAGTTGGATGTGCTTGTTGACACTGTCCGTATTTTCAGCAGTGATATATGTATGCAGTTTGGTATTGGTAAATGTGGAGTCATTGTGATGAGGAGGGGTAGGTTGAGCAGAAGTAACGGGATCCAGATACCAACAGGTGAGATGATAAAGGAAATTGACTCTGAGGAAGGATACAAGTATTTGGGCGTTCTGGAGGCTGATGGCATAAAGAACAAAAAAATGAAGGAATTGTTAAGAACTGAATACATTCGGAGAGTAAGGAGCGTATTGAAGTCACATCTGAACAGCAGAAATGCCATAAGCGCAGTAAATTCCCGAGCTGTGTCTATTATTAGGTACAGTGCGGGAATTCTGAGATGGAATGTTGCTGAACAAAAAGAAATGGATAGGAAGACTAGGAAGCTATTGACTATCTACAACATGTTCCACAAGAGGAGTGATGTCGATAGACTCTACCTAAGGAGATCTGAGGGTGGAAGAGGTCTTATCAGCATAGAGGACTGTGTTCAGATGGAGAAAAACAACCTATACAAATACGTGACCTATAGTAAGGAGCCAATGCTCAGAGCTGTACTGAAGGAGGGGACAGTAGGCCAGGGGATACCCAAGGAGGAAATAACATCAAGGAGGAAGAGCAGCCTTAAGGGAAAATCCCTTCATAGTACCTTCTTTGAGAAAACTGAATTTAGAGATCCACAGACATGGAACTGGTTGAGAAGAGGAGACCTCAAAAAGGCTACAGAAGGAATGCTAATGGCTGCGCAGGAGCAGGCCCTCAAAACGAAGTGGTTGAAGCACCATATCTACAAGGAGGAGGCTAGCCCACCGTGCAGGATCTGTGGAGAGAGAGAGGAGACTGTGGCTCACATTGTGTCCGAGTGTAAACACCTAGCCCAGACCCACTATAAGGGCTGGAGACACGATGTGATGGGCAGGGTGATCCACTGGCACCTGTGCAAAGTAAACAATCTACCACATTCTGAGAAATGGTATGAGCATAGGCCAGAGGCGGTGATGGAGAACACTCAGGTGAAGGTGCTGTGGGATTTTAGGATACAGACGGACAAAAAAAACTGGAACACAATAGACCTGACCTGGTGGTTGTGGACAAAGAAAAAAGATCGTGCCTGATTGTGGATGTGGCCTGCCCGTTCGACACGAGAGTGCAAGAGAAGGAGAGGGAGAAAATTAACCGTTACCAGGACCTAAAGTGGGAGGTGAAAAGGATTTGGAACTGCCATGAAGTCAAAGTGATCCCGATTGTCATAGGCGCACTGTGGACTATCTCCAAAGGTTTCCAGGGATGGTTAAAGAAAATCGGCCCCTTCACGCTTTTTGGAACGCTTCAAAAGGCATGCTTGCTTGGAACGGCAAGAACCCTCCGATACGTCCTGAATATCTGAGGCTGCAGGTAGTGGCTTGATATTCAATCCAACGGACTTTCCAGTTAACCAACATCAATGACTGAGATTCAAGGAATAACAATAACAATAATAATAATAATAATAATCAATCACCTCCTCTTCATGGACGATCTTAAGCTCTTCGGGAAGAGTGAGAAGGAGTTGGATGTGCTTGTTGACACTGTCCGTATTTTCAGCAGTGATATATGTATGCAGTTTGGTATTAGTAAGTGTGGAGTCATTGTGATGAGGAGGGGTAGGTTGAGCAGAAGTAACGGAATCCAGATACCAACAGGTGAGATGATAAAGGAAATTAACTCTGAGGAAGGATACAAGTATTTGGGCGTTCTGGCGGCTGATGGCATAAAGAACAAAAAAATGAAGGAATTGTTAATAACTGAATACATTCGGAGAGTAAGGAGCGTATTGAAGTCACATCTGAACAGCAGAAATGCCATAAGCGCAGTAAATTCCCGAGCTGTGTCTATTATTAGGTACAGTGCGGGAATTCTGAGATGGAATGTTGCCGAACAAAAAGAAATGGATAGGAAGACTAGGAAGCTATTGACTATCTACAACATGTTCCACAAGAGCAGTGATGTCGATAAACTCTATCTAAGGAGATCTGAGGGTGGAAGAGGTCTTATCAGCATAGAGGACTGTGTTCAGATGGAGTAAAACAACCTATACAAATACGTGACTGATAGTAAGGAGCCAATGCTCAGAACTGTACTGAAGGAGGGGACAGTAGGCCAGGGGATTCCAAGGAGGAAATAACATCAAGGAGAAAGAGCAGCCTTCAGGGAAAATCCCTTCATATTACCTTCTTTGAGAAAACTGAATTTAGAGATCCACAGACAAGGAACTGGTTGAGAAGAGGAGACCTTATAAAGGCTACAGAAGGAATGTTAATGGCTGCGCAGGAGCAGGCCCTCAAAACGAAGTGGTTGAAACACCATATTTACAAGGAGGAAGCTAGCCCACTGTGCAGGATCTGTGGAGAGAGAGAGGAGACTGAGAGGACATTGTATCCGAGTGTAAACACCTAGCCCAGACCCACTATAAGGGCTGGAGACATGATGTGATGGCTGCAGGTAGTGGCTTGATATTCATTCCAACGGACTTTCCGGTTAACCAACATCAATGACTGAGATTCAAGGAATAATAATAATAATAATAATAATAATAATAATAATAATAATAATAATAAGAATAAGAATAAGAATAAGAAGAAGAAGAAGAAGAAGATTCCTGATGACGTTAGGAAGTGAACATCTTCACACTATATATATATATATTTCAGTCCGATTGGTAAATCTTAAAAAAAAACAGAGAAATCTGTTCAGTTTCCATCTCTTGCAATGATATATGTCATTTTTTAACGTTATATGTCATTTTTTTGTTTGTTTTGAAAGATTCAAATTTTGAAATATATTGAATGAAAAGAAAAAAGTATCTCTTGCTTTTTGAAACAACAGAAGAGGCACATTTTTAGTTGAATATTTAGTTGCAAATTTTTACCTATACATAACATTGTGAATCGTGTGGATACTACTAGTCTACTTTGAAATATGGGAATTGTTAATCCAATCAAGGAATTTGCTTTTATTTTAAATCTTTAAAATGTTAGCTTAACATTTGAATAAACATAACATTTACACGTTTTACACCTAGCATTGTATGGAAAGAATTATCTTATTTACTGCATCCAGGAATTATAATTCAGCAGAAGCATGACGTTATAAACATTGCATTCAACAATATGAAAACTGACAGAATTGCCTGGAGACAATATTTTCTCCCTGTCATTTTTAGTTAAACTAAATATCATTGTCATTTAGTTTAACTAAAAATGACAGGGAGAAAATATTGTCTCCAGGCAATTCTCTCATTTAAATATCATTGTCATTTAAAAAACAGAAAATACCAAATAAATATCTCATAATGCTGCTTTATATATTTCTTGTGAAGCAACATAGTTTCTCTCTCAGTTATTAACACGTCATGGTGTCATTCATTTTCTATTAATCTAAACAGCATAGATTATGTATTATTTTCAAAGACTAACAACTATGTAATATCAACTCTCTTTCATGTAATGCAGTGTTATTGTAAAATAAAGTACATGCAATGAAATGATGTATGCAGCGACATTCATTGGATCATGTAAAACTGCATTATTGGCCAGCAAACATATACTATGAATTAGCTTACATGGCGCTATTTCACACTGATTCAAATTGGATATTAAATTTCGCACCTAGATTAATTGAAATAGAGTTAGTGTGCATCTACAAACATGCTTGATTTATGGAAATTAATTAAAATATACAAAGAAAACTCCCGCTGTTTATAATCGTCATCTTTTTAGCCTTGCGGAAAGTATATTTCTAACCATTATACTTTCTATTGAATACTCCAACTTGGAAATAATTCACCTACCATCTGAGGACTTCGGTTCCAGTAATATTTTTAAATATAACATAATTACATCAACTAATTATTCACGATGTCTTATATTCTCAAGTTAATTAACATAAGTTTCGGAAAATCTCACCAAATATATATCTTCAATTGTCCACAAGTAGTTGGTTAGACAAAGTGCAACGGACGTAGGATAATTAGAATCATTTGAATTTACATGAGTCCTGCGAAATAAACTGTAGGGATTCCACATATTACACATATTTAAGGTGTTTACAGAATTGTACACATATGGTTATACACGGATACACACACACATATATATACATATACGATTGTATCTATACAAACTAATAGAAAATATGCTTATAAATGAGCCGGAATTCTTATCCTTTGTCTTTTCACATTTTTTTGTCTCTCACTCATTTTATCCAATAAAAAATATGTAATTTTGCGAAATCCAGAGACTTTTAATAATTACCAGAAGTCGATCCTAAATATTACTAATAGCATTAGGAGAGCCACAACTTGTTTTACTTTGATTTTGAAAGTAGGGGTCTAATTATCAATTTCATTATACTATCGTAACTGTCTAGGTGCCCTAGTCTGAGGAATCAGAGACGGTGGTGATATTGGTCTTAAGTTCGATTCTAGTCGGAGTACAGTTCCCGTTGATTCTTTTCAGTTTTTTTTTCTATGGGTTGTAAAATAAAAACTGAAAAAAGAAGGTTACATGTACCTCTTTATCAAAATTGAACCCAGGACCAGGGTTACCACTGTCGGTAGTTCCTACGCCACAGAGACAACTACGAAAATATTATGAAAATTCATACTTATAAACATATTTTCAAAATTTTCCAAACAAAGTGTTGTGGTTTCGTTCGTGTCTTTCTTAATGTTATTGCTCCTAGTTAAGGGTGATTTTAAAACTATTTGTGTGTTCCAAAATCTACATCCTATTTTGATTCACATCTATCTAGACTACATTTTAAGCGCTAATCCATGTCCCATTTATGTGGCACCTCATCCCCCCCTCTCTCTTTCTCTCTGTGATTTTTGAATCCACTATGATTTAGTCTTACGTTATTCCTATGTATATGTTTTGCCTATCAGTTAGATTCAAACTTACAATGATTGACATTATATTCTGTAGCCAGGACGACGATTTCGAAACCCATTCGCTTCGCATGGTTTCCTGCTTCATCCAGCCTGGATATACCCCCACCTTCATCCAAGCTTCTCTCACCCGCGCCCGTTAAACAGACCGCACCACAGCCCTCTCACCTCACCCCGCTCTCCCAACACCATTGTTCCTTCCCCTTTCACCTACGACCCCAGCAGCCTACCACTCCGGCCACATATCCTCCGTTCCTTCTGAATCGTCTCTTCTGACCCCGTCACGTCTCGCTTTTTTCCAAACCCACCCGTTACTACTTTTAAGCGAGCTCGAAAACTCCGTGACCTCCTGGTTCGTAGTTCTTTTTCGACCTCTCACACAACTCCACCCGGCTCTCATCCTTGTTCCCGTTCTGCTGCAACACTTGTCCCTTTATTTCCGCCCTACCACTCTTACAGGCCCTAACAGGATCTCTCGTATCCGCTATTCCTTCACCTGCACATACACCGACGTTGTCTATGCCCTCCGGTCTTCCCTTTGCGGGTCTTTGTATATCGGACAAACGGGACGCCGTACGGCGGACCGGTTTGCCGAACATTTGAGGGACATACGACTCGGTTTGGATACTCCCGTCGCCCGTCATTTCTGTTCTCCTGGTCATTCTTCCTTACATGTTTCAGTCATGGGTGTCCTTTTACATGTTGGATCACAGGCCTCGCGCACCAAGACTGGCCAAAGTATGATTCATCGTCTTGGGTCCTATTCCCCTCTTGGACTCAACCCACCTCCTCAATTTCTCTAATACCCCGTCCATTATCACACCCATAGATGTCTATCGCTTTCTCATTACTCATAGCGTCGTACTTACATGCACACATACTCTTTTACTCACATATACACACGTATCTCTTCTTAGCTTCGTACAGACATAAACTAACACACACAAACACACACACATACTTACGCACGTACTCAAATATATCTCTTTTTACAAAACGGTTTTTTTTTCCATTTCAGGAAGACGCGCGCCATCATCCACTTTTCTAAAAAACAAATCATACACAAAACGCCAGCACCACAGTTTTGCAAGTGATATCAACATGTGTGGACCTATTATTTTTATCTAAAGAAATGTTTTCCAATTTCATCCCGCCTGTTCCCTTAATCTAATTTATTTCTCATTATTTCTTCTGATGAAGGACTAGCGTCCGAAACGTTAAGACCCTCTTCCTGCTATTTCAAGCCATAATCTAATATATACCTTCCACATACTCAACCGATTGTGTTGTTATTTCTGTTTACCTTTAACATATATATATATATATATATATATATATATATATATATATATATATATATATATATATATAAATATTAAACAAATAATGAATAAAACAATGAAACAGTTCCTTATATTAAACAAAAAAAATATATAGTGATGGACTAGGTAAAACAATATTGCTTGATAAATGAAGGAGGCCCACCTACATATAGAATGGTATAATTTTATTTTCATAATGAATAAATAACATCAAAAAACTGTCCATCATAAGAAGTCAGCAGACTACTGATGATAGACAGTCTCGTTTCTCGGTCTATTTTCATTTATATGTATCACACACGCAACAACGCAGCACACCATTTTTTCATTCACATGTAATGTTTCCCCTCGCTGTGGTTCGTATTTTCTCTATCATCTTACTGTCTATATATATAGACACAGGCACACAAGCATATATATATATATATATATATATATATATATATATATATATATATATATATATATTATATATATATATATATATATATATATATATATATATATATATATATATATATATATATATATATATATATATATATATATATATACGTGTGTGTGTGTGTGTGTGTGTGTGTGTGTGTGTGTGTGTGCCTGTGATTATATATGTACGTTTGCATGCATGAATGGATACACTAAGCTTTAGATTTAGTAGAATGTACAACTGATCTCAGCTCTCTTCTACTATAGTATATTTTGGTTTCTAGTAATTCCCTGGGGAATCGGTTGACCAAATGCTTTGCTTAATTGCTTTATTTATTTTTTTAAATTATTCTTTCTCTTAGATTTCAGATATTTTTGGAAAGCAAACATCGGCCCCTGAAATACTACACCGGGCCCTACAATGCTACTGTGGGCTCTTGCAATGATACCGTGTTTAAGATGTTATGTACTTTCCCCCCTGGACGCCACTTGCCATCGGGAAACCAGACAACCTGGATAGTCCATCACTGTATATATATATAAGAAAGTAAGTCCATAGAATCATTTGATAAAATATATACAGTATTTCCTCTCCCAAACAGCATAATCAACCGCATAAAAAAATCAATTAAACGAGGCTATAAGTTTAAAATGTACCTATGAAGAAACGATAGAGAAATAAATGATACCTATATTATCCGCGATCCACAGCCAGATAATATTTACCTAGTATTTCTAATAGCCCGTAGAAATCCACTATATATATAGTTAACCATACACAATTAGGTACAAAATCAAAGTTAGAAGAAAAAAATGTACAAAAACATACCAAAATCATGTTTCTACCACCGGAGATTCATTCGCATTTTGTAAATATCCGATCATGGATAAATCAACGAGTTTCGAAATCATCAGGAAACAGACTCAATTGGACAGAAATTTTTCTTAAATGATCCCCGCCAGAAACGAATTCAAAATGGCTAAGAATCGTCACATGGCCAGTGGTCAAGTCAAAAAGCTCGTTATTGGTGCCTGACGGCGAGTAGGCTGGTTGCTAAAGTGCGCAGCCTAATACTGCCTAAATTTTACTCAACCTTACGGGAGTATATAAAATATAGAGGTTTACATGCGTACCTCTCTCTCTCTCTCTGTCTATATATATATTTATATATATATATATAGGTTAACGCTTATATATATATATATATATATATTGGTTAACGCTTATATATATATCTATATATCTATATATATATATATATAGGTTAACTCTCTCTCTCTCTCTTTGTCTATATATATATATATATATATATATTTATATATAGGTTAACGCTTGATATAGCAGGAAGAGGGTCTTAACGATCCGGACGTAGTCCTTCATCAGAAGAAAGAATGAGAAATAAAGTAGATTGAGGAGACGGGCGGGTTCGAATTGGAAAAAATGTCTTTAGATAAAAATAACAGGTCCATTCATGTTGACATCTCGTACATACAATAATTGTTTCTACATTTGGCACAAGGCCAGCAAATACCAGTGTATTACTGGTCATTTATTTTATCGACCCCCCATAAGAATGAAAGGCAAAGTTAATCTTGGTGGCATTTGGACCCAGAATGGGAAAGGGGCGTAACTCTATCCGTCAAAGCATGGCGTCCGACACTCTACCGTAAATATATCTAAACTATAATAACGTAAGAAGTGAGGGAATGCGTACGGTTTATTTCTTTTAATCCAGTTAATAAAATAAGTTGGATTACTGTGAATAAATAATGAAGGAATATTACATAATGTATGTAGTAAATTTTGTATTTATAAATAATTTAAAATTGACTTCTTTTCAAAGTTTCACATTTCTACACTTCCGGTATATCATCGCCACCACCACCTCCACTTCAACTACCATATATATATATATAGAGAGAGAGAGTTTGTGATAAGAGAGATATAGTGATTATGATTTTCCATACGCTGACGCGTATGGTTGTGCACATATATGCGTCTATATGTATGAGTATATAACTATTATGAGTACATAACTATAATCGCGCAAACACAAACTTATAAAAATACACTCACAGGGATATACATTCAGATAAATACACATACTTTCACACAAATATATACATATATTAACATATATACATTTACACAAACACATATTTACACAAACGCATGAGAGCAGCGTTCGGTGAATTGGGAACGGGACGGTAAAACGAGTACAACGTTTTATTTATTTATTAACAACACAGTTTAACTCTTTTTTTTAAACACATTTGTATAAAAATTTTATGTAACTCATAAAGAACGAAAACACAAACAAATATAATATATTAAAAGCAAAGGAAAGCGAAAAAAAGAAAGAGAAAAAATATACAAGCACATATTGCACATATCTGAGACCACATAGGTTGGATAATGTAGTTAGCTAACATCTTCGACGACGGGCGAAAGAGTGGGAACACGAGACGCTAGCAGAGCAAAAGATAGCAATATAGCGAGGAGCACAGGGAAACCTCTGTAATAATTTTTGAGGCAAGCCAGTACACTCGCAGCGTTACCTGTGGCGAGGTTGAGGTGCTGGAGCAACCAAGTGCCCTCACGAGCATCACCAGTTACCTTTGTTTAGCGAGCAGCTAGTGAAGATAAGAACTTCGCTGTCAGCAGCCTGACTCCCCCAAACGTCTCGAACGCCACAGGCTGGATAATGTAGTTAGCTGACAGAACACGGTATTTTAGGATTTTGTTCCGTTTAGCTGCGGATACGGTTGCTCTCGCCCTTACCGCTGCATCCAGGATGTGGGAAGAAGCAAGAGTCACTAACGGTGACGTCCCAGGTAAGACACCTGCCTCATGACCAGGAGCACAGAGTAAGACTGTCAACTCTTTTCCCATCAGTTCTGGACAACCCAGACGGTTCCAAAGTTGAGGGGCTGTTTGCCCGGGCCAAAGCTCTTGAGTGGTAATAGGACAGTGTGTATGTGCGCGCGCGAGTTTGTCGGTGTTCTTAAATTAGAGATATGGATATATGTGTGTGTGTGTGTCACTGTTTTTAAGTTACAGACATATATGTCACTGTTTTTAAGTTACAGACATATATGGTATTCCTGCAAACTCTTACCGAGGATCATGAACCTTGATTAATGACCAAAAGAATACAATTGCAAATAAACGCGGCAGAAATGGGTCTTTGGAGTAACGTTACTCGATAAATTGCATAGCTCAGAGACCAGAGAGTCACTCCTGGTAGAGCCGCTACTTCTCCAAATTGAGAGATCACAACTCCGATATTATGTGCATGTGGTTAGAATGTCTCAGTAAAGAATCGCTGGACACGTTTTACAGGCAGAACCAACCGGCAAGAAACCCAGAGGTAGACCCTGAGCAAGATAGCTTGGGGATACAGCTGGATCAGTTGGAGTTGTTTGCTTCTGACAGACTCGCTTGAAGGAGTGTTTGAGAAGGACTCTGCCCCCACGCCCCTCTTAGAAATAAAAGGGTGTAGAAGAAGATATTGTCAATTTACTTTTCAAATTACATGTATATATATTTGCGTATAATACCAATATGCACACTACATATGCTAGCAGAAAACCGCCCGATGGCGGTTTTTCTGCTAGTAATAATAAGGATTGTTTCTACTTTTGGCACAAGGCCAGCAATTATCCCAGTTACTGGTACTTTATTGTTTCGACCCCGTAAGGATGAAAGGCAAAGTTAACCTCGGCGGGATTTGAACTCAGACCATAAAGGGCTGTAACTCTTTGCTGCAAAGCATGGCGTCCGACCCACTAACGGTACTGCTATAGGGCAATGAATTGGTTTTGCAAATTTGTTGATATGTAGTCGTGTTTAAACAAATATCGTTATTTTGGGGTTGTCTCATGTTGTTAACAATATTTCCAGAACTATACAACAACATATACACACACACACACTATATTAATGTGCAAACTAATTGCGTCGAAAGGTGGGATGCCGAATGAGCACACTCGGTGCTCTTAGGGAGAGATTATCAATAGTATTAATATATAAGGGTGAATTGGCAGTATCGGTAGAGGGTCGGACAGCATGATTTGACGCATAGTGTTACGGCCCTTTCCATTCTGAGTTCAAATCGCGCCGAGGTTAACTTTGCCTTTCATCCTTACGGGGTCGATAAAATAAAGTACCAGTAATGTACTGGATAATTGCTGGCCTTGTGTCAATAGTAGAAACAATTAATATATAAGGGAACAAAGAATCAGTGTTGCATCATATACATATTTAATTACATATTACATATGTTTCACTGTCGATCAGCTCGAGGAACAATCTATTAATGATCGAAACTGATTCTGGAAGCGGAAGCTCCTTAGTTATGCATTAACATGTATACTCGTGTCTGAGAGTGGGTGAACAGTATCCCGATTCGTATATGCTACCACAAATTCTGTCATAGTGGTGTGTCAGGTCACCGTTATACCAATCTTCCGTTATGTTACTGATGTTTTCCTGATTTGCATGTGAATATAATATTGCTCGGGAGAATGACAGACCACATAACAGAGACTTCCTCATATATGTAATAATGAATAGTACATAATATCTTACACAGCATATAACGCACTCATAAGAACACAAACACATATATACAATCAAAACATATGGGCATATATCCAACTTCTTCATACATCCTTTCTTTCGGAATATACCTTCCTGTGGTCGGTTATCTCATGTCTGCGGACAATCTATTAACCATCCGCCGGATTCTGTTTGAAACTTCCAAAGTTCACTACTTATGTCGCATTTTCAACTGATCCATTTATTTATTTTTTTAAAATAATCTATTAAGTTTTCATTCTAACATACTAGTATATCTGTATGATTTATTTTACACATGTGTCTGTGCATGTGTGTGTATATATATATATATATATATATATATTGGTATACGGAATAGAAAATGCTGACAAATTGTTCACAGTTGAAAAATAGTTTAATCAGGAATAAAAGAGTATTAGTAATTGTATAGGTTAGTATTCAGTGTTTCGACCCCCGTAAGGACGAAAGGCAAAGTTGACCTCGGCTGGATTTGAACTCAGACCATAAAAGGGCTGTAACTCTTTGCTACAAAGCATGGCGTCCGACCCTTTACCGGTACTGCCATAGGGCAATGAATTCGTTTTGCAAATTTGTTGATATGTAGTCGTGTTTAAACAAATATCGTTATTTTTCAACTGTGAACAATTTGTCAGCATATTCTATTCCGTTTACCAATATATAATAACATAATAACTTGTGTGTTACAACTCTATTCTTTTAACTATATATATATATATATATATATATATATATATATATATATATATATATATATATATATATATATATATATATATATATATATATATATATATATTTATATATATATATATATATATATATATATATATATATATATATATATATATATATATATATATTTATTTATATATACGAGGTGTGTCAGAACAGTTCTAGGACTGATGTCTCAAAAGATTTATTTCAAACCCAAACTTCACACTGAGAGTTTTCTCTTTCAAAGTAATCCCCCTGGAGTATGTAACTGTAATATTAGCTCACTGCAGCGATCAAACTTCATTGTTCATAATTTTATATACATATCCTCTGTTTCAGGTCGTCAATCAATGAGCACAGAGCAACGAACAAACTCGGAAACTCCGTCGGAAGCACTGGAATTGCTGCAGCAAGTATATGGAGATGAGCCGATGTCGCGCGCATGTGTTTATGAGTGGTGCAATATGTTTAAAGAAGGATGCGAGGGCGTGGAAGATGACCCCAGGAGCGGAAGGCCCTCAACAACCAGGACTGAGATCAACGTTGAGCGCGTCAGGCAAAGGGTCCGTAGCGATCGTCGGCTGACTGGTCGACTGATGTCAAATGAGCTGGGCATGAATCGGAACAGTGTCTGGAAGATTCTCACTAATGATTTAGACATGCGGAAAGTCTGCGCGAAGATGGTGCCAAAACTGCTGAACGATGACCAGAAGGGTCGACGCATGCAAGTGTGCAAGGACATCTTCGAGCGTCTTGAAACCGAACCAGACTTCCTAGGGACAATCTTCGCCGGTGATGAGTCATGGATCTTCGAGTACGACCCGGAGGGGACCCATTTTGAAGATGTTGACGACATCAAAAAGCTGTAACGACGGAGCTGCAGAGGATCCCGCAAGAACCCTTCCAGGGTGCATGCAAGCGTGGCAAAAAAGGATGGAAAATGCATTAGACTCCAGGGGGATTACTTTGAAGGAGAAAACTCTTAGTGTGGAGTTTGGCTTTGAAATAAATCTTTTGTGACATGAGTCATGGACCTTTTATGACACACCTCGTATATATATATATATATATATATATATATATAGAAAGCGAAAAGGTTTCTGTGAAATTTTTCATTACCTAATTATGTTTAACACATCTAGGTGAGGCGCTTTTCTCTATATGTCAAGAAGTTCTTTATATCAGATTGAATTGTTCCCAGTAGATCCTAAACATTCTCAAAATCAATGACAACATACAGCTGAAGCAGAAATTGCTTCCTGGGAACAATCTCCACTTTGTCTCAACGTCCTCAGTTTCCTGAGGGAATTCGCTGAATATGGATGCAATACTATCTCGATACCCGATCCTGACATCGTTATCCACCAACGCTTCCCTATATATCCTGTCAGGCACCATGGACCCGTCAGTTTTTTTAAGCTTATTTGACTTTAGGTAGTCTAGGGTTGTAGATAATTACATGGTGATTAGTTGGTAGCTCTGACCATCTCTTAAACGATTATCCAGCACAAAACCTGAGCCAATACAAATTCTGACAGCCGAGGGCTTGAGTATCCGCACCCCGGCTGGGCAGTGATTTCTGTCAACACACCTGAATAGTGGATTTTCCTTCCTCCATCTAAGTCTACGGTTTCATAGCCACGGAACTTAGTTCAGGGAATCCGGACTGTATCGAGCTGATAGCATTAAATTTCTTCCCTATTCCTTGTTCTAACATTTAAGAGTGGTGATGTCCAAAGTTCTAATTTTGAAAGTTTGCCTCAATCTGGACACTCATTGTGGTCTCAGAATACGCGATTTTCTGCGTCGATCCCACGCCCCCCAGGACAGCACGCATTCCTATCAACGCTTTCTGTTGCATGAAATGGAATCTGTTATATTTTTCGAACAGGCCCCTCTACATTCGGCCTGAACGCGTCCGTTATTAACCCATTCGAAGGGCAATGTCTTATAGTTCTATTATGTTCCTCTCAACATATTGCAGGAGCAGATTCGGTGTTCTTCTTTACACCGTTCGCAAAACTGGTAGTTTGTCAAACCCGCGAAGCCAATATATATATATTTTTTTTTTTTGGCGGCCTTTACTCGCCTCTTCATAGACACGTCACTAGGTTGTGAGAGATTTTGGGGGTGATACAGATATCACCCAATAGCTTTATGCTGTTAGCAGCTAACCATTGCATTTGATCACTGTATCGCTTTGCGCCAACCGGTACAATTACTCTAGCGGAACAGCTCTCCTGAGGCCTATAAGCTTGGCTTAAAGGTAAGTTCTCACACTTGAATTCCGGATACAAGCATGCACGAAAATCGTAATATACACAATAAAGGCGTCCAAATTTAAGGCATTGGAAGACTTTCGGATTAAGCTGGAATCCGATTTCAGATCAGGAAATGTAATGTTCTGGAAGATATCAGCAGACTTCGTAATAGGAAATCTCCTCCACACATGTGGCTAGGTCAATGGCGAAAATAAAATACGACACGAGATGTCTATAGTAAATGTCTGGCAAAATGATGTAAGGTGGTTGTCGAAAACAAGACACCACACGAACTGTGCGATTTTCGCCTTGGGCCCGTCACAGCCGATCAAATCTTTACACTTCGACAGGTTTTCGATAAATCATGGTGTATTGCGAATATGGAGATTCTTGTCTTGTAGACCTCAAAAAAGTATATGCCCGCGTTCCTCGGGCTCTGCTGTGGAAGTTTGTACGGGAGTAGGCATCGATGGTCAGAATCTTGCTGCCGTGTTGTCTATACGAATGCGTGAGTATTTGTGTTCAGATAAATGGTGCTAAATCGAAACCATTCAATGTGGGAATTGGTCTCCGTCTTGGGCACGTACTGTCACCTACCGTCTTTGTTATTTTCAGGAACAGTATAGCCATGCGCTGCCGGACTGGAAGTGCTATCACGTAGGCGGGTTTTATATCAATCGGCTGAAATTACAGACGATATGGTATTACTTCATTAGATAGAAGTTGTTGCGAAAACTACGCTGCCAAAGCTGAGACACCCGTCCATTCAAAGTAGCTTGCGCAGCGCTGTCTACATTTCGATAGAGTCCCACTGCACCAATTGCAGGAGTTGCTGCCGTAGTGAGCCAGCTTCAGCAATAATTAATTAGGCGTAGGTGTAAAAACCAACATTGCTATCTCCAAATCATTATGCGTGCCAGCCATTCCCTATGGTCATGGATCATGTGTAACGACGGAAAAATTAGAACGTAAATAAAAGCGACAGAAATGGTGTTCCTCTGAAGGGTCTTTTGGGGAACGTTATTTGATAGAGTGTGTAGATCGGTGATCAGTGCTTCACTCGAGATAGAGCCATAACTTCTCCGAATCGAGATAACACAGCTTCCATTCTATGGGCCTGTGATTAGAATGTGTCAGGATAGATTCGCTAGACAGGTTTTATGGTTAAGACCCAGGAGTAGATGAAGTTGTGTTAATTATTTCATAGACAGATTAACATGTTAACACCTTTCAATTTCATCAATTTCATGAGCCACAATCCTCATAGTTCGCACATAAACATCCGCCGATGTACAAATGTCAACACTGGTAATATAACGTTTCAAATTCTGTTGAGAATCCACTGCACGCCGATTAATAATAAATCTATGAAAATCAAATTTCAGACATGGAATTACCCTCAGCCAGCTGTACAGTCAGCATTTTCTGAAAATCGACATTACTACGAAATGTTGAAGAGGGTGCCGGTAATTCAAGTGTGGCATTAACTGTTATTCGGTCAGCATATGACGGTAGTAGTGGCTGACTGTCTGGTGTTGTAGGTCATACTTAATATAGCAGCATAACTACACCAATTTGGCACACTGGAACATAATTACAATTTGTGTAATGTATATAATATATATGTATGTGTGTGTGTATGTGTGCGTGCGTGTGTGTGGTGTGTATCTGTGTTTGTACAGTGTATGTGTTTGTGGATGTATGAGTGCGAGAAGAGCTGAGGTTTTGATCTAAATCATTGATCGAACTTTTATGCGGTTAGACGAGATCAACATAACATCAAACTATTTCATGCTGGTCGGAAATCAATATGTCTAGTCACCTATTGATGGATAACTTTGATCAAGTGAAATCAACTAATTGCCGAGATTTTGAGATACAGAATGAACATTCCTCAGACTCTGAATATATGTAGACTAATTCATCCAACATATGAGGAAGGATGCAAATATATATATTTACACATACACACACACACACACACACACACACACACACACACACATATATATATATATATATATATATATATATATATATATATATATATATATATATATAGTAATAATAATAAATTTGAAGACTAAAATCCAAAATGAGTTTTACAGTAGATTGGAAGCACTCAACGGTAAATAATTTTCTGGAGTTATTAATATTAGAATATATATATTAATAAAATAGATGTTCTTTTGATCAATTACATTTTATTATACATATTTCGGATGTACAACAGTACATCCTCATCAGACAAAATATAATGATAGATGACATACCCTGAAATGTTAAATGGTTAAGATTTAATTAAGGTAGTGATTACCCGAAGAGAACACTTTACTTATATCCTATTTATGAGAAAATGCGAAAACGTAATAAATTCATTAGAGAATGTGTGAGTAATAAAAAAACGTTGCATATTGTAACTGTTCTAAAAGTTTTAAAATGTATGATACTTCGATATATCTAGGAAAACGTCTCATGAAACATAACAGCCAGTGATAGCCACTGGAAAAGGAAAAAATAAAGAGGGAAACATAAAGTGTGTGTGTGTGTGTGGTGGGGGTTGGTTGTGTTGTTATATGCAGAGTGAGATTTTTTCGAAAGTTAAATTTGACGGTTAAATTTGAAAATATTTAATTTAATTTATAATGTTAGGGTGAAGACTCCATATTTCAGGATTATTTGCTGGTTATTTATATATTATTTATATAAATTCGATAAGTGTGTTATCATTTCTAAACTTCTGAATTTTATGAGGGTAACATTTAAAGGATTTACCTGGCACACAAAGAATGAAATATTATACTGTTGGTTAATTACCTAAATTCAAACTTTGACACATATACCAACATATTAGGTATGTAAAGCTTTTGAAGTACTTATTGTTAAAAATATTTAAATGACTATTATGTATATAGGTATATATTAATGAGCCAGTATGTTTAAGGTAAATAATAACGAAGATAAGAATAAAATAAGATAATATATGGAAGGATGTTAAGGATAAATATATACCTATGTATAACTGGGTGTAAATGCACTAATTATTCTTCAACCAAGATATCAACATATAATTAGATACAGGGATGTATAAATATATACATATATATTAGGTATTATTAGTGTAGTATACTTTAGGTAAATGATAACAGTTATAATTTTATCAACGTGTCACATTTAAATACATATAAGAAAAACAACAAGAGTGCGTGGATAATACAGAGTTCAAAATAATGTCTATAATAATTTTTAGTTTGGATATTTTCTCTATATTTGAATCATATATATAGAAATGTGGTAGGTTTATTTTAAAAATCTTTAAAAATATATAAAATATAATATATAACTACATACATATTATAATACATTATATTATAAATAGATGAGAGATCGAAAGCGCAGCAAAAAATTCACATTTATATATAAGTTTGAATCCGTCTCAAATTTTAGATTTTATAGTGCAGTAAATATATATATATATATATATATATATATATATATATATATTCAAAATAACAAAATAAAATGCTGAGGTTACATATATCGTTTAATAATTATAATTATTTCCACGCTTCTCCATGCAATCTAGTTGTCCTTCATGCATTTGCTGTTAATTATGAGAATGTTATGCTCAGATCACAATCGATATGATTGATATGTCGCTGGCAGGAAAAAACGCACGTCCTATTGCTTGTGCGCCCAGCAAACATATGAGTTTCTTGAAGGGTTTGCCAGCCATCATATTTGCTAGAAAAAGCTATCAACGAAGAACTCTGAGTAGCCAGTAGACAGTGGAAACAATGAAAGGAGCTCTGCGGAACGGAGGGAGGGTATATATTTTGTTTACAACCACCTATACACAACAACTACAACAACAATAACGACAAAGACAACAACAATAACGACAATAACAGCAAACGGCAGACCGATATTGTCCAAACTGGCCGCAATAATCGTAGTGATATTACCTCCCTACTGACAACAACACCTAAAGCAACAGCTACAGTAAACACTTACAACAACCACAACAACGGCAACAACAACAAAGGCACAGAGCAGCGTCGTGTATACAGGCCGGAGTAGTCGTAGTGACGGTATCACCCTGTCGACACTAATAGCGATAACGACAAGGCAATGCAAATGAGTTCAGAGGTAAGTGGGTTCACACACACACACACACAAACACACACACACACACACACATATATATATATATATATATATATATATCACGATAACTTAAAAGAGCCATAGACTCTCGTTATTCCCTGTCATTAATGTGCTCAATGGAGAAGGTATCCCGGGCTCTTTATCATACAATATGTTGAAAAGATAACGCACTGTTTTTTCCTTGTGTGATTGATGGCGCACTATCTCTCTCTCTCTATTGTGGTATCTTTTCAATATATTGTATTATATATATATATATATATATATATATACATATATATATATATATTGTCGACAAGTATATAAACATGCCCAGACATGTAGATATATAGCGCTAGCCTCGGGACCCCCCTGCTGGTCATTTAACCTTGTTCTTGTGACGCAGCTCGATGGAGCATGCAACTACTGATATACTCATGTTTATAGGCTCTGAAGATTCCTGCCATGCTGTATGGATGAAATAATTGTTTCTACGTTAGGCACAAGGCCAGCAAATAACCAGTGCATTACTGGGTACTTTATTTTATCGACCCGGTAAGGATGAAAGGCACAGTTAACCTTGCCGGGATTTGAACTCAGAATGGCATATGGTTGAAATAATGTTACCTAATAAAACACACTTTGGTTATTCCTATAACTATATGTATATATATATATATATATATATATATATACATATAGTTAGAGGTGTGCAAATATATTTGTGTGTGAAAGCGTGGGTGAAAGGATACGTACACTTGAAAGAAAAATTTAAGTCTGAATGTTAATTAAGTGCAAACACAAAACCAACCACGCATATCTTTACTATCTCTAATCCTTCTATAGATTTAGAAAAATAACCAATAATATATTCTATAAAAAATGTCAAAACAACAGATGGGAATCTAATTACTCACTGCCACCAAGAATTCTCACTGCTATCGAAAAACCACTCCTTCAACTATTCTTCTAACAACTTCACCCCTCCCTCCTAATATTCTCTATAAAAACTAAATAGGTCCTCAGTAATATTATTCTGATGAAATGACAGTAAATAATAACATTGAAATATTGAATGTCTGCATAACTAAAAGTTTGTAGATAGCTGTTTTAGGTTATTTAACTGTTATAGAAACACGTGTCAATAAATTCCTTTCAACTAAACTGTATCCATTCAAATCTTTCTATTTTTCTCCGGATTACTTTTGGAACTACAACTGGAACCGTCGAGCAAACTCTACGTGAGCTGATAATCTACTGTGTGTAATATTTATATTACAACACAACGGAAAATACTGTATATATATATATATATATATATATTTACATATATGTATATTATATATATATATATGCATATATATATATATATATGTATATATATGTCAGGTCACCAGTTGGTGCTACTGGTAACATGTATCTCAGCACAACCTGTCTCATGGTCGGGTCGTTGGCGACTAAACTGGCAGCCCCACCAAGGTTTCTTGGTGAGGAGGGTGACTTTGGACATCCTGCAGGACTAAAAACAAAACCTGTCAAAGGGAAAAGTAGCTCTTAAGAGTCAATGACCATCCAAAATAACCGGGAGAGATGACCCCTTAGCCTTTGTCAAGGCAGAATTCTAGGAGAAGGAAAACTCTGATATAACACCTAAAAACCTGATGGCATCCAATGATGTTGACTTGTTCTTCTTTTTGGTAAATATCATCTTGGTTAAGAGAGTGGGACTGGCTTGGTGCAGTGCCTTTGCTCACTATAAAGGCTTCACGGCACAGGAATTGCTTTATATCTGGAGATCTCACTGTACTTGTCGTCACATGGTGCCATGGGGCAAGCACTATCAGTCAATAATTGTCACAGATATAGTGTTTGTAGCAGAGTTTTCAAGTCGCTGGCTGGACTAAAAAGTCACACTCGTTCAGTGCATCGGTAGGAGTTTCTACTACATGGATATACAGTAGTGGCCGTACTCGAAAACGAGTTGGCAGCCACCATATATATATATATATATATATATATATATATATATAAAATAAAGTTAAATAAAATGTCAAATGTTTAAAATTTAGCTTCGTTTATTACTGCTAAATATATTTCAGTGACAGCCATCTTTGGCTGTGAACTCTTCAGGCAGTTTGAATTAGTGTGGTATAGACAAGTACATATGTCGTTGAGGTGTATAATTTTGTCAATATTCTGATATGGCCAGTTGCTGGTTGGGTTGTTATTTCACTTAGGAACTGGAATCATATGAATGCAAACAAACGAAGTTCAGTGTCAAAGGGCCTCTTTTCCTCTCATTGGTCAGATATTAGAACATTCCTCATTCTAAGTGTTGTTATTGTTGGAGTTAGCTTAAAAAATTGATAAAGTGGTAGAAGGGACAAGGTGTTAAAGGAACAAAATAACCGAAAAAAGTGTCAAACTTCCCATTGGTCAGTTCTGAGAGCATTCCTCAGTCAGAAGTCTATAGAATTATTTCTGGGGTGAGGCTCCCTGTAGTGTTTGTGTTTGCTATTGTTAAGTACATTTGACCTCTACCATTATTTTGGTAGTGTTGTTGCTGTTGTGGTCAGTTTATGTCTTGCTGCTGCTGACAATTTAGAAGTATCCAGTGTGTGTTTTTTCTTCATCCCTCCTGCCACCATCTCTCATAATGGTGGTGGTGTGTGTGTGTGTGTGGGGGGGGGGGGGTTATTCCATGTATATGAAGAAATATAAGGCAATAAATGAAGAAAACAGAAAATAAATAATATAATAAAATAATTAATATAATTTGTATAATTTGAAAATAAATAAATAGAGAATAAAGAATAAAGAATAAATGAAAAATTGGTGAGAAAGTAATGAAAATGAATATGGGGAAGTGAAAAATAATGTAGGATAAAGTGTGTGTGTGCTATAACCAATCTCAAGGTCAGAAATATGTTGGATAGATTGGTATGAGGGACAAGATGTTAAAATAAGATAATCAAACAAAATGTGTTTGTGTTATAATCAATCTCAACTTAAAAATAAATATAAGGTGATACAGTGAAGAGGGCAGAAAACAAATAACAAATTAATAAAGAGAAATCAAGATTTAAAATTGGAACTTGAAAATCAGAAATCAAGTAAATTAAAAAGTGCTTGTGTTATATAGATGTTGGCCAAATTATAATGCTGTGTCCGATTGAATCTCTAGGCTATCATGGTGTCTGCTCAGCCTGGGTTGTTCCCTATGGCTTGAGGGGAGTTCACAACCTAGGGTGTTGTTACTGCCCATATAGCTTGAGGGATGTCTGGCCGAGAGGTGTTTACATGTTCTGTAGAAGTCCCTATAGCTTGAGGGGTGTTCACATCTTCTTGTGTTGCTACTGTCCATATATCTTGAGGAAGGTCCCGGCTCTAATGTGTCTGCACGTCCCGAAGAAGTCGGTTCTGAGGTTTATCAGGCCACTTCAACCTCTTAGTATCTCGAGGGTCTTGTTCAGGCATAGTTTGCATAGGAAAGATCCCCCTTTATCGGGTGGTACTTTCCTGATTATGTGCCAGGCCAGAGAGTACGGGGTCCTGTCCATCTTAAGCTTCCAGATCAGGTCGGAGAGAGCCGTGGTTTTCCTTTTGGCCTCCTTATTGAATAAATGGCGATGGTTGTACCAGCGGTCTTTAAGGCTCGTTGATGTTGCTCCTATGTAGAGGTGTTTGGAGTTGGGGCTTTTAACCCTACAACCGTATACTAGGTTCTTCTTGAGGCATTCATTACCAAGGGGACATGATTCGGGGTTTCTGCAGTTGCAGAGGGTGGGCGTCTCTGCGTGCCTAGATTAGGTTTCCCGTTATTTGTTACATGTTGGTCTACCCCCAGGCTCGGTAGGGGGTCCTCGGGTCTGTTTAGGTTTCTTAGGTGGGACCAGCTTTATACAACTTGACATAGCAAGCTACTACTCCTCAATCTCACCCATAGTACTTAATAAGGCCCTATTTTTTGCGATGTCCAATAGGGACCTAACCCGAGAGGATGTGAGCATCATCCACGCCACAAGAAAGACCTTAATCCGTTTCGATGGAGACCAGTGGACCAGGAGTGATTGGCCAAATAACTTTGACATCACGAGTGGCTCCAGCGGCTCAGCACAGGTAAAACACCTGGTTGGGCTCGACCTGCTGAAGCAGATAAAAGATGAAATTCCCTGCCTGGGCGGCGGATTATATCGTGACGATGCTCTATTCACAGTATAAGACCACAGAGCCAATATGTTGGAGGGAATGGGGAGGCGTATTCGCCATTTCTTTAAGAACCAGGGGCTCAGTCTAGAAATAGTCCCAAATAGTAAGGTAGTTAACTGCCTAGACACCACCCTAAACCTGAACACCGAGCAATACTACCCCTACCACAAGCCCAATGAGAAACTCGTATATGTTAACGCCAAATCAACCCACCCTATATCCATAACCAAGGCAGTGGCGAAGAGTGTCTTCGACAGGACCTCCAGCCTGTCCGCAAGTAAGGAAATATTCAATAACCACGCGGAATATTACAACGCAGCTCTAAAGAAGGCGGCACATGGCCAAAATATAACATATAGTTCGAAACGCCGGGATGGGGATAGCCCAACAGACACCCACACCCGCGTTGCCCGGGGGGGGGGGGGAGGGCGAACCCTAACAATGCAGGTAGAGCAGAAACAAATAGGCACCATGTGCCCGACACCACCACGCGGGCGGTGGTGACTAGTGCGCTTGACCACGAGATGAAGCACAATATGAGTAGCAGTCTCAGGCGTGACGCTAACCACCCCAGGATAGACGACCCCAACCACAGGACACGTAGGGGGGCATCCCACGATGGATCTTCCGGGACGGGCAACGACCACCCCACAAATTCGGGCCGCGAATATAACAAAAAGCATAGAGTCCAAAGGGGAAGCAACAGTACGGAAACCACCAGCAACCCAACAAATCTCCAACAAATCACAACGCCCCCGACCCACACATATATGAGGAGACACGGAAAAATCACGTGGTACAACCCACCCTACTCAGCGGCCGTAAAGAAGAGCTTGGCTCGATCATTCTTTGGAGCACTTGACAAATGCTTCCCGAGGGACGATGATACCACAGGATCTTCAACAGACAAACTGTGAAGCTCTCGTATTCCACCACGAGAAATCTGGCCCAACAAATAGCTAGCATCATCTGGAGTAGGCTTAAAAACCACACACAACCAGAAGATGGCAATACAAACACTCAGCAGAACCATGTGAAAGGAGGGAAGGGGGGACCCAGAGCTAACCCAAGACACCCAAAGAGACCCGGGGACCACCCACCGAGCCTGGGGGAAGACCAACATATAACACAAAACGGGAACCCTAATCTAGGCACGCAGAGGTCGCCCAACCTCTGCAACTGCAGAAACCCCGAATCATGCCCTCTTGGTAATGAATGCCTCAAGAAGAACATAGTATACGGTTGTAGGGTTAAAACCCCCAACTCCGACACCTCTACATAGGAGCCACATCAACGAGCTTTAAAGACCGCTGGCACAACCATCGCCATTCATTCAATAAGGAGGCCAAAAGGAAAAGCACGGCTCTCTCCGACCTGATCTGGAAGTTTAAGCTGGACAGGACCCCGTACTCTCTGGCCTGGTACATAATCAGGAAAGTACCACCCGATAAAGGGGGATCTTGCATATGCAAACTATAACTGAACGAGACCCTCGAGATATTAAGAGGTTGAAGCGGCCTGATAAACCTCAGAACCGACTTCTTCGGGACATGCAGACACATTAGAGCCGGGACCTTCCTCAAGATATATGGACAGTAGCAACACAAGAAGATGTGAACACCCCTCCAGCTATAGGGACTTCTACAGAACATGTAAACACCTCTCGGCCAGACCTCTCTCAAGCTATATGGGCAGTAACAACACCCTAGGTTGTGAACTCCCCTCAAGCCATAGGGTACAACCCAGGCTGAGCAGACACCATGATAGCCTAGAGATTGAATCGGACACATTCATTATAATTTGGCGAACATCTATATAACACAAACACTGTTTAATTTACTTGATTTCTGATTTTCAAGTCCCAATTTCAAATCTTGATTTCTCTTTATTAATTTGTTATTTGTTTTCTGCCCTCGTCACTGTATCACCTTATATTTATTTTTAAGTTGAGATTGATTATAACACAAACACATTTTGTTTGATTATCTTATTTTAACATCTTGTCCCTCATACCAATCTATCCAACATATTTCTGACCTTGAGATTGGTTATAGCACACACACACTTTATCCTACATTATTTTTCACTTCTCCATATTCATTTTCATTACTTTCTCACCAATTTTTCATTTATTCTTTATTCTTTATTCTCTATTTATTTATTTTCAAATTATACAAATTATATTAATTATTTTATTATATTATTCATTTTCTGTTTTCTTCATTTATTGCCTTATATTTCTTCATATACATGGAATAACCCCCCCCCCCCCCACCACCACCACCACCACTTTGAGAGATGGTGGCAGGAGGGATGAAGAAAAAACACACACTGGATACTTCTAAATTGTCAGCAGCAGCTATATATAAGCTGACCACAACACCAACAAGACTACCAAAATAATGGTAGACGTCAAATGTACTTAACAATAGCAAACACAAACACTACAGGGAGCCTCACCCCAGAAATAATTCTATAGACTTCTGACTGAGGAATGCTCTCAGAACTGACCAATGGGAATTTTGACACTTTTTTTGTTATTTTGTTCCTTTAACACCTTGTCCCTTCTACCACTTTATCAATTTCTTAAGCTAACTTCAACAATAACAACACTTAGAATGAGGAATGTTCTAATAACTGACCAATGAGAGGAGAAGAGGCCCTTTGACACTGAAATTCGTTTGTTTGAATTCATATGATTCCAGTTCCTCAGGGAAATAACAACCCAACCAGGAACTGGGCATATCAGAGTATTGACAAAATTATACACCTCAACAACATATGTACTTGTCTATACCACACTAATTCAAACTGCCTGAAGAGGTCACAGCCAAAGATGGCTGTCACTGAAATATATATAGCAGTAATAAACGAAGCTAAATTTTAAACATTTGACTTCTATTTAAATTTATTTTACATTACTCCGGAGTAACGAAACCAGCCTGCGCACTTCGTCGAGTGCTCCAGCCTACATAGTGAGGTGTTGGTATACAACCAACATATACTCAAAATCTATATATATATATATATTTATTGTAAGGTGTATTATTGGTTGTGTCAAACGTTCCAATAACATTTTTATTAGCAATATTAAGTTATCTACGCTTTTGTACACCTCCAATTCCATTATGGGAACAGATAGATGATGTAACACCATAAAGATAGATGATGTATCAACATAAAGATCCGAAGTCATGGAATACATTTCCAATCATTTTAATCACGACACATGTTTCAATAAGAGATAGATCGATCGTGTAGCCATGATTGATTATCAATGATCTCGTGAGGTGAAAATGAATTCTCTTCAAATCCTTGATATGAGGGAGAAAATTAACGGTGTTCTTTCACAGTGTTTAGTCCCTCATATGAAGATCAAACAGTCAGAACACGGCGACTGCTATCGTCCTCAGTTTGTGTCATAAAACTATCAAGTCTCACAATCGCTGTAAAATACGTTGGACATCAATCAAATCTGTAGAATTACAGTCGGTCACAGTTAATGTGAGTGGGTACACACACACTCAGACATATATGACGCGAGGTCAAAGAAAAAAATATATATATACACATACCAACACAGCATCAAATCTGTAGAACTATAGACGGTCACATTTAGTGTGAGTGAGTACAAACACACACACACTGACACACACCGACACGAGGTTAAAGAAAAAATAAAAATCAAATATACCAACATAGTATTCACCGAAAGTTAGTTTACGAAACAACAAATGTTACATTGGTCAAATCTCAAATTGACGATGTAAATCGGAAACGATGGGTCAATCGCAAACCTATACACACGCAAGTAAGTTCAGTTCAATGACTTGCTATACGTGTATATATTCAATTGTAACATCCGTATCTCCAAAAAAGTGTATGTTGTGGTACATACCTCCGTATTGTCTAAAAGAATTGGAAACATTGGGTCAACCGCAACCCTAAACACACGCAAGTAGTTTCAATTCAGTGTTCTGCTAATCATGTATAGATTGAATTGTAACACCCGTCTCTCCAAATGGTGTATGTTATGGTATATACACATCCGTATCGTCCAAAAAAGCGTATGTTTAGGTATATACACATCCCTGTGAAAAGCAAGTAGTCAGCTCATATCGTCCAAAAAAGTGTATGTTTAGCTATATACACATCCATGGGAAGAGAAAGTAGTCAGCTCATATCGCACACAGTATGTGCTGTTGTCCCATTGAGAATCTGAGTCCCAAAATCTGTGCGTGCAAGCAACCGTTATGTAGGCCGCTAAGGGGCTCTCTGTATGGTTGGGTAATTGGGTTAAGGTGTCCGTGTGTGCGACTTCTCGTCATGTGGGCCCTTGGGCTTTTAATGTAGGTATTTGAGTGGTGGAGGTCTGTTATCCAACACAAAATGCAGAATAAAATAACAAATAATAGCAAAACCCAGAGAATGTGCGTATGCCCATTAATGGTGTGTACGAATTATTGTCCAATCTGTAACTGTGAGCACTCCATGATTAGATGATCACGAATCAAAACCTAGTCTAGTGTTCAATCGATAGGAACGTGACAAGTAATAACTGCGGGAACTCAGTGCCTAAAGAAAACCGGGTACTGTGTGTAGAGTTATGTATAGATAGCGTAATTAGTCTTAACTGATTGTGTAATACGCCTAGCTATATCCTAACCGAGAGAACTCAGTGGTTAGGGTGTTCTGAAATAATGGTGAATGCGCGTAATCGGTCTTACCTGAGTGTGTAATCTTTCTAACTATTTACTAACTAGATATTCTAAAGTGCACTCGGCTGTGAGAACTCTGTGGAAACAGGCCGCGTACCGTTAGTAAGTCCGTAAACGATATTCGCTGTCTAACTAACTGATTGTGTGATCGTCTGTTTTTTGCTAATTGAGAGAACTCTATGGCTAAGGTAGAGAGGTAGGAGTTAGTGATAGGTTACTTTCCAAAAGTCCGACGGAAGGTTTTCTAGGTTCTATGTTGGCAGTGGCTGAAAGGTCCGCTCTCCTATTAATTAATAGGGGGCCGCCTCTAATAATATTAAAGGTTTCAGCTTGGCCTACATAACGTTTGCTTGCACGCACGTATTTTGGGACTCAGATTCTCAATGGGACAACGGCACACACTGTGTTCGATATGAGCTGACTACTTGCTCTTCACAGGGATGTGTATATATCTAAACATAAACTTTTTTGGACGATACAGATGTGTATATGCCATAACATACACTATTTGGAGATACGGATGTTACAATTCAATCTATACACGTATATCAGAACACTGAATTAAACTTACTTGCGCGTGTATAGGGTTGCGGTTGAATCAATTTTTCCAATTTACATCGTGAAATTGAGGTTTGACCAATATAACATTTGTTGTTTTGTAAACTAACTTTCGGTGAATAATATGTTGGTATATTTGTATTTTAATTTTTTCTTTAACCTCGTGTCGGTGTGTTTGAGTGTGTGTGTGTGTACTCACTCACACTAACTGTGACCGTCTATAGTTCTACAAATCTGATACTGTGTTGGTATGTGTATATATATATATTTTCTTTGACCTCGAATCATGTATGTGAGAGTGTGTGTATACCCACTCACATTAACTGTGACCGACTTTAAGTCTACAGATTTGATTGATGTCCAACGTATTTTACAGCGATTGTGAGACTTGATAGTTTTATGACACAAACTGAGGACGATAGCAGTCGCCGTGTTCTGGCTGCTTGATCTTCATATGAGGGACTAAACTTTGTGAACGAACACCGTTAATTTTCTCCCTTATATCAAGGATTTGAAGACAATTCATTTTCACCTGACCAGTTCAGTGATAATCGATCATGGCTACACGATCGACCTATCTCTTATTGAAACATGTGTCGTGATTAAAATGATTGTACATTTATACCATGCCTTCGGATCCTTATATGTATATATATATATATATATATATATATATATATATATATATATATATATATAATATATATATATATATATATATATATATATATATATATATATATATATATATATATATATAATATATATATATATATATATATATATATATATATATATACATATATATATATATATATATATTTATATATATATATATATATATATATATATATATATATATATATATATATATATATATATATATATGTATATATATATATATATATATATATATATATACATATATATACATATATATATCTATATATACACACATATATATGTATATATATATATATATATATATATATATACATACATATATATATATATATATATATATATATATATATATATATATATATATATATATAACGGAACAAATACCCTAGAAATCATTACCCCCAGAATGACATTTACATCTTTCCACCTTCAAGGAGATACCATACCAAATCAGTCAACTACTACGCGGATGCTTCATCGTCAAACAGGGAAAAGATACCACTAGCATGACAGATATAAAAACTTCCCCGCCACAATTGGTAATTTCCATTTCGCAACTCTCGGTTCCACAATACACAAAAAACCCACACCACACGATACAACCAACAATATAGGCCACCTATAACACCACAATCCAACATAGGAAATAGAAACACACATCCATACTCGCAATACAGGAACACCCCATTCATTCCACATCCACGAACCCGAACCACATTTTACAACAACAAGGAATATAACAAACACAGGATACCACTTACCATCAGCAGACAACCCCTCTACCCGAACCAATTTTAGACAGCACACATATACAGGCAAACAAAATAACACAAGACAGGTAGGAGAAACCGGGAGTAATAAAAATTATCAATCTAACTAGTGCAGAACCAACTCCCAACCTTAGCAACTTACTCTCCAAAGGGCTTAAATTCACACAGACCCCATGCGTCAAAATTACTATGAAATGAAGGAAGACATCACAGAATTCTGTTGAAAGTTACGACTCAGTGAAGAACTATTCGACCAGTACAATGAAAATGAATCATTAGCCAGAAATAGAAGCAACTACACCCCATCAAAAGATAGATATAAATCCTGGACGAATTCTGTGAACACATCACAAACTTCCTTTGACAAGACTTGCACAGACAAAAACACAAGCCAAACCTCAACAAGAAGGAATGAGCAGAATTACATAGATTAAACACCGACAGAACTATTACAATTAAAGAGGCTAATAAAGAGAGTGCAGTAGTCCTAATGGAGAAATAATTCTATATCAACTTAGTGCTCTCCTCTTTGGAAAAGGAAACATACAACGAAAAGGCTGAACACTACACTCAACAGAAAATTATGAGAAACATAAAAACTCTGATCAACCAATACAAAGAAGGACTCACTAACTAGGAATTCAGCTTCATCACAGATTTCACAAGTAAATCCAGCCTTTTCTTCGGTATCCCTAAAGTAAATAAAGCGAATTAATAAGTAAGGCATGCAAGACCTATAATAGCAGACCCCGCTTGCGAAACCCACCGTTATAGCAACTTCATTGATAGCCTTCTCAAGCATTTTTTCAAACACATTAAAAGCTATATAAGGGACGACCTAGATATGCTGAACCACCTCCCTAATATACCCCTTACTGAACAAACCCTACTAGTGACGTTCGATGTAGTCAACCTATACTCCAACATCCCCCACAACCTACGGATAGAAGCTATGCAATTGTGGCTGGATAATCATCACAATGAACTCTCACAACGCATCAACAAATAATTCGTGATAGAGGACTCAAATTTATCTTGTAGAATAATTACATCGTTTTCAATAACAAATTCCACAAGCAGAAATCTGGGACCGCTATGCGAACGAAAACGGCCCCCACTTATGCCAACCTTGTCATGGGATACCTGGAAATCACCTTCTACACTAAAGTACTAAACAAATTTGGAAACACTCTCCACTTACATATAGACAAGAACTGGAAGAGATATCTAGATGAGTGCTTCATCCTTTGGCACGAAAACATCGCGAAACTTAAAGAATTTCACACCCTTATAAATGGGCTCAACACGAATATTAATTTTACAATGGAATACAGCCATCAACAACTCACCTTCCTCGACATCCTCATTAAGATTCATAGCAACAAAATGGAAACAGACATATACTACAAGCCCACAGACTCCAAGCAATATCTTCCTTTCAATTCATGCCACCCTAGAGACGCTAAAATTAGTATTCCCTACAACTTAGCCACGATAATCTGTACTATAGTTTCCAATAAAAACACCCGTTACTTACGGCTACAGGAACTAAATGACACACTCATAATCAGAGACTATATTTCATCACTAATTGACAATGGAATCCAACGTGCCCTAATACTCAGTAACATGACCTTAGACACCCTAAATTAAATCAACCGAAACTAACATTTCTTCCATACATCTCCACACACAAACCCCTCAACAATGA
The DNA here is from genome assembly GCA_964016885.1 of Eledone cirrhosa. Taxonomy (NCBI): domain Eukaryota; kingdom Metazoa; phylum Mollusca; class Cephalopoda; order Octopoda; family Eledonidae; genus Eledone; species Eledone cirrhosa. Next base: position 86,595,272 of record OZ024742.1, read on the forward strand.
GGCCTTTGACACCATCCTCCAGAAAATCCCTGTGTTAAAGAAGGACCATATAATGAACCAAATCCTTTGAACACACGATATCATAAAGCGCAAAAGACAATCTAAGTCAATGAAAAACATCCTAACAAATGCCAAAGTACTGCCAACCACAACAACGAAACCCACAGCAAAACAATGCAATAGACTCAACTGTGGCATATGCATCAACCTAATAGAGGGTTTGGAATTCTATTTAAAACAAGGAAAACGTTTTATAGTAAAACACAATTTCACATGCGCATCAGAAAACATAATATATGTATTAACTTGCTCAGGTTGTCGAGAAAAATACATAGGCCAGATTAAAAACAGCCTCCACCAACGCATGACTGTCCATAGATCCCAAATCAAAATACGGCAATACAGAAAAATACCACTGAGTGAACATATTCGTACCTGTGCCGCTCCAAATCATCCCAACTTTAGAATCTTTCCCTTCTACAAATTTAAAGATGCCACCCACATCCAGCGCATCAGCAAGGAATCTCACTTTATTAACAAATACCGACCCCGTCAAAACACTTCTGGCTAAGACTAACCCACAACATACACACGTCAACATACATACCTACATCAGCATACATCCTACATACATTTCTATCCACATATAAACACAAAGACATACGTAAACACACATGTTCTATGGTGCAACATAAATATACTCACATTCGCACACCTTTTGATGTTTATAGATATACACGTGCTGACACGCACACATTCACATACGCAGATATGTATTGCACATTGATGTGTGCATACATATTTGTACACAAGTATACCATACGGCAGGGCCGAATGGATTCCCCTTGCAGTACGTACAATCTGGACACTCACACACACCTTGGTGTTATGACAATACTATATATCATTTCACCTCTTTTATTATTGATGTTATTGATTTTCTTTTGAGAGAATCGTTTTTGCATATGACTGAAAATATCGAATAATGTGCGCCATTTTTACCAGTACCACAAAAATACTGGCCCATGCACCCCCACACATACATACACACACCCACACACACATACATACATACGCGTACACTAACACACACACACTTCTCCGTATAAGACAAGAGCTGAAAAATATGTTTCAACATGTTAAAATAACTCCACCACCACCACCACCACACACACACGTACACACACATTCCTACTGACCAATTCATTCTCATTATCACAACAATGAACCACTCTGCCACTCACACACACATATTTGTCTTAATAGACACATGAACTGTTGACCTTTCAACATGGCTGCAACTCACACACATACACACACATCCCTACTGACCATTATCACAACATTGAACTACTTTACTACACGCACGCACACACACACACACACACACACACATGCCCACACACACACACACACACACACACACACATACACACACACACACACATACAGACACACAAACACACACACACACATATGTGTCTTACTAGACATCTTTTTCAGTGACTTCTCAACATGACTGTAACTCAATCAAGCGGAAAAGGGCACTCTTCGAGAAACCTACATTTGTTTCAAGGCTTCGTTGCTTACTGTTTTTTCCTGACTTTGTGCGATGCTTGGAATGTAGACAAAGCTTTATGTAGACAGTTTTAGAATAATTCACTTTTTTTTGTTAATTAAGTTTTCATAATTATTAATTATTAATAGAGTCTTCTTTGTACAGAGGCCGCAGTTAATACCTAGACAGCCACGGATTAATTTTAATGATCACAAAAGAAACCTCGAGGAAGACCTGGCAGTTAGACTGATTGCTCCATCCAAATATGATATTGGAGTAACCGGTAAAAATATTATTGATATAATTCTACCTGCTCTGAAATTGAGGTCTAACTTGAGCTTGTGAAAAGATACAAACGAAGTCATTGAATGGTATAAGAATAAAGATAAGAAAAACCGTAAATTCATCCAGATGGACATAACAAGCTATTATTCTTCCGTAACGCCCAACCTACTAAATAAGGCTCTATCATACGCTTACAAGCATACTGATCTAACTACGCATGGAATTGATATCATATTAACAGCTAGAAGAACTCTTATTAACTTCGACAATGAGTAATGGACCCGCTCAGATAGAAATAGAAACTTTGATATTACCATGGGGTCATCTGATTCAGCGCAAATCACAGACCTTCTGGGGGATATTCATATTAAATATGATAAATAGAAAACTGCCGGAGATTACTGGTGGTTTATATAGGGAGGATATTTTATTTACGGTTGTCAAACACAACAATATTGAACTAAATAGAGTAAAGGAAAATATAATGTAATTCTTTAAAATGTATGACCTTAAGCTAGAAGTAGAAAGTGGTACCAAAATAGTTAATTTCCTTGATGTTACGTTTAACTTAAACTCTGGTTTTTATTACCCTTTCCATAAGCCCAATGAAAACTTAAATTACGTTAGTTATTACTCCAATCACCCTAAGTCAGTGAAAAAAGCAATTGTAAGTAGTGTACAAAACCGCATTAATAGAATATCTGCCAATAAAGCAATATTTGATAAAAATGAAAGATATTACAATGAAGCGCTAAAAAGAGCAGGTCATGGAAATAATATAGAATATGTAGATAATAATAATCCAAGTTTTAATCCTGATAAAAATAATGGCATATATAAACGAAATTCTATAAATTATAGTAATTATAATTCAAACACATATACTGTGAACAAATCGAGGAAAATAACCAGAACTAAATCAGTTATATGGTTTGCCCCCCCCCCCTGCTTATGTAGCAGTAAGAACACCAATAGCTAATCTATTCTTTAAGGCTTTGGATAGCTCTTTCCCTAGTCAACATAAATACCATTCCATTTTTAATAGACACACTAGTAAATTATCTTATTCTACAACTATGAATATGGCCCAAAACATTGCTAAAATAAACAGTAAAATTCTAAATCAAAATCAACATAATGATATTAATAATATTGTTAACATAAATAATAATAAATCAAAATGTAATTGTATAAATAAACCAAATTGCCCTCTGCAAAATAATTGTTTGGATAGTATTTTGGTGCATAAATGCACCGTAAAAAAAGATAAAAACACATACAACTGCATAGGAACGACTTCTTCTACATTTAAGGCTAGATTTGCGAATCATAAATTCTCATTCTCGAATTCTAATAGGAAATCTTCGACCTCTTTATCACAGCTTATATGGTCATTAAAAGACAAACATTTAAAATACTCGATCTTTTGGACGAAACTTTGTAATAGTGGAGTTTATCTCAACTCAAGTATATCAATTAACTGCGGCCTCTGCACAAAGGAGACCCTATTAATAATTAATAATTATGAAAACTTAATTAACAAAAGAAGTGAATTATTCTCAAACTGCCTTCATAAAGCTTTGTCTACATTCCAAGCCTCGCATAAAGTCAGGAAAAAACAGTAAGCAACCAAGCCTGGTTTTAGACGTACATCATCAACTGCTGAACATATCAATCATAACGGCTTAAAAAACTTTAATAATGCTTTATCTTCTGATCATTTATAGTGGAACTAATGTTTCAATGAGTGACACTTGTTTAATAACTTGTTTGCTGGATAGATATGCATAACCTATGGTTTTTTGGATATTTTTAACTTTGATTCAGATCTTTATTTTTCTATCTCTGTTTTAAATATATCGTTTAGATATCTAACCTGTAAATTTAACTGACTTTAATTTGAACTGTGCATCATTGATGCGTTTACATTTATATATATATGTATATATTTCTATATATATATATATTCTTTTACTCATTTTGAGATGGTTTTTGAGGACGCAGTAAGTTGGTTTTGCGCTTTGATTTTTATGTATATTCAAGAAACTATATTAGCAGACAAATATTGGTTTATCTCTCCACTGAACTGGACGTAGAACTACTAACAGTGTTTGTAATCGCTATTTTTATTGGATATATACCGTCTCATTAATATATAGTATAATTTGTGCAAATATATTTATCTAGTATAATAACATCGTAGTTACACATATATGAAACAAAGATTATAATCATTATTCTTTAGTAAATGTATAAGGTTTCTTTAATACATAGTATATCTCTAAATATAGTTTGTACAAATATACTTATATTGTATAATAACATAATCATAGTTACATTTGTATAAAACTAATAACAATGATTATAATTACGATTTTTATTAAATGTTTACCCTTTCATTAATACCTAGTACATCTATATATAGTTTTATACACATATTTGTATCTAGGATAATAACATAATCATAGTTACATAGATAATGTAAACACCCAAATGACATTATTACAAGTGTTTGGTCTTCCCTAGAAGGTCGAACTTATATAATCATTTACTTAATATAATATATGAACTAATAATAAATTATAGTTCGGTTTTCCCTAGAAGGTCGAACTTATATAATCACTTACTTAATATAATATATGAATAAATTATAAATTATAGTCCTGGTATTATGAGCAATACACACATATCTATATATATATAGCTGAAAACTCTGACCTCTTTACGTTTAATTATAATACCTGCTAATACTTTAGACACTGTAACTATTTAACAATAAATTCCTTAATATCTATAACTGTAAATATATCATCAATTATATTATAGAAAATGTTGTCAGTGTTATAAGTAATTTTGTTAAAATTACCTTTGTGGGAATATTGAACATTATATGTATATTTTGTTTATTTCGCGGGCTTCGTAAATCCTTTAAATTTGTCTTCATAACATTTGAAATTTAGAAATTTAACATAATATTATATTATAATATTAATACAAATACCCATCCACTTTTAAAACCTAAAATGTTGATTCTTTACTCTGAAATCACATAAATTAAATATTTTTAAATTTAACCGCCAAAGCTATATATGTTTATGTGTTTCTAAAGACATTTGAGCATAAATTACTCCCCTTTGTCTCTCCCTCTCTTTAATTATCTGTCATTTGTCTTCTCAAGTAAAATACTAAATAAGTTATAACTTCAGATACGTCTTCCTCTATACTTTCCTCTACCGCATAGTTTTATAGTAGTATTTCAAATTTTAAAAATTATATAACTGTTGCATTAAGGCAATGTTTTTTTTACTCACACTCTCTCTATTGATTCTATTACGTTTTCTCATGTTCTCAATATTAGGGTATAAATATTGAGTTTTCTCATGAGTTAATCAGTACCTTGATTAAATCTTAACCATCTAACATGTCAGGGTATGTCATGTATCATTTTATTTTATCTGATGAGGACGTACTGTTGAACTTAATTCAGTACCTCTGAAATATGTATAATAAAATTTAATTGATCACAAGAATATCTATTTTGTTAATATTTGAATTAATATTAATATTACTAACTCTGGAAAATATCACCTGTAGAGTGCCTCCAATCTACTGTAAAACTCATTATTTGATGTGCTCATTGAATCTTGTTTAACACTTTAATATATATATATATATATACATATATATATATATATATATATATATATATATATATATAAATACATTTATTAAAATAACAGATTAAAGTTTAATCAATGCACCAATTCTTTGCGTAAATTTTAATCTGTTATTTTAATAAATATTTTCTCTACGGTTCTTATATATTTGATATATATTTATCCTTATAGAGCACCTCTTTGGGTTTTAGTCTTCAAATTTATTATTACTATTATTATTATTATTATTATTATTATTATTATTATTATTATTATTATTGTTCTTTGACTCCCAGTTATTGATGTTATTTAACTAAAAAGTTTGTTGAAATGAATATCAAGCCGTTTCCTGCAGCCTCAAATATTCAGGACGTACAGGAGAGTTTTTGCTGTTCCCAGCAAGCATGCCTTTTGAAGTGTTCCAAAAAGCGGGCCTGGCTAACTTTCTTTAACCATCCTTGTAAACTCTTTGAGATAGTACCTAGTGCGCCTATGACAATCGGGACGACTCTGACTTCATGTCAGTTCCAAATCCTTTTTACCTCCCAAATTAAGTCCTGGTAGGGGTTCCTTTTTTGCTTCTCCTTTTCTTGCACTCTCGTGTCAAATGGGCAGGCTACATCTACAATCAGGCACGATCTTTTTTCCTTGTCCAAAACCACCAGGTCAGGCCTATTGTGTTCCAGTTTCTTATCCGTCTGTATCCTAACATCTGATAGCACCTTCACCTGATCGTTTTCTATCACCGACTCTGGCTTGTGCTCATACCACTTCTCAGAATGTGGTAAATTGTTTACTTTGCATAGGTTCCAGTGGATCACCCTGCCCATCACATCATGTCTCCAGCCTTTATAGTGAGTCTAGGATAAGTGTCTACACTCGGATACAATGTGAGCCACAGTCTCCTCTCTCTACACACACAGATCCTACACAGTGGGCTAGCCTCCTCCTTATAAATATGGTGTTTCACTCACATCGTCTTGTGTGCCTCCTCTTGCGCGACCATTAGCATTCCTTCTGTAGCCATTTTAAGGTCCCATTTTTTTAACCAGTTCCATGTCTGTGGATCTCTAAATTCAGTTTTCTCAAAGAAGGTACTATGAAAGGATTTGTTATGAAGGTTGCTTATTATTATTATTATTATTATTATTATTATTATTATTATTATTATTATTATTATTACTGGCAACCTACGGAGTAAATCGTATCATCGTGAGCTCCGTAAAGTTTTGTTGTTTTTAGTTGTTTAAAATTGCCATTTATGGAGAAAAATATGTGTTAAGTGTTTATAAGGTCACATATATTGCTTTCGGAAAAGGACACTCAAAAAGATCGGGGCCTTTTATAATTATCAAACAAAAATCTCTTTGAAAAAATCATGGACGACTCACAACTACACCAAGCTTACGGACTTCCTCACAAACTAACACATCACACCAACCCCACCATTGTAAATATTACTACGTTTGCCAACACTAACAATATAAGCAGTACCAACAATTTAAATGTATCTCATGCAGACATTCATTTCCCGCCATTACCAAAAACTGCATATGTTAAAGCCGCCACACCCACCATCACCACAGGGACAAGAGAAACAAAAGAAAAAATAAATTATTATCTCGTGACATCGAAATGGATTCACACAAAATCGACTCTTCCACGCCGAACACCACTGATGGAACCCCCACCGCAACTGAAACTAAAAATAACAATAACAAAAATAAAATAACAACAACAGCAACAGCAACAATGAAAATAACAACAAAGACATCAACACCACCGTAAATGTGTCGTTTGCCAAGGCAGCCAATAAATGCGAAACAATCGAGGTAACTCAGGAGGAATTAAATGAAGCCAAGAGAATGGTAAAGAAAGATGGGCACAGGTCGGCCTCCCCCCCCCATATAATAAATTAGAGTATCGGCGCCTATGCACCGTATCTTATCGGACGATTAACACAAAATCGCGCGGAGTGGAACGGGCATGCGAGTCCCAAATCTAAAAAGCTTTGGGATGTGTGGGGGCGGAAAATAACCCACATCAAACGTGGGCTGAAATATGGAACCGTGGACGTGTTCTTTGGAACACCACAGGACTCTAGAGAGTACTCAATGGTCCCATTAAGAAGCGACGCCTTCACACTCGTCCCAAGCTATTGTGGCCAGAGTCTCGTGAAGATCAGAGTGACCCACGTTCCACCGGCCCTCAACATTCCCTGGCTAATGGCTGCCGTCCTCGCCGGCATCGAGGCCAACACCAAAATAATTGAAATATCAAAAGAAAAGCAGGAGAACTTGCTCGGATCTAGGTTGGAGCTCCGGATCCAAGCGGACCAAAAAAAGCATTGAGGAATTCCCAAAGGTAATAGACCTCACAGACGGCAGCCACCTCACCTTAATCGTCGAGGGTAAAAGGCCTACGTGTATCGTTTGTGGTGAAGGAACCCACCTAAAGGGTTTCTGTCCTCAGGCTAAAAAGTTGGGGCCACCTCTCATACCCACCCCAGTGACTCAACCATCAACAACACCAGTAGCAGAAATGGCAGCAACAACTGTAGCAGCAACAACAGAAGCAACTATAGCAGCAACAATCCCAGCATCAGTAGCAAAACCAACACCACCACCACCCACCGCGCCAAAACTAGCAACAGCGTCTCCACCATCCATTACGCCATAATCAAAACCAACGCATGTGGAGGATTTTCCACTCCCCGACATATCGCAACTGGAGACAGATTGTGACGACAAGGAGTGGGAAACTGTATCAGGAAAAAAAAAAGAAGCCAAAAAAGAAAAAAAATCCTCTTCCTTCCCCCTCCAAAAACAAAATACAGTGTGAAACAAATAAACTATCAAACAAAAAGGTTAGGACAGCTATGCCACCATCCACACCATCATCACCAACCCCATCACCACAAACACCAACACCTTCACCATCATTAACCCCAACACAACAACATGAAACAGAAACAAACCACAACAAACGCAGACAAAACAAAACAACCAAAACGATACACACTACACACCATTAAATTTGAACAACAACTAATTATTACACTACATCCAACACAGCACCAGCATCACAGAATCAGACTACACAACACCCCAAAAGTTCACACCACCTCCACACATACAAATCACTCGCATCACACAAGCACGCTCCAGGAGGATTTATAAGGACATCCTTCCGGAGGATGGCCACAAGCAGTGAAAAGGATGGAAAAACCATCCTTCCTCTACGAGAAGTAAGGTAAGTGGTCTTTCCCATCCTTTCCACTCCATGTCAACATGACTCACTCAGAATAGGCAGCATAAATGCGCGTGGCTTGGGGTCGTCAATGAAGCAGAACCACCTGATCAACTACCTCAGGTCACTAAACATAGATTTAGTGGCCATCTGCGAGACCAGAATCTCTGAAGCACGGGCCTTCACACCGATCTTCGGCGGCTACAATGTGTACGCATCTCCCAGCCGTACCGGATCGAGTGTAAGAGTTGCTGTGCTTTTTCGGAGAGGTTTGGATCTCGCCATACGGGCCATGTTCCTTGACTCAGAAGGTAAGTTGGTGGTGCTGGACGTGACCAGCGGAGACGGGCAAGCTTTCAGGCTAGTGGTCGTCTATTCCGCGATAGGAGTAGGGCGGCCTGATTTATTTCGGCGTTTGCAGAACTTTCTTGGAATGTCCCGCTATTTAGAGTTAGTGGGCTACTGGAACGGGATCTTAGATGCACGCTGAGACTGTGTGGGATTACCGGATAGGGGAGGAGGGTGCAAGAGCCTCACCAACCTGTTCAGGCGTTTTGAACTGTCTGACAGCTACCGATTGGATTTCCCGAATGTGCCAATGTGATCTAGGACAAACCGCATCGGGTCATCCAGATCATATCTAGGTATAGTATTTTGTAGGGAATATATAGGTCTAGCATAGGCTGTCCACAATTCAAGATAGTCAGCTACACGGACCACAAATTCCTGATCAGTGTGGTTGACTTAGATAGGCTTCATAGACAAGGACCCGGCTACTGGAAGCAAAACGCGTCCTTGCCAGCGCGCAAGGGCTACAGAGACCGGATTAGCGAACTAGTTAAGCGGGCGTTGACGGGGGCCATCGGCAACAAGTGTTGGTTTGCTCTGAAAAGAGCGATTAGAATAGAGTCCATTAGGTTTAGTAAGGCTTTAGCTACAGAGAAAAATAGAGCAGGGGGAGAACTAGTTAGAAAATTAGATGAGGGGCGCTTAGCAAAGGCATCGCGACCGACGTACTTGCGGCGAAATTGGCCCTTGAACAATTCTTCAATGCAAATCACGAAGGCTGCGTTGTCAGAGCTGGGTGAGAGCTCCTAGACGCGAGGGGCGAAAGCCATTCAATGGGCCCGAGTGGCGGAGGCGCGTCGTGGCAACAAAGCCACGATCCTGTCTTTGATGGACCACGACAGGCGCATGCTAATCGATCCCGGGCAAATGTATGAAGCTTTTCAGCGACAATTCGCTCAGCTATTCGGGGGTAGCGGCGTGCCTAAACGAGTGATTAACTTTAGTGTCTACCTCGACGAACTGCCGCGGCACTAGGGTACTGAGGCAGAGTGTTGCGAAAAGCCGAGAACAGCCGCTAAAGTACGGGAGGCAATGACTGGCTGCACATGGGGTAAATCGAGTGGTTTGGATGGCATGCACTATGAACTTTACGTACAGATGCCAGACTTGTGCGGAGGGCTCTTCGCGGACGTCTACTGTAACTGACAACAGCACGGGAGAATTCCCAGCTCTGTGAGACGAGGAGCGGTGGCGCTGCTGAGAAAGTATCCGAACAAGGGGGATAACATAGATAATTTCAGGCCCATAGCTCTGATAAACACAGAGTTCAAGATTTTGGCAAGGTGCTAGCAAAGAGGTTGTCGCTTGTCGTTGGTGGTCTGGTGAGAGAGGCTCAGACATACGCCATTCCCAACAGATCCATCCACGACAACCTCCACCTCATGCGATACATCGTTGAGAGGGTAGCTACGGAACCTGGCACGGGTGGGTCCTTGATCTATTTAGATGAGTCGAACGTTTTCGATACCGTCGACCAGCATTATCTAGCGGCAGTCCTGAGAGCGGCTGGCTTTGGGCCCGTCTTCAGAGGATGGATCGCTGCCATGCACAGCGACATCTCTGTGGTGAGAGTGAACGGTCACCTTTCAGCACCGTTCAACAGCATGCGCTCAGTCCTCCAAGGATGTCCCCTCTCGTCCCTCTTGTATGTATTGAATCTCAAGCCATTACTGCACAAACTGGAGACGTTGAGGGGGGTCCCGCGCCAACTAGGATGCGGAAGATCCGTGTCAGCACATGCGGACGATGTCACCGTAGTGATGTCGAACTCCAAACACATCGAGGCGATCGGCACTACACTAAGAGAATACGAAGCGGTGACAGGAGCAAGGATCAACCAGGAAAAGTCAGTGGGCCTGCAGCTCGGCACCTGGAGAGGCAGGTTCAAACCGTCCAACAGCGTCGCCGGATGCTGTACGGACGGACTGGTTAAATTGCTAGGGGTCTGGTTCGGTCCGATCCTCCAAACGGACAAAAATTGGGACAAGGTGACGAGCAGAGTGGCTTCTCTCACCTAGAAATTGGCGGAGTGGAAGCTATCTCTGAAAGATCGAGCGGATGTGCTAACACGTACATCGCGTCCGTCATCTACTACCGCCTGACCGTCGTAACTTGTCGTAAGCTTTACATGACTGCGCTGGATCGTTTGCTCTTTCGCTTTTTGTGGAAGGGACGCGCTCCGATGGTCAGGAGGTCCATCTGCTGTCAACACCCGCTACGTGGAGGGCTGGGCATGCTGTGGCTGATGATGCGCATACACGCGCTCAGGTAACAACATCTCCACCTCTTCCTCGACGGTGATCAGGTGTGGTCGCCGTTTGCTAGACGCGTCTTTTCCCAGCCTGTCTCCTTGACGGAGCTGCAGTCCTGGGTCAAGAGAAAACCGAGAGGGAGCGCTTGGAGACTGGTATGTCTTCAGGCGCTTACAGCCCTCGACCAATCGGGCAATGTGATCGGTGGAAACTTCACCTTGGCGTTCTATAGAGGATTAGTGGAGGGGAAGAGTGGCGATGTACTTTAGGAAACTCTAGGTGTCGACGAAAATCAACTAGCCAATCTCTTCGGAAGAATTTTCTGGACGGGGCCTATGGACAACTTCCAGAAATCCCTGGCCTGGCAGTGCTACCGAAGAGCTTTGCCAGTTCGGGATAAACTCTACAAGCATGGAGGTGCCGACAGCTGGGTATGTCCGAGGTGCGCGCAGGGCGACGAAACCATCCTGCACTCATTCGTCCAGTGGCCGAACATTGCTGAGTTGTGGGTTTATGTCGAACACCTGCTGTCGCGTGTAGGACAGTTCCAGCTATCAGCTGAGTCCATCGTGAGGATTGCCCCGCCCTCTTCCTTTAGCCGGGAAGGGCAGGCAATTTCTATCTGTCTGGTGGCCATGGCGATGAAATAGTATGGTGGACACGTTTGAAAGGGCTGAATACAAGGGCTGAAAGGGCTGAATTGGTGATGCCCTGACTAACTTTTTCAAATTTCATTTGAAAAGGAAAATCAGGGTAGAGAGGGAAGTGCTCTCTTTCCAGCATTTTGTTGGAAGATGGCTGAGAGAGGCAATAATGGCCCGATTGAATGGGCCTACTCTGTGTATGTGTCTGTAAATTAAAGGTAGAAAACTGGGAGAGGGCACTTGCCCTGGTGGTCAGTGTCACTGTGGTTTTTTAATGGGCTTTCTCCACCAATGTGTCTCGGAATTATCCCCCCTATTGGGGAATTTTTCATTGTTATTTTTTTGTTACATCCTCTGTTTTTGTTTTTTACCCGCAGAAATGACCATTTGTAGCGTCCTGTATTGTTCTGTACTTTCCTTAATGTCTACTTTATGTAAACCCTTGTGGTTAATAAAGAAAGCATTATTATTATTATTATTATTATTATTATTGTTCTTTGAGACTCAGTCATTGATGTTATTTAACTGGAAAGTTTGTTGAAATGAATATCAAGCCACTACCTGCAGCCTCAAATATTCAGGACGTATCGGAGGGTTCTTGCTGTTACCAGCAAGCATGCCTTTTGAATTTTCCAAAAAGCGGGGCGGGACCAACTTTCTTTAACCATCCTTGGAAACTCTTTGAGATCGTTCCTAGTGCGCCTCTGACAATCGGGACTACTTTGACTTCATGGCAGTTCCAAATCCTTTTTACCTCCCACTTTAAGTCCTGGTATCGGTTAATTTTCTCCCTCTTCTTGTCCAAAACCACCAGGTCTGATCTATTGTGTTCCAGTTTCTTGTCCACCTGTATCCTAAAATCCCACAGCACCTTCACCTGATCGTTTTCTCTCACCGACTGTGGCTTATGCTCATACCACTTCTCAGAATGTCGTAAATTGTTTACTCTGCATACGTACCTGGCCATTACATCATGTCTCCAGCCTTTATAGTGAGTCTGGGCTAGGTGTTTACACTCGGATACACTGTGAGTCACCGTCTCCTCTCTCTCTCCACAGATCCTACACAGTGGGCTAGCCTCCTTCTTATAAATATGGTGTTTCAGCCACGTCGTTTTGAGGGCCTGCTCTTGCGCAGCCATTAGCATTCCTTCTGTAGCCTTTTTAAGGTCTCCTCTTTTCAACCAGTTCCATGTCTGTGGATCTCTAAATTCAGTTTTCTCAAATAAGGTACTATGAAGGGATTTTTCATGAAGGTTTCTCTTTCTCCTTGTTGTTATTTCCTCCTTGGACATCCCGTGGTCTATTGTTCTCTCCTTCAGTACAATTCTGAGCATTGGCTCTCTTCTCTGGGTGGTTTTGGGCTGCCCTTTCTAGCAGCTAGTCCCTCAGTGTCCACTGGTTCACTGCCCTTAAACACGCTGTGACTTCTCTCTCCCATGTGTAGTTGGACGGCCGCTTTAAAAATTCTCTTAGTGTTGTCTGAAATGTATAGCCTAACACGCTGATGAACCTGGGTTATTTCATTTCCGTGAACAACTCACTGGCGAAACAGATCACTTTGGATTTGTACGTGTGTTATATAGTTATAGAGGTAATTATATACGCTTTACTTTATATTTTTAATTATCCTGTCTATATTCTGCCTTTCATAGGTTATAGATTCCATACACTCTTGGTTTTTCCCTGTTCTATTGATGGCGCACTGTATCTCTCTCTAGTGTATTAACTTTTCAACATATTGTATTTTCAAGTGCCCAGGATTTCTTCTCCTTTGAGCACATTATTTACAGGGAACCACGAGAGTCTATGGCTCCGTTAATGTATCGTGGTATATATATATATATATATATATATATACCGTCTCTCCCACCTGTGACATCAATTTATCTAACAATTTTACACCTGCGATGCAGCGACGTGACCTTAGGAATAAGGGCAACTAGGCCTCTCCTGGTGTTTATGGTATTATGTACCAGCTTCTCAATTGTGGTAGGTACTGCATTATGCACCAGCTTTAACTCATCTTAACAACGGTGGTACTCTGGACCAGCGAAAATCTGCCAGTGTCATTTCTCTATTAAAAAATGCTTACCACACGTCGCCTCAACTCTCGTCCAATCATTCTTACTAGATGCATTGCCAAACTGGTGCAATCCGGTGTCAGAGAAACACACTGGGACTTCTAGAATTCTCACAGTCTTATCCGGCCCTCGTAATTTGGATCAATTTATCGAGTTTCTTGAAGACATCACCCGGATCACTGATGGTGTCTCATGGGTGGATGTTGTTTACTTTGACGTTGCTAAAGCTTTTACATCTGTGCCACACAATAGTCTTATGGCAAAATTATCTGCAATGGGTGTGAAACTGATATTTTAAACTGGTTGAAGTGATTCATTCTCAGTCACATTACTAGGACAGCCTACGTCACAGTATGAAATGTCATCTAGTGTACCACAGGGATCTGTGCTTTGTCCCCTTTTGGTTGTTGTATATATTAATGACATTGATGACAAGTTAACTAATGCCACATTACAGAAATATGCAGATGACATCAGACAGTACGTTGTGATAAAAAGGACAGATCATGAACATTATAGAACTTTCCTACAATCAGACATGGACACAGTGTAGCAATGGACCATGGACTGGCAAGTCAATCTGGCTGTGGGTAACTGTACTACCATGCATTTTGGGAGGAAAACCCAGCGTCCATATACTCTCTCCACAACATTAATCCAACATAAATACCAATATTTCTTCTTGTAAAGGTGACCTAGGCATAACTGTCCGCAGCATTTCGCGTTGGATAAAGCACATCTTTAAAATTGTCATGTAAACCGAGGGGGTTTTGGCATCCCTCAGTTAGACCTTTGTCAGCCACTCTCCAGCTATATATTTAAAGCTGGAACCCCTATCTTGCTGACAACATAGACTTCCTTGAAACTGTTCAGAGAAGTGCAACCAAGCGAATACCCTGCATCAAGTCTCTAGCATACTCTGAATGTACTGCTTCCCTGGGCATGGACACATTGAAGCTCCGACGTCTGGCAGCTGACTTGGTAAACACCCACTAAAATATTAACCATCTTGCCAACAACAACCCTGAGCACCCTTTTGAATTACATGTGTCTAACAACGTGGGCATGCCTGCAAAACCCGAAAACAGCACAGCCCTTATGACTTTCGGAAACATTTTTTCACGCTCAGAGTTGCTGAAGCATGGAACAAACTACCTGCCTCAGTTGTTAGCTTCCGAGACACTGCATCATTACAAACCTCCATGCTTCCTGAAATTCGACAATACTACACATGATATCCCCCTCCATACACACGCAGATATGTATATCATGACACTTATACTATTCACTTTCCTGACATTTCCATCATACATACGTCTCTTTACGGTCTGAGTTCAAATCCCACCGAGATTAACTTTGCCTTTCATCCTTACAGGGTCGATAAAATAAAGTAACAGTAATGTACAGGGAAATTGCTGGCCTTGTGCTAAATGTAGAAACAATTATTCTATGTACTATACGTGCAGCTTTGATGAGTTGTAGTGCAGCTGAGCATAGTACACAACATTGTAATTATTTTAGCAGTATCTGTAGAGGGTCGGACGCCATGCTTTGCAGCGAAGAGTTACGTCCCTTTATGGTTCACACCCCGCCGAGGTTAACTTTGCCTTTCATCCTTACAGGGTCGATAAAATAAAGTACCACTAATGCACTGGTTAATTGATGGCCTTGTGCCAAAAGTAGAAATAATTATCATTCCCGCCGAGGTTGACTTTGCCTTTCATCCTGACGGGGTCGATAAAATAAAGTACCAGTAATGCACTGGTTAATTGCTGGCCTTGTGCCTAACGTAGAAACAATTATTATTATCTACGTTAATACATTAAAAGGCATCAAACGGTCACGAGATTTCTTCTTGAAAAATGAGTGAAGCTGCCTAGACGCTATTTCCAAGTAGAATTATATATGAGTTCATTTTAGTAGGAGCAGTCTAAAATCGTTTATCCATTATGGAAAGTAAAAAAATAAATAATGTACTCTTAAGAAAAGTATTTAATTTGTTGACAGATATGTTGAAACAAATTTCATACTGATAATATATAATTAATAATTAAAATACTTTACTACACATATATGAATGCAGATACCTGGTACACATACACATTCACACACTCACACATACACATATTGATATATAATATATATATATATATATATATATATATATATATATATATATATATTCTCTATTTTTCTCGCTGAGTATATCACCCACTTGCCAATAAAACGTTATTTTCCGATTCGTTACCCTTATTTCCATTGTATATATATATATATATATATAGTATGTTTATATACGTTTTCATATAGAACGCTATTATGCTTAAAAGCTTTTCTAGTGCTACTACCAACTTCACATAACCAGCCAAGCTTGCAATATATGGAATTAACCCTTTCTAACCGATGTTTATTTTTGGTACTTTTATGTAAATGAACATCATAAGCAAGTGATCTTCACGCAAAATTATACTTTGTGGGGAACATTCATCGTCAAAACTACGGAGATCCATTCCACTGCTACATCTTCTTTGAGTCGAATATTTCGATTCCTGGTTGAATCTAATTCTATTTAATGCCATTGTGTTTCGAGCGAATGTCACTGATAAAAGATTAAGAAATCTTGAAATACCATTGAATTATATTACGGGAACCTACAGACAAATCGGTAATATAAACGTATTATATGTTTATATATAATTCTATATACACCTCTAGTATGCATAAACGCTTTCATAGTGCTACCACCTCCCCCACCCCCGCAAAACAAGGACAAGATGAAGTAGATGCTTATAAGAAAGAAGAAGAGGTACAAAAGAGAAATGTTGGTCATTGAGTAGTTCGGAGAATTTGCAATAAAAATAAAGATAAAATTAATATTATATGGTGCATGTGTTTCTATTTAATGGCAATAGTGACACCATGACCATCCGCAGGTATAAGAATATCGGTCTCGACATACGATCTCAGGTCTCGAATTACGGAGAATAAATAAAATGAAACGTATATATATATACGTTTTATTTTTATTTTTTTAAATTTATTATATATATATAAGAATGGATATTAGTAAAATCGAAGTTGTGTCGCTCGGCCAGCTCCCACGAAAAACCAATTTGGAGCTTTCATGAAGATACACACACACACACACACGCACACGCACACACATACACACACAAACACACACACACACACATACACGCACACACACACATACACGCACACACACACACACATATATATATATATATATATATATATATATATATACACACACATACACAGACATATAGCTGTTTGTGCGTGTATCCGTGTGTGTTTAAATAATCGTGAAATATTGTTTCTCTTAAATGGTGGGGAATAAGCAATGATAAATGTTGTAGTTTTTACAATAGTGATGAATTATCTAAAGCGTACGCGCTGCTTGAAAATTTGCAATTTCAAATTAACCCACATAGTGTTTGATATACTGGATAGCTTACTTTCCGATAACAGAAACGAATTCTGTTGCTAAATGATGATGGTCATGCTGTAGAACGAAACGATATAACCAATCCCTTAAATGTCAAAGACGGAAAAAACGGTTGAGCGATGCCGATAAACACAACAATAAGCAAAATATATAGTAACTGTTATTATCTCTTATAAGAATTTTTTTTTCTCTCCACCTGGACAATTTCTCTACAAGTGGAGGCTGGGGGTAAAGTCTCTTTTTATGGGCGGCCAGTAGTTGTTCATGAATGGATATCTTTTCGACATTGATCAAAGAATATGGCAAGACCCTATAAAGCTTGACGCATGGATTGTTAGAGGTTTGTTCGGAAGAAAGCAAAGAGCTTGAACAAATATCACAATGAATATAGCCCGACTCTCTCTTACCTGATACATTTAGAAATGATAACCGTGGTGTGGATTACATAGCATTCATATTCTATTGAGCAATTAGTAGATAATTTGTTCATGCATTTGTGAGTGAGTTTATAGTGTCTGACAAGTGCAATATTTACAAATAATTAGTGTATGCTTTACTTTTCTTCGGCGTTGTTCGCACGTTTCTGTTCCAATAATCGCAGATCGAGCTAACTCAGACCGTCTATCCGACTTCAATGACGAGCAAATAATTTTGTGAGCTGGTCGAATCCGACCCAAGTCATACATCATTTCTACTCTCCAAATTGTTTGGGGAATCAAAAACAACTATCCTGAAGTATTTGCATGCAATAGGAAAGTTGCCAAAGTCGGATGATGAGTGCCCCACACACTGACTGACCGTAATCGTATAGGTCGGGCGGCAGCTACGATGTCTCTGTTCTGTCATCGAACAAGAATCTCCTTGCAATTCATTGTCACTGGTGATGAAAAATATTATCTCTACATAAATGTAAAGGGTAAGCAGTACTGGGTTGTGTAGAGCGTGTTCCACAAGCAGAAACTAGTCATGACCATCGCTAAGCCAGACACAGATTATATATATATGTATATACATACATATATATACATACATATATATATATATATATATATATATATATATATATATATATATATATATATATATATATATATATATATATATATATATATATATATATATATATAATATATAAGATCAAAAGATGGTTAAAAGAGTTCCATGTATTTTATTATGCGCATTTCAAAAACAAATATCATCATGCAATAATATTTGTGTTTTCATCAGATAAAATAGGAAGACATGATATGAAGGTTAAAAAATACTTGTGAATAGTGCAATTTTAAATCAACATATGAAAAGTAGTTTTAGATTGATGTGTGATATTGGGAAAACAAATGTTTGAGGGGGGGGGGGATGAACAAGAGGAGGAGAGGAAAGTAAAAAGTGGAGGGGGAGGAGTATAATGAGGAAGGATGAGATAGGAGGAGAGATGGGTGATAGAGAGAGAGATATAGCTTTTATAACTGAGAAAAATATATTGTTTTACATAGAGAGGTTGAAAAACCATTGGAAGATAATGAATAAATTAAAAGAATTTGAAAATTAACGAAGAGAAAAATAATGTAAAGTTAAGGTTTGTATATTGAAGGGTTTAATAATATGTGCGATGAAAAGAAAATGTTAATATGTATTAAGAATAATATTTAAGGGTTTAATAATATGTGCGATGGAAAGAAAATGTTGATATGTATTATTAAAAAAACACAAGTAATGTAAGTAAGGATATATTGTGGTACCTTTTCTCACTGTGCCTAACATTGAAACAATTATTACACAATACAATATATTCTTACTTTATATCACCTTGAAAAAATCCTTCGTAAACATTAACATTTTTTTTGACGTTAGATTATTCATCCTCAATTCATTATTTGTTCTCCCTTTCATCTAACTTACTCATGCTCATCTCACAATATATCCTTACTTACATTACTTGTGTTTTTTTAATAATACATATCAACATTTTCTTTCCATCACACATATTATTAAACACTTAAATATTATTCTTAATACATATTAACATTTTCTTTTTATCGCACATATTATTAAACCCTTCAATATACAGACCTTAACTTTACATTATTTTTCTCTTCGCTAATTTTCAAATTCTTTTAATTTATACATTATCTTCCAACGGTTTTTCAACCTCTCTATGTAAAACAATATATTTTTCTCAGTTATAAAAGCTATATCTCTCTCTCTATCACCCATCTCTCCTCCTATCTCCTCTTTCCTCATTATACTCCCCCCTCCACTTTTTACTCTCATCTCCTCCTCTTTTTCATCCTTTCCAACCTCCCCCCCCCCCTCAAAAAATGTTTTCCCAATATCACACATCAACCTAAAACTACTTTTCATATGTTGATTTAAAACTGCACTATTCACAAGTGTTTTTTAACCTTCATATCATGTCTTCCTATTTTATCTGATGAAAACACAAATATTATTGCATGATGATATTTGTTTTTGAAATGCGCATAATAAAATACATGGAACTCTTTTAACCATCTTTTGATCTTATATATTATGTATACTCCAGTCCTACAAACTGTAGAGTGCTTCTTATCCGATATCTGCATTGCTTTATCGTACTACAATAAAACTCACCTCCTACATATATATATATATATATATATATATATATATATATATATATACTGATACACATATATATACATACACATATATATACATATATATATATATATATAGATAGATATAGATAGATAGATATATTTAGTTATGTAATAAACAACATAAGATAATTATTTCATTTACCAATTTTTTTCATTTACCAAATTATTTCAGCAACCAAAATTCCTTTCATTCATCAGAATGAAAAACTCCTGGTCTCTTTATTGACAGTGGATTTGAAAAACAAAAATATAACAGATATCAAAGTGAGGCTGGACGATAAAAAAGGGGTGGGGAATAATAAATAAGAATATATAACAACACACACGTACACACACACACACGTACACAGGCACACACACTCACATATACACACATATATACATATGTATATGTATGTGTCGTGCGTTCTAATATTGCAAAACTAAAGCTCCAATTCCAAGCTGTTATTCAATATCTAGAATATAAAAACAGTAATTAGTCTTGAAGAAATATAACAATAATATTTGTAAGAAAAGAAAGATATGCAATAAAACAAAGTTATATTGAGGGTAGATGAACTTCATAATATTCTTCGCCGAATTTATTGTTCTTCAATATAGCGCTTGGGGGTTACGCGTATACGATTGCTTCGTCTCACGGGGTCAACAGGAACTTGCGGTAGGATGCTAGTGCTATTTGCCACGGGATTTAAATCAATCACGGTTTCATCTAAGAGTAGATCGTTACTGTGGTCGATGTAAAGTGGTCTCGGCATATCAGCAGGACTGCTAATCGAACTGTTTTCTTGGATGGATTGATTGTCATTATTTTGACAATTAATTGGGCCAGGGGAGAGGTCTGCTGTTGAAACTTACTAGAACTTCCACTTTGATATCTGACAACCGCGAAATTAGCATTCACCATCTGTTCGATAATAACTTTATTCACTAAAGGGTTGTTCTTTGTACGAATAAAGTTTCTAATATAGGCGTCGTTTCCAACTCTAAGCCAATCTGGTAGGGAAAATCCTAAGGAACCCTTTCGATCGAATCTAAATATGCGGTTATGGGGTGTCTCATTAGTCGCTGTACAGAGAAGTGATCGTTGCGAGGCAAGAACTTCTGGTATGATATCTTCCCACTTAGTTTCTTTAAGATTGCGCGAGTTAATTATGCATTGAATTCCTTTCCAGTGGACTCCGCTGTAGCGCTCGTTTTGGCCATTTCCTTGTGGATGGTACGTCGAAGTGCGCGTGTGGGGTATACCATTGGACAAGCAGAAATGATCGAATTCTTTGGAGAGAAACTGAGTTCCTCTATCGGAGTGTATGAATGAGGGAGCTCCGAATATTGAGAAGATTTGTTTGAGACAGTAAATGACAGTGTTTGAGGTGATGTCACGCATACCGAAAGCAAAAGGGAATCTGCTGAATTCGTCTACTACAGTCAATAAGTACATGTTTTCTGCTTTTGAAGATTTTGGTTTTGGTCCAACGATATCGATTGACAGACGTTCGAACGGCCTTGTTGACTTAATGAGTTTAGCAGGTGGAGGCTTGAAGAATGTTGGCTTGCACTCCAAACATGATACGCAGTTTTTGGCGACGTCGCGGATTTCGTCTACGGAAAAGGGCAGGTTATGGCGTCGGATATAATCGTAAAATCTAGTTACTCCTGGGTGTGCTAGTTGGTCGTGGAGTACTTTTAAATCACAGGGTGGCGATATAGCTGCAGCGATTCTTGAAAGACAATCGGCTTGGGTGTTGAGGTAGCCGGATTTGTAGTCAATGTCAAATTGATGCTCTGATAGTTCTAAACGCCAGCGATATATTTTATCATTTTTGATTCGTGATTTAGTACTCGAGAAAATGAAGGCTACTGATTTTTGGTCAGTCCGTATAATCGTATGAAAACACTTCACGTATTGCGACCACCTCTGTACAGCTTCAATAATAGCCATAGCTTCTCGCTCCACAGTTGATTGTCTTTTCTCGGACGGTGTAAGTGTTCTCGACAGGAAGGCCACGGGCCGTTCGTTTTCAGAAAGTATAGCTCCGATTGCATCGCCAGACGCATCTGTTTCTGTTACCAATGCGTGGCCAGTTTTAAGAGGAATGCTAAGAGCGGCATTAGAGATATCTGCTTTCATGGCTTGTATTACATCTGTAGCTACTTTATTCAGCGGGAACAAGTCACCTTGTAATAGTGGTTGGATTTTCTTCGAGTAATCGGCAATCCACCTAGCATTATAGGCTAGGAATCCAAGGAATCGTTTCAGTTGTTGTTTGTTTGTTGGGATTGGGTAGTCTAGTAGGGTTTTGATGCGTTCCTTATCGGGTTTCTTTACTCCTTTCTGAATGTTATAACCTAGAATAGATATACTCGTTTGGCAGATTTTACACTTATCCGAGTTAAGAGTTAGGTTTTCTGTCTTCACGGCGTTTAAGAATGCTTCCACATTTCTATCATGTTCAGCTTTGGTATTTCCCGTGACTATTACGTTGTCAATATAGGCATAAGTTTTGAGTAAGTTATATTTATCTATAACTTGATCCATAATTCTCTGAAAAACAGGTAGAGCGTTAGTCACGCCGAAGGGTTAGCGGCAGAATTGGTAGAGTTTGTGATTAGCCTGAAATGCCGTTAGAGGTTTGTCGATTTTTCTTAAAGGTACTTGGTGATACGCTGATTTGAGGTCGAATTCTGAAAAATATTTATCCTGTGCCACTTTGTTAACAACATCCTCAATGTCGGGGGATGGATAGGCATCCAATTGTGTATACTTATTAATTGTCTGTGAGTAGTCTACCACGAGTCGAGGTTTCTTTCCGTGCACTATGAAGCACTGAGCTCGCCAAGGTGAAATTGATTCATCAATGATACCGGCTTCTAGGAGGCGAATTATTTCGGACTTAATAAAATTGTCGTCTCTCTTGTTAATGAAACGTCCCTTAGTGGCAATCGGCTTGATATTTGTCTCGGCTAAATCGTGGAAGACAAGAGGCGGATTAACTTCTATTGTCGGAAAGGTACAGCATAGTTGATTTGAAAATTTCACGGGAGGCCGGGCACCGCCAAGGTGGAGAATAATAGAGCTATGCTGGGTGAGGACATCCATTTCGATAATGACGTCTGCGACAATACTTTTTGCAGTGACTAGGTTCACAGAGTATTCCTCGCTGTAGATACATATTGGTATGGATGTAGTACCAGTCGTCATTAATATTTTATTGTCAGCTAGTGTGATTGCCCGTTTTTCTTGTTTTACGCTCAAGTTTAATTCAGTTGCTATGCTATGACGTATAAACGAATCTGTGGAACCAGGATCGATTAAGGCCTTTAGTGTGGTTTCTTTTATAGTTATCGGGCAGAGAATAAATTTAGACTGTTTGCCGGTATTTAATGAACATATAAGTGAGGCTGCTTGCTTACTGCTTTGGTAGACTGATTGCCAGTGGCCGATCTTCCCACAAGAATAGTATATGTCTTTTCTAGCTGGGCATTTATTTCTAGGATTCCTAGAAAGTCCACAAAAAAAGCATTTAAATTGACTTTGGGAATTAGCATTTTTCAAGTATTTCAGAAGAGGTTGTTTTGATTTTGTAGCTGCTACGGTAGGTTCTTGAGAGGATGTAGTTGACAGTGTTGATGAATTCAGAGAGACGTCTAGGTTGAATGATTTAGTAAAATCACTGAATAGTTCTATTGCATTTGCCATTGCTATGCAGTCTTTTAGGTTTGCTTGAGTATCGTCCAGCTCTAGGAGACGTGCTCATATAGCGTCTGATTGGACTCCTGCTACTAGTGAATCCAGGATCAACATATCTCTGTGGTCTTTAGCTGTGATGGATTTACAGTTACATTTTTCCACTAAAAGGTTGAGTCTTTTAATAAACTATCGGATGGTTTCTTCTTGCTTTTGGCGGCATGTTAGGAGTTGATGTCTGGCATAGAGTAGACGACTTGGGGCAAAGAATTGAGTATCCAGGGTGATTAGTGCTTCGTTGAAGTTTTCTGCAGATTCGAGTAAACTAAATAGGTCGGCCCCAGCTTGTGAACGAAGGTAGGTCAATTTATGGTTGTCCTCTACTATGCCGTTTATGAGTAGGGAATCCAAAAAACACTTCCGCCACCATCGCCAGTGCTCGGATGTGGGGTCATTTGGGAATGTTGGATGTGTAATTTTTAATTGAGCCATTGGTATTGAGAATGTAGCAAGCTTTGAAGGTAGAGTAAGGGTGGAAACGAATACCACAAAACGTCTAGTCTCGGAACGAAACAGTTGTAACAAATATCATATTGAATAAAATTGTTGTGCGTTCTAATATTGCAAAACTAAAGCTCCAATTCCATGCTTTTATTCAATATCTAGAATATAAAAACAGTAATTAGTCTTGAAGAAATATAACAATAATATTTGTAAGAAAAGAAAGATATGCAATAAAACAAAGTTATATTGAGGGTAGACGAACTTCATAACAGTATGTATACACACACACACACACACATATGTATATATATATATATATATATATATATATATATATATATATATATATATATATATATATATATATATATATATATATATATAAATATATATATATATATAAATGGAATAGAATGAAACGAAATTTCATTTCTCACTCTTCGTACGGTACTTACTTAAATGTAAGTATGTATGTATGTATACTTACATACATATATGTATACAGACGTACAGTAGTATGTATATATATACATACATGCACACACATATATATATATATATATATATATATATATATATATATATATATATATGCACGTATCGGTTTGCCGAACATTTATTATAATGCTCGGTTTGTTCGTTTGTAAACAAACAAACAGCCCCTATTACGCCGTACAGTGTTCAGGCAACCACGTCACTTTTTTGTTCAACATTGACACAGGAACGATGTACTAGTTTCAAGCTTATTAGCCATCGTCAGCATCGTATACCTTCCTGCCAGATAGTTGAACGTCTGAAAGTATATACTTTCCTTATGCATATTAACGGCTGGGCAGCCTAATATGCATATCGAGTGAGTTTAGTCGGCCGGGCACACCGAAAACGATGAATGGAATAGAATGAATCGAAATTTCATTTCTCACTCTTAGTACGGCACTTGCTTAAATGTAAGTATTTATGTATGTATACGTATATACATATATGTATACAGACGAACAGTAGTATGTATACATACATGCACACATATATATATATGTGCACGTATCGGTTTACTGAACATTTATTATAATGCTCGGTTTGTTTGTTTGTAAACAAACAAACAGCCCGAATTACGCCGTACAGTGTTTAGGCAACCACGTCATCTTTTTGTTCAACACTGACACAGGAACGATGTAATAGTTTCAAGCTAATTAACTATTGTCAGTATCGTATACCTTCCTGCCAGATGGTTGAACGTCTGAAAGTATATACTTTCCTTATGCATATTAAAGGCTGAGCAGCCTAATTTGCATATCGATTGATATATATATATTTATTCATATGTGTTCATATGTATGCATACAAATGTATATATATGTATATATATTGTTTGTATATATTTTTTTTAAAAAAGCCTTCGTGAGCCACTTTTTTTTTTTCAAGTAAAAAGAAATTCAAACACACACACACACACAAGCACACAAATAGACATACATATCTTTACTTTCTTTATTCAATAGAAAATCTGAATTCTGACACCCCAGCGAACTAACCATATTCACTGAACCAGAACAATTCTCCCATCCCATTTCTCTTGACCATTATCTTTTACTTATCATAAAATTCTCAAAAAAGTCTACAGAACGGATTTTCAAATAAGGGCGCGAAAATTTAATGAAAACTTGTTCACGTGATAGCCATAATTTAATTTATAACCAATCAAATTATGTTTATTTAAAAAAAGCATTCAAACACTCATATATGAAAAAAATAACCTGTGACCCCCCCCCCCCCCCCCCCCACCCCCACCCCACACACACACACACACCCACCCTTGTTTGTTTAAAGAACATTGTAACGCGAACTGGCGCGAAATGTATAAATTACCAACCAATCAAATTACTTCTCGAAAAACCATATAAAACAAGTAACCACAGACCCTGCATCTGAACTCTACTTTTGAAAAGCAGAAGAACTGCCAAACCGGTAAAGGAACCAAATAAATATATATATATTTTTTTTAATAAGACTGCAGTTGCATTTTCGATTTCATCTTTTTTTCTTTATGTATATATATATATTTTTTTCCGTTTACCAATATATATATATATATATATATATATATATATATATATATATATATATATATATATATTTATATATATATATATATATAACTGAATGAAAAGGAAAAAGGAACACAGACATATATATATATTAATTTATTCTTAAATTGAGTCTCGCAAACCCTATTGTCTGTAGTTAGTATTGTTTTCACCTCACCGATTTTGGTCCATTACGATTTGAACATATATATATATAAATGTCTGTGTTATTTTTCCTTTTTGTTCAGTTATATACTGCTCGGAAACATCTTTTTTCCTATGGCCAATTTAGTGTAATGAGACTATTTTGAGTTTCAATCTCAATACATGCTTATGATATATATATATATATATATATAACTTTGAATAACTTTGAAATGTTCCGGCCAGTATTGGCCCAGGCCATGTCTAACTTAATATCACCACCTGGCGAAGTCTTTCAATTCAGGATTTGGGCACCATGGCCCATACGAGAAGAGAATTACTGTTTGCGGAGATATATCCGGGTGTGGGTGGTTTGTCCGGGATTACTTGGAGGAATTTGTCCAAAGACTTCTTGAATTTGTGTGGTCAGTTTCTGTTTTGACGTGTCCTGGTGTGTTGTTGAAGAGAGCAGGGCCAATTGAGGTGAAATAATTGTGCCGTATTGTTGTTATGAGTTGTGATTTAGATTTTTGTTTGGGACGGATAGCACGGGGCCCAAGCCTTGGGTGTATTTTGAAGGTGAAGCCAACATCATTTGGGCAGTGCCGATGAAACATTTTCCACATCATGCAGATAATATAACGCTCACGGCGACGTTGGAGTGAGTAAAGTTTCAGCTTTTCTAGTCGACCCCATTAGTCAAGGTCTGACATGCCATCTATCTTTTCCGTGATTGCCCTTTGGAGAGGCTTCAAGTTTGATGATACTTTGTTTCGTGTGGGGAGACCACAGTGGACAACAGTATTCAAGGTGTGGTCGGGCAAAAGTGGAGAAGAGAAGGATAATGGGGTGGGAATCTCTCGACTGAAAGGTTCTGAGGATCCAGGAACACATTCTGCGAGCCATGTCAACTTTGCTGCATATATGCGTGGCCCAGCTTATGTTGCTGTCCACGGTTACTCCCAAGTCTCTGATGTTGTTAGATGCCACGAGAGTATCACCGGAAGGAAGGGAGTACGGGAGTTTCAGAGCATCCTCTTTTCAAAAGTGGATCAGTTCGAATTTGTCTTCGTTCAGTAACATGTTGTTCTTTTCCGCCCATTGAGTAACAAACAGTAGGTCTGACTGAAGGCCTATCCAGTCATCCACGCCATTGATGACGTTTTGGAGCTTGCAATCATCATCGAAAATTCTAATGTTGCTGTGTTTGATGATGTCAGTGATGTCATTAATATAGGTGATGAAGAGAAGTGGGCCCAACACAGTGCCTTGTGGGACCCCACTAATGACTTTGGCTGGGCTGGATTTGACTCCTTCGACTACAACATGTTGGGTTCTGTTTGACAGGAAGCTCTTGATCCACTGCAGCAGCTTTCCAGTGACACCAATATCGGACAGCTTTCTCAGTAGAATGTTGTGATCAACCCTGTCAAATGCCTTGCTGAAATCAAGGTAGATAACATCAGTGTTGGAACCCTCTCCCAAGGCTCTCAAAATGTCATCAAAGTGATGTAGTAGCTGCGTCAGGCAATCCCTTCGATTACGGAATCCATGCTGTTTGGAGTTCAGCATATTGTTACTCTCAAGGAAGTGAGTCATTCGCGATCTCACCACTCTCTCAAATACCTTAATGATATGAGAGGTGAGTGAGATTGGACGGTAATTAACGGCAAGGGATTTGTTTCCATTTTTGAAAACTGGGACAACAGACTGGGATAGAAGGTTTTCTGGCACATATCCAGCATCCAGTGAGTTCCGCCACAGATTGGCAAGAGGAGATGAAAGTTGGTGTTGACACATCTTCAAGACACAGGCAGGGAACCTATCGGGACCTACCGCTGAATTATGCTTGATTTCCTGTATTGCCGCTAAGACATCAGGGGCGCCAAACGTTATGTCCGATAAGGTGTAATGGAGAGTAACATCGCCGATACAGCCCAGATCGCCATATCAGGATTGCTGAAAACAGAACAGTATTGTTTCTGCAGTATCTCACCCATGGTTTTAGCATTGTCTTGAAGAGTGCCATTTTCATCAATTAGAGGGCCAACAGTAGAGCCAGTGATTTTGTGTTTTTTTGCAAATGAAAAGAACACTTTGGGATTGAGTTTGATCTTCTCAATGGCCAAGGCCTCTTCAGTTCTTCTCTGATTGTTGATGATAGACATCATATTCTTTTGGATGTTATGTTTTTGAATCTCTAGTGATGAAATGCCAGTCAAGTCGATGTGTTGCTGCTGACAGTATTTCAGCTTGTTGATTTTTTTGTTAGTTCTCCTAATTTTCCTGATGAGCGTTTTTCTATTTCTAGGGATTCTGCTCTTAGATTTGTTTATAGTTCTTAATGGGGTGTGTTTTGCACATGTGTTTGTAACAGTGTCCACAAATGTCTGCCAGGACATTTGGATGTTAGTGGATGTGTGAGTGTGCGTGAAGGACCAGTCGACATGTGCAAGATCATGACTGATAGCTTCCCAGTTTGCATTGTGGAAATCCATAGCGTCAAACGGATGGACAGGAGAGATGACATTGGGTTTGTATATTGGACGGTCGAATCTCAGATCTCAGAGAACCATGTCATGATCAGAGAGTAGAGTTTTCTCCACTGCAATATTGTGGATAGTGTCAGTGTGATTAAGTCTAGGACGTTTTTGTGGATAGTGTCAGTGTGATTAAGTCTAGGACGTTTTTGTGGCACCTCGTTGGTTCGAGCACCAGTTGGGACAGGAAGAAATCATCCATGAAGTCAAGAAGCGATTCCACTGCTTCCCTGTCAGAGGTTGAGGCAGAAGAACCTGGTGGCAGGCTGTTTGTGGACCAGTCAACTCCGGGGAGGTTGAAATCCCCCATCATTAAGATGTTGAGGCATTCCTTGAAGCATGGTAGAGGCGTTTGGGGTGGCCTATAGAGCCCAACTACTATTAGGTTGTTGTTTTGACTGAATACAGTGACTGCTTCGCAGTATCCATTAGTAAATATGTTCATAGCCTCTGTTGAGAAAGAATTATGGACGTAAATGGCAGTCCGACCCTTTCTTCTGCCAGCGCGATAAGCACGGATGGCTTTGAAAGTTTTCACTTTCACCTCGGCTTCCAAGTGTAGGTTGCTGAGATGGGTTTCAGTGAGGACGAATAAAGGGATGTGGTTTGGATGGACATCTCAACCCAGTCCTCCAGGAATTTGATCTTCTATTTTTGAGTATTGTTGGAAGGGCTGATGCCTTGGGCGTTAAGCAAAAATGTCGAGGCGAGAGTGGATGGTTTTAATTATTTTGGTGTGTTGTTAATTTGTTTGTTTGTTAATGGCAGCAATGGGAGTTTGTGCAGTGGGGTGATAGTCGATGGTGGTGCTGGGTGATAGCTCGAAAGTTTTTTTCCAGTTCTTTTGCCAGATTCATTATAGCTAAAAAAGAGGAAGAAATTTCCTGTTTAGGAGACTGTTGGTGACTGTGGTAGTGGTTATTTTTATGTAGGTTATGGTTTTTGTTTTTGCTTTTATTTTTATTTTAATTTTATTTTGTCCGACGGGTCCCCGGGAGATGGGTAAAGGGACAATCCGGTGTAAACACAATCTGTCTCGCAGGGAAAAGCGGCAAATTTGTGGATTCCTTATTTGAGTTATTGGTGGTTGTGTTGGTGTTAAATTAGAGTATGTATTATGGTGGTGGCTGTTTGTGGGGATATACCGTTTTGTCCTAGGTAAATGGGTGAATTTGCAGCCACTATCACTACATATTCTATAGCGTAGAGAGTAGCGGCAAATGATGGGGTTTCGGGTGGGAATGTATGTGTGTGTGTGTGTTGTGAGAGGTGTAGATGATAGTTTGAGTAGGTTTTGACGACCTGTGTGGGCTGTGGGAGGGAGAGTTCTTGTATTGGTATTAGAGGGTAAATTTCTTGAGATAGCAGTAGGCAAAGATGTAGTAGTAGTAGTAGTAATAGTAGTAGTAGTAGTAGTAGTAGTAGTAGTAGTAGTAGTAGTAGTAGTAGTAGTAGTAGTAGACAGAGGAGATGTTGGCAGTGGTGATGATTGGACTGCTGGGGCAGGGAAAGGAAGAGGCGTTTCCTGGTGTGAGACAGTGGCTACTGGGAGGTCAATAGTTTCATTTAGTAGATCGGCCATTGTTGTTGAATCAAGGAGTGGTTCACACTGTTGTTGTTGTTGTCGTTGTTGTTGTTGCTGTTGTTGTTGCCGTTGCTGCTGTTTCTGTTGCTGCTGTTGTTGTTGTAGCTGTTGTTGTTGTTGCCGTCACCGCTGCTGTTGCTGTTGTTACTGCTGTTGCTGCTGCTGGACAGCATCCGACGAAAAACACTCCGTAGTTTATCCAAATGTTTATTGATTAATTTAAAAGCAACTTCGATTTGCTTTAATTTATTTTGAATCTGTTGTTCAGATCGGGTTTTCAAAAGGTGAACTGTACGTTTAGCAATTTCGTTCAAACATGATGCATCTATGTCTTCTGTTTGAGTAAAGCAATGCCATGTGTTTATTAGAATGTCGATTTCATTATCAGACCAGTTCTGTTTGGATTTTTGCTGGTTAGCCATTCTAGTTTTGAGTGTGTGTGTTTTAGTTAAGTATTTCAATATATATATATATATTTTTTTTTTATCTTCCCCACGGAGTCAACAAAAGAAAGAACCATCGTTGCTCATTTGTTCAACACTGACAAAGGAACGCTGTACTAGTTTCAAGCTTATTAGCTATCGTCTGCAAAGGATTAAATCGGGATGTTTGTTTACAAACACACCGAGATTTATAATAAATGTTCGGTGAATCCATACGTACGTATATATATATATATATATATGTGTGCATGTATGTATATATATACATACTACTGTACGTCTGTATACATATATGTATGTACGTATACATACTTATATTTAAGTAACAGCCGTACTAAGAGTGAGAAATGACATTTTGTTTAATTTTTTTCCGTTTATACCTATACCATTTTAACTTTTAAAACAGGAAGATTCTCGACATGGATGACATGAAGAAATGGAAATCGAGACTAGGGTTTACTACCCTGTAAAACAAAGGCTATCAGCTATACATGGAAGATAAAATCTACATATGAATAATATACTTATACATTCAAACACACACACGTATTTATATATACTTACACATTCAAACACACATATATATTCATATATGATCTACCTATTTGTTAAATCGTACAATGTTAAATGTATATATATATATATATATATTTATATATATATATATATATATGTGTGTGTGTGTGTGTGTGTGTGTGTGTGTGTGTGTGTGTGTGTGTGTGTGTGTGTCTGTGTGTGTGTGTGTGTGTGTGTGTGTGTGTGTGTGTGTGTGTGTGTGTTTGTGTGTGTTTGTGTGTTATGGTATGGTCGCGTAACTCATGATAGACTCTTATGTGCGCCGTATAAATATATACACTTAATAATTAATAATTCGTATACGAAGATTTAGAATGTTTTCATCAGGCAACACATTGTGCATACTTGCAAAATATGGTTCATTACTTACATTTTCAGGCAGAAGTGTATGCAAATATTGTTTCATTCGAATTTGCAATATATCTCTTGAAAAAAATAAAGAAAATTGATTAATTATAGTATATTGTCAAAACTTCTATGAAGTTTTCTTTGCAAATATTGATGCATGTTCATATGACTATTTCTTAGATGTATTTTATTATTATATAAATTCATATACGCACACAGCTAAGGGATGGCAAACCTTTATATGTAGAAACCCCACTGGGACTTTTATGTGAATGGTTATATACATATTTTAGAAGATAAAGGATGAAGCTCTTGCATCAATGGGGTTTCTTCACTGAAGCCTTGTGGTATGCACCTCTGCTGTTTTCTTCTTACCACATTTATCTGAGTTTTCATTTTATGATGATAAAGCGGACACTGGAATATGTATGGATTATGTTGAGTGAGATAAAAGTGAACAGTGAAATAATCTGTGAAAAGTAACAGGAATATACGTATAAAATTAATATAACCATGGTAATACATTTGATATCAATATTAGTATGTTGGATCAATATTAGACAGGAGGAGTGTACAGAAAGTGATATGGTAATTGTATGTAAATGAATCTGCCACATGTGAGTCTATGATAAATATCAAAACATTGTGTAAAAGTACGAAAACTGTAAACAATGTTAAGGTCATGTCTGAATTTCGAAACAATCGCTGCATAAAACTATCGTCCACCAGACCCACACATATATTCTACCAATTGTGCCATTGATGAACTCGGGTATACCTTCTGATTTATATACTTAAAGATATTATAAGCCTGTAATTCACTCAAACCACATCATATTTTAAACATGCTCACCAATGTTATGTTAAATTAATCTCTATTAACAAATCATGCACAACTTTTAAAATGCACAACTCCTAATATATCACTCAAAAGGTGTTTAGCATACTATTATATTAATAGAATGCTCTGAACTTTCAGTTGCAACAACATGTTTATATTATCCACTTCTTTCCTTCCACTTAGTTTGAGATGGCCAAATAGATTGACCATAGGTCAATTTGTTCAATATGATTATATGACTCAATATATTGCAATAAGCAGATTTAAAATAAATTGGGTTTAATAGGCAGACGAAAATTCACGTATTTCTCAAATTATTTTCTAGGTAAATTGCTTTCATACCGGATTTGTAACCCACCGTTCTGTCAATTCCATACTTACATTGTTGTTGAAAAGTCGGGGTTAACCACAAAAAATAAGGTACTCAATACATTAGTAGAGTGAAATCAGCAGTATAATATATATATATATATATATATATATATATATATATATATATATATATATATATATTGTTATACTTTTGGAGGGTCATGTTGCCAATAAGAAACACACGCACCAGGTGCTTTCACTCCAATTTATTATAAATGATGTAAATTTAAAAATTTATAAATTCTGGGTTGGTTGGTTGGTTCTACAACCGGACGCTTCATATATTGTCAAAGCTCTTTCGTCACACATTATGTCACCTCTTCAGTGACTGGATATTATTTTCTTTGTTTTGTGCCGCTCCTTTGTTCTGTCCTACGCCATCTTATTGTTGACAACTTATTAACCTGTAATTGTAAGATAGCATGTGCGGAATACGCTTTACTAAATATTTTTAGCAGCTGTGTTTGACCCCTGAAAAGTTCGCTTTATATTTTGTCACTACCCACTTCTACAATTTATTATTTAGTAATTTTCCTTTCTCAACTTATTAACCTTTTCTATAGCTTTGGCCGTACAAGTAACACCTACAGGACCATACTGTTTTTGTTTTTTTTATTCAATTTCCACTATCTAATTTTATATATTTTTTTATATTTCTTTCTATTATTTTCTATTGTCTCCTACTCTCATTCGAAATACCTATTCTATAACTTCCTTGCTCCATTTTCTCCAGAACAATTTTACGACTTTTCATACACTATCCTTAGAATCTGCTGTATACATGTCACTTTGAACGCTTGAACGGCTCCACTCACTCCCTCATTGTTCTACAGGCAAGTTCAGCCACCCCTACCTCCCACCTAATGCCATGATAGACTTATTTGTGTTTACAACAAATTTTGACGAAACCTCTTGACAACTACAATCTTCCCATATAAGGAAGTGTCCCTTGTCAAGTTCGGCTATTTATTCACCAGGCTAAACATTCTAATTTACTCCTGAAATAGCCGTCGAAACGGCTTGAGCTCTGCCGTCAGGGTCATACTTGTTCTTATTACCCACTCTACTACCCTAATTACTGAGTACTCCGGTGCGTTATGGTCCATCTGGTTCCATACCACAATTCCTTCTATGCCATGATAGACTTATTTGTGTTTTCAACAACATTTGACGAATCGTCTTGACAACTACACTCTTCCCATATAAGGAAGTGACCCTTGACAAGTTCGGCTATTTATTCACCGGGCTAAAAATTCTAATTTACTCCTGAAATAGCCGTCGAAACGGCTTGAGGTCTGACGTCGGTGTCATACTTTTTCCTACTACCCACTCTACTACCCTAAGTATTGAGTACTCTGGTGCGTTATGGTCCGTCTGGTTCCTTACCACAATTCCTTCGTTATATATATATATTTATATATTTATATATTAGAAAGTGAGGTTTTTTTTACAAAATGAAAAAAGTATGAGGAAAAAAGATGAAATCTAAAATGCAACTGGAGTCTTATTTAAAAATATATATATATATTTATTTCGTTCCTTTACCGGTTTTGCAGTTCTTCTGCTTTTCAAAAGTAGAGTTGAGATGGAGGGAGGGTCTGTTGTTTTTCGCACATCTGGTTGGTCTTTGAATGTTACTTGAATTATATGGAAAACAGTGGCTCGAAACGCCAGGTTTTTAGAGGAGTAATTTGATTGGTTGGTGAATAAGTATAATAGATTTCGCGCCTGTTGGCGTTACAAAGTTCTTCAAACAAAAGTTGTTTTTTCATATATGAGTGAACATTTGGTTGGTTGATGCAGTGACGTGAATAAGCACATCAGCTTTCGTACCAGTGTGTTTGAATTTCTTTTTACTTAAGAAAAGTGGCTCATGAAGGCTTTCTTTTTATAAATGTAACTTGATTGGTTATAAATGAAATTATGACTGTCACGTGAACAAGTTCATTAAATTTCCCGCCCGTATTTGGGACTTTATTTTGTAGTCTTTTAGAGAATTTTTTGACAAACAAAAGATAATGGTCAAGAGAAATGGGATGCGAGAATTGTTCTGGTTCAGTGAATATGACAGTTTGGTTGAGGTGTCAGAATTCAGTCTTTCTATTGAAATAAAGAAAGTAGAGATATGTATAATTTTTTTTGTGCTCGTGTGTGTGTATGTGTGTGTGGGTGTGTGTGGGTGTGTGTGTGTAGGAAGATGATTCTATTCGTAGAAATGGGGGAGGGAGTTGTGTGTGTGTGTATAGGTGTAATGTGTGTGTGTGTGTATATATGTGTGGGAGTATGTTAAGATGGAGAGAATATATATATTTTGTGTGTGTGTATGTATGTAGGAAAGTGATTCCATTAGTAGAAATGGGGGAGCGAGTGTGTCTTGGGGGTGGGTTATGTGTGTGAGTATGGGTGTTGTGTGTGTGTGGGAGTATGGTTAGCTTGTTAAGGTGAAGAGAATATATATATTTTGTGTGTGTAGGAAAATGATTCCGTTAGTAGGAATAGGGGAGGTAGTTATGTGTGTGTGGGGGTGTGTGGTTAGCATGTTATGGTTTTGACATAATGTATATTAAACTATATTTAATGCTGGTCTATATTTTTGAATGAACATGTTTTCCTTATTTTTTCGTATGTGTTCTGTTGTATTGTCAGCGCAAACGTATGTTAAGGTTTATTTAGTTCTGGTTTTCTGGCGCGAAATTTATTATACCTATTCTCCAACCAATCAAATTACTTCTCAAACAACCTGGCGTTTCGAGCCACTTTTTTCCATATAAAACACGAAACATTCAAACACCAACCAGATGTGAGAAAAACCACAGACCCTCCATCTTAACTCTATGTCTGAAAGCATAAGAACTGCGAAACCGGTAAAGGAACGAAATAAATATATATTTAAAAAAAAATAAGACTCCAGTTGCATTTTCGATGTCATCTTTTTTCATCATACTTTCACTCATGTAGGACACCTCGGTTATTTTTCATTTTGTAAAAAGATCTTACTTTCTAATACATACACACCACTTGATGACCGAAAATGCCACCAAAGTTTCAACAAAACAACAACTCACTGAAGCAGGACATCTTAAATGAACTCAAAGAGTTTTCCTCTAAACTTTCAATGTTTACCAACAAAGTGGACAAAAATACATATCTATAAAAAGGATCCCACGAAGAAACAGAAAATACAGAAACAGTAAAACAGCAATGCTCTAAATGCTGGAACAACCATTAGAACCCAATATACGAGATGTCCACACAGTGAAAAACACCCTAATCAATATATGGCCTCAAACGCTCACAGCCCGCAAATTCGCGCTTTGGAATCTCCTAAAAAATAATGTCACCTTTAGGCTATGGCCAGCCACACAAACCTGTAACAGATCTTGAACAAGCAATGCCTGTGCTTTGAAGGTCTTTTTAAGTGGGGAAAGGCCTTACATATATATACCATATATGAAAAGTGGCTAAACTCTACCCCAATCATTCTCCCAAAAAAACTCCAAATAAAACCCATCACGAATGAAACAGAAAACCAGCAAATTCTTAGTGAAAAGATGGCGTTCGAAACATTTAAAATAGAAATAGAACTGTTGCGGTTAAGAGCCAACTCCAACGAAGAAATATTCCAGTCACTCGACCAACATATGGAAACAGAAATCTCAAGGCAATCTGAAGGCCTACTCTATGAAAAAACCTTAAAACTTTGGAAAGAAAATTGTGAGGATGAAGAACTAACATCCCTCCAGCGATGGGAAAAAAACGCCATCTGGTTCAACAACTACGAAATCGATTTCCAAGATGAACAACATACAGGTAACCCATTTTTAAAACAAACTAAAACTCACACACCACACGCACAACAAATAACAAAAAAAGTAACAAAACGTCCAATATACCACCAGTAAAACTTTGACGATAATCCCAGAACGCATAGAGAAAACTATAACCCTACTAACAAAAACCGAAGATCCTCCAACACAAGACAGGACCCGATCTGCAGATCACAACACACACAAAACCTATTCTAAAAACGTAGACCCCAACCCACACAGAACATGTTCCACAATCGTAGATCCCAACTCACCGAAAGGAACACAATCTATAACCCGGACTATCAACAAACCGAACCTCAATACGTCCGAAACTTCTATACAAGACCACACAGCAACATTAGATATAATAATACCCTTGAAAAAATATTCCAGAAAAATCATTTTTTAGACCAAGGCTACATGATCCAAGACACCCGGTGGCACAAACCGATTTTGAAAAACCGAAAATAATAAACCTTTCAAATACAAACCTCTCAGCCCAACAAGTTAAAATTCTCTCCAAAGGACTGAAATTCACACCAGCACCACAATAGCTCAATGAGATAAATGACGATAGCACACATTTCTGTAGAAAATTACGTCTCACAGACGAATTATTTTGATAAGGCGAATAACGACCAATCAATTGTACGGAATAAAAGCAGTTACAACACAACAAAAGGTAGAAACATAGTTCTGGACAAATTTTGTGACCACATAGCTATTTTCCCATACCATGAACCCAAACCCAACACGTGTCAAAGGGAATGGGAGATTATCCACGAACTAAAAAGCAATACGGACATTATAATTAAGGAAGCGGACAAGGGAAGTACAGTCGTAATTATGGATGCTGAAAAATATAAAAATTCTATGTTCTCTTAGAAAATACTAATTACTATGAAAGAGTAAAAAACTACCAGCAATCAAAAACGATGACCAGATTAAACACACTGATTTGTCGATACCAGGAAGGCTTAACTAAAGAGGAACGCGATTATTTAACACATTTTGTTTACAAAACCAGCAACCTTTCCGGACTTCCGAAGATCCACAAGTATAAAATAATTAACGATGCCTGTAAACAATCCACCTCAACCTGCGTGAACACACAATGCCCCACATACATTAAATTAAGACCAATTGTAGCGGGCCCACAGTGTGAAACACAGAGACCAAGCAACTTTTTAGACATACTACAAAAACCAATTCTCAAACACATAGAAAGCCTTGTAAGATACGTCCTGGACCTCTTAAACAACCTCCCCAAACATGTCAACAACGACACTATTATTGTGTCTTTCGATGTAGTGAATCTCTACAGAACTATCCCACACCAATACGGACAAGAAGCAATACGATTCTGGGTATAGGAATATCCCAATGAGATACCTGGCTGAATAGAAAAAAGGTTCATCACCGTGGGATTAAAATTTATCTAACAGAACAACTTTTTTGATTTCGATAGCAGTACATACAGGCAAATATCGGGTCTGCGATGGGTACAAAAGCCGCTCCAACTTATGCGAACTTAATCATGGCATACTTAGAAGTCCGGATATATGAACAGTCCAAATCAAAATACGGATTGAACTTCCATAAATGTTTATCAGAGAATTGGAAACGCTGCTTGGATGATTGTCTCATTCTTCGGTCCCACACACTCGACCAACTGAATGATTTCAACATTTTAATTAACGGCATCAATAACCACATCCAATTCACAATGGAATACAGCCAAGATCAACTCCCATTTCTGGACATCTGAATCTTAAAAAAAAGACACAAATATTGAAACTGACATACACTACAAACCAACAGATTCCAAACAATACCTGCTATTCAGCTCCAACCATCCTAAGCACACGAATACGAACATTCATTTAACCTCGCAAGAAGAATATGCACAATTGTCTCCAATTATGAAATGGGAAATAAAAGACTTCAAGAATTAAGGAAATTCTACTAGAAAAAAAGTACCCACCATTACTAATAAATAATTGAAGCGAAAGGCCTAAAGCAATAGGCATTGATTTATTACGAAAACACAAACAAATTCAAGGTACGTCCAATATTCTCAACACACAACCCAACAAATGCGGAAGCTTACAACACTATTCACAAGAATATTCCACTATTGAAACAAGACCCAAGAATAAAAAAAGCCCTTGAAACACACAAAATAATCAAAAGCAAAAGAAAAACCGGAATCACTAAAAGCATTACTCACCAATGCCAAATTACCTACCACAAACCCACAACCAACTATAAAAAAATGTGGTCGCTTTAACTGTGGAACCTGCACTCACCTCATTGAAGGCAATACTATACATTTCGATCAGGACAAAATGTTGCTGTAAAAGATCACCTCACTTGCTCATAAAAAAATCTGTTTTATGCCATTAAATGTAAAGGGTGCAATGAAGATTATATAGTACAAACTAAATTCACACTCAGAAACAGAATGACAGTCCATCGCCAACAATTACGAGATCCAACCACGAGACAGATACCACTAAGTGCACATTTAGACATATGCGCAAGTAATAAGACACCCAAATTCCAAGTTTCCCATTTTACCTTTCCGCTGCAATACAACAGAACAAATACGAATAAATAAGGAAAATATGTTTATTCAAAAATATAGACCAGCTTTAAATATAGTTTAATATACATTATGTCAACACCATAACATGTTTACCATCCAAAAAGACACATACATACACACACACATAACACCTTCTAATTTAGAAAATAAAAACCAGAACTAAATAAACCTTAACATACGTTAATACTCTAACACCTTAACATGCTAAACCCAATACACCTCATTCCTACTAACGGAATCATTTTCCTACACACACAGACAAAATATATATTCTCTTCATCTTAACATACTAACCATACTCCCACACACTCATACACACAAAACTCCCTCTCCCATTTCTACTAATAGAATCATCTTCCTACACACACACCCACACACACATACACACGCACACATACAAGCACACAAATAAATATACATATCTCTACTTTCTTTATTTCAATAGAAAATCTGAATTCTGACACCCCAGCCCACCAGCAATATTCACTGAACCAGAACAATTCTCCCCACCCCATTTCTCTTGACCATTATCTTGTGTTTGTCATAACATTCTCTAAAAGGCTAAAAAATTAATTCCCAAATACGGGCGGGAAATTTAATGAACTTGTTCACGTGACAGTCATAATTTCATTTATAACCAATCAAAATACATTTATAAAAAAAAGCCTTCGTGGGCCACTTTTTTTAAATTAAAAAGAAATTCAAACAAACTGGCGCGAAAGCTGATGTGCGTATTCACGTGACGGTATCAAACCAAAGGGCACGAAAGCTGATGTGCTTATTCACGTGATGCATCAAAACAAACTGGCGCGAAAGATGATGTGCTTATTCACGTGACTGCATCAACCAACCAAACTTCACTCATATTTGAAAAAAACAATCTGAGCATCCCCCCCCCCCCACCCCGCCCCATTTTTTGAAGAACTTTGTAACGCGAACAGGCGCGAAATTTATTATACTTATTCACCAACCAATCAAATTACTTCTCTAAAAACCTGGCGTTTCGAGCCAATTTTTCCATATAAAACAAGTAACGGTCAAAGATCAAACAGATTTGCGAAAAACCACAGACCCTCCATCTCAACTCTACTTTTGAAAAGCAGAAGAACTGCGAAACCGGTAAAGGAACCAAATAAATATATATATATTTTTTTAAATAAGACTCCAGTTGCATTTTCGATATCATCTTTTTTCCTTATATATATATATATATATATATATATATATATATATATATATATATATATATATATATATATATATATATATATAAATGAAGAATAAAATGGTCAACAGTACAAACAAGGAGATGTAGGTACAGTCTAACAATTGTTTCCATGATATAGTTGTCTATAAATTGCTACACACTGGAGACAGCATAATTCAATTTAAAATACATATAACCTCAATCATTTCATCAGAAACTGATAAGAAATACAAAATACATGTGTAACTGTAAACTTGAAAACTCAAATTACTACATCAATAATAGTATTAATGATAATTAAATAAAGGAAGGGGCACAGACGGAAATGAGAGAGAAAGAAAGAAAACGACGAAAGAAGGAACGAATATATAATTACATTTATAAGCGGCAAAGTTATGAAATCAAACTATCACATCAAAATAAATATAATATTAATAATAAAGTTATAGATAGAAAGAAAGAAGCTGGGGATATAGCACAGGCAAAGAAGAAGGATGAGTAAGGAAGATGAGAAAGAAATAGAGGAAGATTAAGAGGGTGGAGGAAGCAGAGAGGGATAAAAATTAATGATTGAATACGATATATTAAAGAAAGGGAAAATAAAATAAACAGATGGACGAATATACATTACTAGGTAAAATAGCTAGTTTGTGATGTATTACATGATAGGATAAAATGATCGAGATAAAATATGTTTAAGTGTAAAATGCAAAGACAAATGGTGAAAGATGTAAATATATAAGATAATACATTATGTAAATACAAATAAAATAAAAATGATGTAAATAAAAATGTAAATACAAATGTTCTGAGGTTATTCTTTCGTAATTATAAAGTTCGTGATAATTTGATACCGTAATAGGTGATAAAGGTATAAAGGGGAATAAGGAGTAGAAAATTGAGTTAAGTTGGTCTAAAGTTCAGGAATGTCGTTGCCGATTTATGCCGGCAAAATATATTTCGTTCAATTCTGCTGTTAAGAAGGGTTTTACTAAAATTAAGAATTTGGAAGAGCTCCATATTACAGAGTCTACAATGGGACATACCAGTTTGATAGGCCTTAGCAGGTGAAAGTATTTTCCAACTGATCTCGTATTCAATGCCTGCATCCCTGAGTTGCCATATATTGTTGGCAAGAGTTGTTGTATGTGATTGTTCTTAGTAATCATAGAATGTATGTGCACGTACCACCGTTTTTTTAAAGACAGCAGCTGTGGAACCAATGTAATACCATGCCAAGCTACCTGAGTTGATAGTACACACTTATACTACATTTTTTCCAGACATCTGTTTAATAGAGGAAACTTGTCAGGTAAGTGGCTGTTGCATAGAAATGCTTTCCTATGCGCCGGTTCTACTATATGATTTCGAAGATTGTTATATAAGGGTTGCGAATTAGGTTTGTTGGTGTATTGTGATGATGTGTTCTAGCGTGTATTCGGTTGCAATGATGAAATATGTTTATGTTCCGTATTTGGTGATATGGAACTTACACACGGGCTACTTGGATTATGAATTCTTATGTAGTTAATTTTGTAAATGTGCGATTCTATGTTGTTGGCAGTGGATTATGATAGTTTTATAGTTTTTCTAAGTTTATCGTTACGCATGTATTTTGTATTTCTTAATAATTTCTGATGAAAGGATTGAAGTTATATGTATTTTAAATTGAATTATGCTGTCTCCAGTGTTTAACAATGTATAGATAACTCTATAATGGAAACAATTGTTAGACTCTGAATAAATCTCCTTGTCTGTACTGTTGACCATGTTATTCTTCACTTTTTATTACTCCAAGATATATTTACATAGAAATACAAGTGAACTCATAAACTCGTCACCCAGGTAAACCTCTTGATGAGTGACATTGCACCGTTCGCCTAAACTGTCCATGATGAATAGTTTTCACAGACACCTATCGGATTACCTTAAACGATTTATTGTTATCCTACATATATATATATATATATATATATATATATATATGTGTGTGTGTGTGTGTGTGTGTGTGTGTGTGTGTGTGTGTGTGTGTGTGTGTGTGTGTGTGTGTGTGTTTGTGTGTGTGTGTATGTGTGTGTGTGTGTGTGTGTGTGTGTGTGTATGAATGAAGTAATTCCGTCGGGAAGATCCAGGAAAAAGAGTGCTCTATGTAGGTTACAGAGATTAATAGTTATGTAATAAACAACATAAGATAATTATTTTTTTTACCAGTGGTTTCTTGAAACCGAACGAAATTTACTTTCAGTCATCAGAATGAAAAAATCCTGGTGTATGTATTGACTGGATTTTAAAAACAAAAATATCATCTATATGAAAGTGAGGCTGGGAAAGGAAGAAGGAAAGGAAACAGAATAAATATGAAAGTAGATAAACACACACACAAACACATCCACACACATACGCACACACATGCTGATGAACCGAGACTAGACCATTTCTTTCAACAAATTGTTGGTGAAACATATCTTTGGATTTGTATGTGTGTTATATAGTTATAGAGGTATTTATTTACGCTTTAATTTATATTTTTAATTATCGTGTCTATAGTCTGCCTTTCATAGGTTATAGATTCCATACACTGGTGCTTTTCTCCCTGTATTATTGATGACGCACTATATATCTCTTCTCCTTGGAGCACATTATTTACAGGGAATAGCGAGGACTTATGCCTCCGTTAATTTATCGTGATATGTATATATATATATATATATATAAATATAAAGAATATAAGGGTACATAAAGTGAGTTCAGAGAGTAATAAAAATCGTAGTGGATGTAAGGCGTATAGGGCCAAGAAGAATTTCAAGGTAGTTGAGTCATCGTAGAAATGTCAATTCAGTTACAGATAAGATGTGATTTCAGGTGAGGACAACATCTGAAGATCTCGGTTTGGAATTCAAGCATTTTGACGTGACTTTCAATATTTGTAGAATTCTAAATTTTTCCGTGGTACGCAAAGAACAATTCTTTTTTGCCCCTTTGATATACCCTCGAATCGTCTAAATTAGACCAATCGATAGAATACGGGATGTTTTTATCTTTGAATTCCAACACCTTATTTGCGAGAGCCGTTGTTGTTCTTTTATCAGAGTGTTTAAAAGAAGTGACATGTGCATAAAATCTGGTTTTGAACCTGTCCTGAGTCATGCCAACATTTCGTTAACTCCTGGTTGCCTTTAAAGGTGTTACTTAGGCCTCATATACAAAGGATTTGGCATTATATTTGCCCTGTAATGGGCATTTATCCGGCTTCCTGCAACTGCATCCTGGATTTATTCTCGTACGATTAGAATTAGTGATATTAGACCTCATTGATGGGCAGCAAGAGTAACGGATTTTAACTACATTTCTATTAAATATCTTATAATATTTATGATTAGGAGGAAAATGTTTGTCTAAGAGGTTAAGGAATTTCCTTCCTCCATAAGTTTTGACAGTTAGAGAGAAGGGGGTGTAAACCAAATAATTTTCCTTTTCCTATTATTGTGGTTAGTTTTAGGGGGAGGAGTAGGTAGATATTTAATGTGTTCTGTAAATCCGCTGTTATTAAGGGCTTTATTAAAATATTAAGGGCTTTGTTAAAAATGTCTAGAGACGAAGATAAGGTAGAAATCCTACGGCTAATGTTGGGAATGAGATTTTTAAAA
This sequence comes from Eledone cirrhosa, assembly GCA_964016885.1. Taxonomy (NCBI): domain Eukaryota; kingdom Metazoa; phylum Mollusca; class Cephalopoda; order Octopoda; family Eledonidae; genus Eledone; species Eledone cirrhosa. Next base: position 86,639,848 of record OZ024742.1, read on the forward strand.
ACTATAGGGGGATGGCAAGACTCTTTGTGTATATATCGAAGATTTTCGTTAGGTTCATGATAAGCTTTAAAAGAGGCGGTAAGTAGATCAAGATTAATATCAAGAAAGTTAGCATTGGTAAGGTTCGTATCTATAGTAATTTTAAGGTTAAGATTAGCAAAAGTATTGATTAAACCTTTACGGAATTTATCAAGGTTATGGCCATTGGTGGTATGAGAAACTGCCAAACCGTCGTCACGGTATAAACCGATATTATGGGAAGGAAGTTTCCCTTTAAGGGTGTGGAGAAGGAATAATCCTACTAAGTCAAACACATCCGCACTGTCATATGAACCCATTGCAAAATCAAAATAGTTTTTAACCCAAATATTTTCATTAGTAAAGAGTAGAGTTTTCCTAGCATGAAAGATAATGTCTCCCTCTAATTTAGAAATATTAATGAAGGGTCTTGCAAATGCTAAGGCTTTAGTTAATAAGGAAACAGTAATAGAGGGGTAAAAATCAACAATATCAAATTGGGTAAATCTACACTTATTTTTACCTTGTATATTATTAAACCAAGAAATAACAGAGGATGTATTTAACCATTGTGATAAGTCAGTCTTAGTTCTCATTTGGAGAATTATTTTTCTTAAGATTTTTTTACTTGCAAGGCCAACTTCAGATTTAGCCGGGTTAATCAGTCTACAGCTAGGTCGATTAGTAAAATGTAATGTATGGTCTTTAAGGGTAATATATGCTTTACGTTCAACTAGGCTTTCAATCCGGTTGACTATTTTTAAAGAACTAGCTAGTTCTTTAGCTTCTCTATTAATAGTATTGTAGGTGTTATTATTAGTTAATTGATATTTGTTGGTGTTACTATTAGTTAAAAGTTGATTATACAAAATACTATTAACTTCAAAGAGATTTTTAGTTTTATCGGAAAGAACAAACGTGTTTGTAGAATTTTTAAAATTAGGAATATCGTTAGACAGTTTAGTTTGAAAATTATTATTGTACTTACGAAATTTGATATCACTAATTAAATTAAGAAGGTGTAATTCGAAGTTGGCCATGTCTTTAATTATAGGTGGGTATTTACGGGATTTTATGTCTAAATAATCAGTTGTATCAGCGCTGAATACTCCATCGTAAACCATTGCCTTCCATCTCATTCTTTTAACGACTTGTTCGATTTTTTCTATACGCAGTTTGGTATAAGTTGTGTTGGACGGAGTATGTATATTTTTGATTGAATAATCCAATTCATAAAGATCCATGCTGTATGTTGGTTAAATTCTTGAAAACTGTAGAGTGCTCAAATAATCGGGCTGGAATGTGGCAATCATATATGTAATATAGGATATGCTTCAACCAATCCCGGTTGAAAACTTGAAAGCCACTTCAACTTGCCTGAACTCCAAGACCGAGATCTTAAGATGTTGTCCTCACCTGAAATCACATCTGATCTGTAACTGGATTGACATTTCTACGATAACTCAACCACCTTAAACTTCTTCTCTGCCCTCTACGCCTTACATCCACTACGATTTGTATTACTCACTGATTACATGTGTATGTATGGATATGTATGTATGTGTGTATATATATATATATATATATATATATATATATATATATATATATATGTTTATATATATAAAAGATTATTAGGTATTGACATATGTTTCTGTATCAGACGGAATACCTATGTATCGCTGCTTGCGTAATCATATAATGTTAGCAAGTATTCGATAGCAAATGTATAATCAGTTGTCACTTCTTCAGAGATATTGGATAAATTGGAAAAAATCAGAAAAATTGAAGTATTTATATTAGTTGTAAGTAAGGAAGAAGAGAGGGCATAGTATATGACAGATGGCAATTCAATTAACTGGTAAACAAGTATATAGAAGGTTTCTAATGAGAATACAATGAGTATATGGTTTATTTTATCTAAATTAGAATTTTTGGGAGTGCCTATTTTAATCTATACTTGACCAGTTGAACAATGGACAGGGCTGGTCGTTTAGTGTAGTAGTATTAATAGATATAAAGTGTCAATTAAGGAAGAGTGAGATTTTAACTGACACTGTATAACAACACTGCTGGTAGCGTGCTGGTATATTCATTAGGGAATTGAATTAAGAAATCTCATTTTATCTATAGCAGTTTATATTAAATGGTAAAGAATAGAAGAATTGACATAATTAAGACTAATAGAGAATGTTAATATGTATTTTGATAATCAAACGGAGATGGAGACTGGCGTTCAATCCTGGTAGCGTTTGTAATATGAAAATGTAGATTTCAAGCGATGGTTACAGTATAACGATCGCTCTATTCTGTTATTTAATAAAATACTTTTGGAGTTCATAATACAAAATAATTCCATAATACACAATTCACAAAATTCCTGTCCTTGGATATGAAGGGGCAGACACTATTATATCCCATTTTAGGTTAAATTGTTGGTTATTTTCGCGCAGCTGCCAAGCCTTGTCTGCGAGTGTTGTTACATAACGCTGGTGTTCATGTTTTATCGAGTAACGATGTCTATAAAGGCGAGATTTGAAGGAGGTAGCTGTAGACCCCACATAGTACCACTTCTGGCTACCCGATTCGATAGTACATTTGTATATGATGTTGCGTTCAAGACACTGATTGTTCAACGGACACATTCCTGGTTGGACACAGTTACAGTTATAAGTTTGCGTTGTTGTATTGGCATGGATGGGTTGATGAGGTTGCTTAGGCAGGACTGGATGTTGTTTGTTGTTTTGTGAGGTTATAGCCGATGTTTTAAGTGTATTGTTATGTGTTGGAAGGCGTTTATACAACCGTTTTGCGTTAAGCTCTTTTATATGTTGTTCAATATTAGGGGCGGTTGAATATGAAAGTAGAATAGTGTTACGGTTAAAGATTGTATTATACTTATGTGATGTTGGATATTGTTTTTAAACTAATCGAAAGAATTGTGAGGGTAAATTGGTTTTAATAGAGTTGTTATAGACCGGGTTGTACCATATATACTCTTTACATCGCCTTCTGTTTGGTGGTGTGCGTCTATTAGTGTGTCTATTGCGGTAGTGTATGTATGGTGTTGATTCTATGCTAGTTCTACCTCAATGAGATTTATTTTGGGTGTTTTGGGGATCGTCAACTATATACTCTATATTAACTAGGTGTCCAGCCTTCCTAAGTGCATCATC
>OZ024742.1:86645541-86658041 GCA_964016885.1 Eledone cirrhosa
TAAAATATTCCCAATTAGCCGAAAACGAATCTTTATCTATCGAATCATCAATTGATTAAGGTACACAGGACCAGTTCAAGACGAGAGACAACGGGAGGTTCCTTGTAAGTCAGGACGTCCAGGCTCAATAAAATCATCAGTTCCAGAGTTCACAGAGATCCAAGTTGCTCTATGAGAAATATCGTAGTTGAGCTGGGAGATGCAAGAGTATCTTGCTTCATTGAAACGCCGAAAGGTTCACAACCTCTCAACTGCTTAAATAGGGAAAAGACTCGCAAGAAATCGTGCTTTGCTGGAGCAGCTCGATACACATGGGTTGGACAATGTGCTCTTCACTGTTGGAGAAGCTCAACGCAGCCAAAATGGCAGACTCCTTGCGGAAGACGCATAGACAGCTCCAGAGAATTCCAAAAATAACTACGGCACTCAAAAAACCTTATATGTGACGGTTTCGCCTGGAGTGTCGTCGATGGAGAAACTTTCTCTTGCATCTGTTCCTGTAGGAGTCAAAGTCAAGAGTGCAAGCGATGAAGTACCCATACCTGAGCGTGTGGTGAAACATTTGAGCCAATAATTATTCAATGGTGATCCCTTTCTCTTCCAGCAGGATGGAGCACCTGCCCACACTGGCAACAGGACTCAGAAGTAGCTTCAAGATAAGTTCCCAGATTTCTTGTCCAAGGTAGAATTGCCTACCTCAAGGCCAGACTTACACCCAATGGACTTTATCATTTAATCCATCTTGGAGACCATTGCGTGTGCTCGATATTATCGTTCAGTAGCGGTATTAAAGAGGCCTCGGCAGCGTGAATGGGGTAGAAGACCACTAGAAGTCTTGGGTGTTGTTGTTAAAGCAGTGTCAGGTAGACTTAAGGCAGTAATAAGGAAAATATGTTGATTTATTGAATACTCTTTAGCAGTAATATTGCAAAACATGTTAAGAAGTAGTGTGCAAGGTTTCAAGTAAATTGTTTCAGATTTGGCTGAAACAAAATATGTTTAAAGCCTTATAGGTATTCTCTAGCTGACTCGTGCGCCACAGCTGGCCTGGTTCTCTACAAAGGCACATAACGGACGGCAAACGGGATTGATAGTCCCAATTTTCAAAAGCGGAGAAAAGAGAGAGTGTTTCAATTACAGAATAATCTCCTTGTTAAACCACCCCGGTAAAGTCTATACTAAGTTTTTGGCAAAGTGAGGCAAGTGTATTGTAGAGTCCAATCTAGCTGATGATCTATGCGTTTTCGACCCGAACTCAGCATACGCACCACAGCCTACCAATTAGTCAAAATGCGGCAAAGCTTCGAGAAATCCAGGTAGTATTACCCAGAGGTATATTTTCGTTTCATTTTATTCTTTTTTTTAATACCACAACTGAAAGGTTATGGCATCTTGGTTATCCATGCATGTATTCTGTACTTACTTCTATATGATAACATATCCGATTCAAATCTGAATAAATCAAATTTAGATCTTTGAACTCTTACAATTTTTCATACATGTGGCATATTCTGTTTCAAGAAATACATTTCGATCAGAATTTTCAATCACTTTTACGTCATTTCGTATTTTTTCTAGGTTATACAACATATTACTTTTATATATTGAACACACATATTTGCACTATATTGGAAATGGGAGTTGGATTAGAACATACACGAAAAATATAAAAATGAGTTATATATAATAGGTGGATTTGATTGCTTCAAATTCCGTTAGAAGTATTGGCGTGAAATGGCATATTATTACACGGCTAGAAAAACATACACGAATCAAAAGAAATAATAAATAACAATGAAAGAACAGAAAATATGTAACCGGTGTTGATCAAAGGTAACCGATTCTGTAATGTATATTCCTTTCTCTACAACCTCTACTTTGTGATATTGCAGTAAGTTAGAAAATCGAAGAATTATTGATGATTGCGTGGAGAAAATGATTTCATAGGCGCAAGTAAAATATATACAGAAATTTAAATCTGTACGTAAATATACATACATAAATTATATATATATTTATTTTCTTTTGAATATATATATATATAAATATATATATATTTATATATATATATGTGTATGTATGTGTGTGTATGATTATGTGTGTGTGTGTGTGTGTGTGTGTGTGTGTTCGTGTGCACGCTCGAAGTTTTTTGGTCCTTGTCTATGAAACTCTGTGTTTGGATATGAATGAGCTTGATTCAACTCCTGAATGTAGACGGTCAGATATTCTCAGAAATCCCTTGACTCAATGGAGAGAGCACTTTTGAAAATTTCCTTTTTAAATTGCATTTCTGTCCCAAGGAAAGTATGTTTTTTCTCGTGTACTTTATCTGAATTTGAAGAAATGCAGACCAATATTCAAACGTGATTAATTCGATGAAGTTTTTTTAATTCATTGTGATGTTTTCTTCATCGTGTTATTGCCTGTCAAAATACGGATTTCGACAATTTGTAGTAGACAACTTCAATATTTTGTTCGTCTCAACGTGTTTTGCCTGACTTTAATATGTTCATTTAACGCAACTACTATATTACAGTTATTTTCTGCACCTGATATTCCTACATCTTATGAATGTATTTCCTTGGCATTTATTATGTTTGCTTATAAATAAATAATTAAATAAATAAATATATATATATATATATATATATATATATATATATATATATATATATATATATATATATATAGACACTATATTTTTCTACGGCTTCGATATAAATACCCCCTCCGCCTCCGTGGTATTTTCTTCGGGGTTATAAGAGGCTTAGCTCTGTTTCTCGACCGTTATATCGCGTGACTATCTCCCCCTCCGCCTTATGGGATTCTTTCTCACGTCGTGTAGACGCGTTCTTGAGACTAGTAAAATGAGGTATCCTCTTGATAAGTCGGCAGACCTCGCAAGGACTCTATATCTTTATGATGTATTGTTTTTGTTTATGCCACGAAACTACGTAGTCGAGGAATCTAGGAGCAGTTTAGGTATGATACATTTTATTACTAATTATATCTAAATGTTTCTTCCCTCTTCATAATGTATATATATATATAGATATAGATATATATACATATATATATACAGATATATATATATATATATATATATATATATATATATGTATATATGTGTGTGTCTGAGTGTATGTATGTGTGTTTGTGTGCGTGTGCGTTTATGTGCATGTGTGCGTGCGTATGTGTGTGTGTGTATGTGTGGGTGTATGCGTGTGAGTGTGCGTGTGTGTATGTGTATGTGTGTGTGTGTGAGTAGACAATTACATTTCAGATAACATACGATGATATTTTATGTATATTTTCATGTATATGCATTTATTTGTGCAACGTCGGTTTGCAGATTTTATTTCTGCTCCGAATTCTGCATATTTCTGCTCCGAATTCTGCATCTTTGCTCTGGTACATTTGCAGAAATGCGAGCCTTTGTAGAATGATATTCTGATTTGATATATTCGATACTTTTTCATAAATTACATGGTGTCGCATTCTTGATCGTTTTATTGCCTATCCTGTTAATATTATCGGTGGAGATGCAGCCTAATTATGGTAGTTATTCTTTTAAGTTTGATGTTTAACCTTACGTACAAAGGAATTCGTCGTTACATATCATTACGTATTAGGTACGGTGAATTAATCTGAATTTATTTTTTGGCATAAGCAATTGATTATTTCTAAGTCCACAAGAAGTTCTAACAGTGATTGAAAGAAGCTGTATCCATGATTTAGCCCTTCTAAATTTCATGAGTTTAATATGGATTGTGGCGATCAGCACGTTCTCTTACCTATAATTGCATTTTGCTATTGTTTTCCTGAGGACAATTAACCTTTGGGAGACATGTTTATGATGCATAGACATTAAAATGTAAATTTAACCATATAGTTTACGCATGAATGTCATCCTATCTGGTAAGCAAGCAATTTTGAATTGTGGTGTGCTATTCGTGAGAAAGAATAGTTCGAATTATTAAATGAAAGTAGAGTGTGAAATATTTTCAATATTTCAGCTTGTAGATATAGTACATGCTACAGACGCGGTGTGAGACCGCGTCTCTTGGTGTCTAGTGTATAGCAGCTCGATGTTGCAATGACAAAAATGAGGAATGAATATATGCATGATGTTAATGTACTAAAGGAATAAAAAATTCATTCTTCCGAAGCATTTGTACCTCCGCTTCAAAGTCATCATCTACGAACGTGCTAATCTCAACAACTTTACTCGGATACGGGATATATGAGAATGGATATGGCTCATTCGCAGATTGATGGACATAGGAGCAAATAGAGATTCTATATTGTCAAGACGTAAACTTCGTTTATCGGTGGTATTGCCTATATGAACTATCATAGTGATATTTGTGCGAGATGAAACGTTTTGTTTCCATCAGCTACAATGACTTCGGTTATTTTCCTCTCTGATAATATTTTAATTCATGAAAATCGATATTCATTTACTATTGAATTTATTAGTTTACTTTTGCTACTTTCGGCATGACGTAAATATATTTATGTTTTTAACGCAAAACATAATTCACACTGATTAAATACATTAATATTATATGTTGCAATTAATGTGATAAATGATTTTGCACAAAATATTTTCACCTAAATATTAACTCCAATTAAAGTTAATATATATCATCGTAAGCTTCACTTGTAGTGACAACTACACAATAGCTCGGATTGTTGTTGGCAATCTTGACAAAATACAAATGCCGATTTGTTAATGAATAATTTGTATGATTATATTTTTAGGTGTGCATACAGTAAACAAATAAAATATTTTATTACTTCTTGGTAAATCAGCGGAACATAAATATACAAACTTTTCTGGGAGTGTATTATATTTGCGGAGTTCAGTTTAAATTTAAATCATATGATGTGGTATGTTGTTTCTCAAAGAAAAGGTGGTAGCGTATGAGAAGCGTTATAAGAAACATTGAATCGTGATGTGAAATTTTAAGAGAAAATACTTGCTGTTCTAAACAGACACGTAAAGGATAGAAATGTGTGGATTCTTAAATCATAAGATATATATATATATATTGTGTTTATATTCTCCATTTAATGGTTCGTGCAATAAGGATTGAGTAACATTTGAACGAGCTATATCCTATGTTTTACCTATATGTTGGCTTGAAACTTAAAATTTTAAGTTAACATGAAGGCTCATTTTTCTTCGAATACGTTCCTGTCACTGCTCTTGTTTTTTCAAGTATCTTCTGCCATAGATGCAGAAATGTTGAAACAGAAATAAAACTTACATAATATATTTGGATTATCAATTTATGCTTATGTTTCATTGCCTGCACAACATTTACATAAATCTGTATCTCTTCATGAAATACAGCTATTTCGACTCTATTTCTTTGTTTATACGATATGCATGCGTAGTATCGTTTCATCTTTCAAAATACAATGAGGGATTAATTAATGTTGAACGACTAAGAACACATTTTGTATTGTACGTTTTTGTATTTGGTTGCAAGATTCATTGTGGGTAATAATTTGTTAAATCATATATAACGTAGGATGGACGGGACATAATGCCAATATAAAAATCACTCATTAGTCGAATGAAACATTTTAAATATACATAAAATAATTGTTTCTACTTTTGGCACTATGCCAGCAATTACCCAGTGTATTACAGGTACTTTATTTTATCGACGACGCAAGGATGAAAGGCAAAGTTAACCTCGGCAGGATTTGAACTCAGAATGGCAAGGGCCGTAACTCTATGCGTCAAAGCATGGCGTCCAACCCTCTGCCGAAACTGCCAATCCACCGCCCTGGATATACATAAAATAATTCGAAATGAATGGCACATAGGGAAACATCCATAGATAACGACATTGACAATGTCGAAAGGACCCTGATATTTTATTAATTAAATCACTGTCCAATGGACTTCTAGATTAATGACATAACTAACCAAACTCAAGTAAAATTCAATTAATGTGCCTATTTAAATTGACATCAGGGTTATGTAAATATAATACAATGTTTCCAATATTCTAAATGGGATATGTCGACGTTGCCCAATGTTTATACGTAAGAAGGTACTCTAAGGATTATTAACAGAAATAAACGCATCTTGCAATGCTGGCTTAATGACACTTGCTTTTCTAGTATGATGTTTATGTGTCCGAACAATAATTGCATATCAAATTCTATGTAATTTTTTTAATGGGGAAATGTTATAAGTTTCAAATAAATTGAGTGAATTTATATTCAGAAATTGTGATTTTGAGCGTAATTTGCAATCGCTAATCTTCTCAGAAGCTAAAATCCTGATTCGTTGGATATAATTTTACGTATATCATTTGCTATTAATTCAAATTATATAGTTTCCTAGAATTATTAAAAGAAAAAAAATATATTCATCTGACTTAAGTGAAAATACAAATGAGTGAAATACCTTAAGAATACAATTTCTTATTTCAAATAAATCCTGCAAAATGAAGGTTTGCTAAAGATTAATCTATTTAATTAAATTTCTAATTGACAAAGCGTTTTAGGTGAATATCTTTCTGTGATAATTCTTCGCTACAAGTATTTTTACCGCAGTATGCATTGAAAGAATTAAGTTCCTACCTTCCTATTTTCATTGAATGTTATTATTGATGGATTGCATGAATAAGAATCAGTGTTGTACAACTTATATTAATTCCTGAATATAATAAATGAAACATTCTAATGAGTAATATTTTCACAAGATGTTTATTGAATATTTATAACAATTGTTAAATCACGTTAGTATTGAGATTTAGACATATTCGTTTATATATTTTCTCTATTGGTTAACCTCTAATGAGTCTAATTAGCAATAGATAAATAATTGCTAAATCAATATACGGTCGTACAACAAATCATATTTTCAATTCCAAAATATATTTCGATTAATATTTTAGTCATCATTTCTCAATTAGTTTCGTAATATAGTTGTTTGTTATTAAAAGCAAGGAATCATTTAAAGATATACCTCGAATTGACTTGTTCGAAGCCAGTCGTCCGCGGGATCAAGTCAATACACTGTCATGCACTAATCACATATGAGTATTGACGTACATATACGTCAATACTCTTTTTTTTTCCATTTCTTTCAGGGTTCTAAACCACAATATCAGATTAACATTTTTATATTTTAAAATACAGCGAAAGCTTATATTTCTAATTATAACACACACACACACACACACACACACACACACACACACACACACACACACACACACACACACACACACACACACACACACACACATACACACACACACACACACACACACACACACATACACACACACACACACACACACACACATACACACACACACACACACACACACACACATATATATATATCTATATATATATAATATTAAAAAAATAATGAATAAAACAATGAAACAGTTCCTTATATTAAACAAAAAAAGTTCATTATTTAACGATCGTTTCTAGGACATATATGTGTTAGAATTGGCATGCATATTCAACAGATCTATGTACAAAATTATACAAAATTATACAAACTATCAAATAGAGTATAGATACCAACACACACATATGCCGTCTTCAGAAATAATGAAATATATTTATTGATAATAACAACAATTCAAAATTACAGGTCTGTTTGGGAATAGAGTTCAAATAGACCAATGAAATACACAAAAATATATCAAGAAAATACAGTTAGGTGTGTGTATATATGTAAGTAACTTCGTTCACAGATATGCATAAAAATGTATGTTCACATGCATACGCATGTTGAAAAGATGTATGTAAATACAAAAATTCAGGGCTAATGTCTCTGTATGTCTATAATCTACAGACAAAATACACATACGTATACATACATATATACACTCATATATACACACATATACATACATTCATACACGCACACACGCATATACACATAAACATACACATACCCACGAACATAGACAGACACACACATACACACACACACACACACATACGTATATATTATTATTATAACTATATGGATATTGAGGCGCACACATAAACACTGCCACATATACTTACATCTAGATGCAGAACTAAAAATAGGTAAAGGGAGTCAGTAATTACAGAGGGTGTCAGACACAGCCTATTTATAAAAATGTATCTATAAATTTAGAAATAAAAAGAAATATATTAAAAGAAATAAACAAGTAAAATATATACTCATACATAAAATACACACCGATATACACATATATATATATATATATATATACATATATATAGAGACATATATATATACATATATAAACATACACATACACATACATACACACATATATATATAGATATACTCACAACACACATATATATACACATATATGTACACACACATACACACATACATACACATACATATATATATACACATACATATATATACATATATATATACACATACACGCACATATATATACACACACACATACATATACGTATATATACATACACATACATATATCCATGTATATATATACACATACAACCACACGCTCACACACAACTCAGACATACATAAATATAGAGATATACATACACACATATATATATATATATATATATATATTTATATAAAAATAATAAATAAATACACACAGTCAGACAATTATGCACATATATACACATACATACACACATCTCTACAAATATATATACACATACACATACATACACACATATATATATACACATATATATATATATATATATATATATATATACATATATACATATATATATATATATATATATATATATATACAATCATACACACTTATTTACATGCGCACATATGTATTTTTATACTCACATACAAACACCCAAACATACATACATACTTACATACGCATACATACATTCACGCTTACAAATACGAATAATTATATGGGGGGGGGAAGGAGATTAAAATTATTAGTGGGAAATAGTAAATATAGGTTTCAAGGAACATAGAATATTAATCTGCATTTAGATCATAATATGTGTTTACATAGTAGTTTCAGTATTAGGAAATGTAAGAAAGAAGGCAAAATTATGCATTTTAATATAAGTAGACTATTAATTATAGGTTAACTGAATTAAAAATAATTAATATATTGATTTCTAAGGTGTATACTACTTAGGTTTATAATATTTAAAGCGGAATTTTGAAGTTAAACAGTAGTAGAGTATTAATTATAGCATAACTAAATTAAAAATATTAACATTATGGTATCAATTTTAGGAAATGAATTTAGTAATAGGGAAAACCAAATCAAGTATTTCATTGGTAGTAGAATATAAATTATAGGTTAACTAAACTAAACATTATATATTAATTTCTATAGTATATGTTAATTAGGTTTATAATAATTAAAGCAGATTTTGTATTTTATCTATAGTAGAATATAATTATAGGTTAACACAAATTAAAATTAATATATATATTTATTTGTAAAGAATATATTAATTAGGTATATATTTAAAAGTTTTTCTCAGTTTATGATTACATGATATTCTGCAATCCATCTGTATTAGAATTTTAATTTTAAGCTAACTAAATTAAAATTATAGGTTAACTAACTTAAAATTAATTTATAAATTAATTTCTAAATTGTACATTAATTAGGTTTATAATATTAAAAAGTATTTCTCTGTTATTGATTACACGATATTTTGTTATATTTCATCTGTAAAGGAATTTTAATAAAAGGTTAAATAAACTAAAATTAATCTATAAATTAATTTCCAAAGTATATATTAATTATGTTAATAATATTTAAAAGTTTTTCACAATTTATGATTACACAACATTTTTTAATCTCATCTGTAGTAGAATTTTAATTAAATTAAAATTATAGGTTAACTACATTTAAATTAAATTATATATTAATTTCTAAAATATATATTATTAATTAGGTTTTTAATATTTAAATGTTTTTCTCAGTTTATGATTACACGATATAATTAATTCCTGTCGCTTATTTAATAGTATATCCTTAGATTTCATTATTTCAAATAGTTCTTGGGAACACAATCTACATTCATTTCTATTATTTTGATAAGGGGTGGCTCTTTTGAGCACACTCCAGGTCATATCATATTCTATATTCTTATTTCTATAACTATTAATTTTTTCTGCTAGAGATGTTGTATTAGCCAGTGCGGCATTTTTAAAACTATGTTTGTGGGTATTAAACCTTACCTTAACATTGTTAGAAGTAGCTCCTATATATGAGCAAATAGAATCTTTAGTTTTAATTCTACATTTATAAACTATGTTGTTAACAAGACAATTTCCTTTTAATGGGCAGTTTGCTTTGTTTCTACAGTTACAACCCTTCGTTAATTCTGTATTTGAGGAGATATTATGGTCAGTTTGATGTATTGGTGGTATACTTATGGTTTTTTTACATTTATATGCATTATTGGCACTTATATTTTAATTTAAGTTTTTGGTTGTTGAGTATGAGAATTTAACTGTTGATCTATTTAAGATTTGATGGTATTTGTGGTTTGGCGGGAAGTTTTTCTCTAGGATATAAACATTTTTTTTAGTAATATTATCCTTAATTTGTAAATTAAATGGAGCATTATACCAAGTAACTCGTCTATTAGGTTTCTATGTTGTTTATTATTTTTATAGGTTGCATCGTGATGTTTACTAGGAGGATTAACGTTAATGACCTCACCACGCACATTTTTAGTTAGATTCATTGATTTAGGTGTTTTATCTTGTTTATTAGGAGTTTTATTATTAACATTTATTAGAGTTGTATGATGAGTAGTTTTTTGAGAGTTACTATACTTTATATTAGAGGAGTTAGAGAAAATTGGTTTTATGTTGGTATTTTGGGGTATAGTGTGAGTGGCATTTAGGTGTGTACTTTTCATTTGGTGTTTGTTGGTAATATTAGGTTGTATTTTTATAGTGTTTTTAGTAGAAGGTATATATTCCAATCTATTTTTGTGGCCACTTCTATCTAGAGCTTCGTTATAGAAGGTCGCATTTTTATCAAATACATCTTGGTTAGACGAAAGGTTAGAAATTCTAAGTGATATATTATATGCCAGGTTTTAAGGATAGATTTAGGGTGATTAGATTGTGAGTGTATGTAGTGTAAGTTTTGGTTGGGTTTATGGTAAGGTTGGTAGATACCCGTAGCTAAGTCTAAAGTTATATCTAGGAAATTAACTACTTTACTTGTGTTTTCAAAAGTAATATGAAGACTATAATAGTCTTTAAGGAAAGTTCTAATAAGCTTTTCGTTTTTTTCTATTTCTGAGAGGCTAAGGTTGTTGGAAAGAAGAAGACAGTCATCACGATATAAACCACCTTTAAGGTGGGGGAAAGGAAGCATTTATGTTAAAAAGAAGAAAGAGGCCCACAAGATCAGTAATTTGGGCAGAATCGCTTGAACCCATAGTAATATCAAATAGATTACTATATGTGTTTCTGGTCCAGTATTCATTCTGAAATTCAATAAGTGTTAGTCTAGCAAGTGTAATAATATTAATGTCATCCAAAGTTAAGTTAGATCTATTTTTAGCAAATATCAAAGCTTTGTTCAGGAGTATAGGTGATATAGAAGAATAGTAATTATCTATATCAAATTGTAGAAATGAAGCAGAAGATTTACATCTAATATTTTTAAACCAGTTAATTACCTGGGAAGTGTTTTCCCAGAGTGGTAAATTAACATGTTTTCTTATTTGTGGGATGACTCTAACCAACATTTTTTTGCTAATTATTCCAATATCAAATTTGGAGGGACATATAAGTCTTATAGAAGGATTTGAGTTAAAGTTTGATTTATGATCCTTCAGGTTGAAGTGTGGTCTTTTCAATGCCAAAGGTTCAGTTCTATCTTCAATATTTAGTTTATTTACTATGTTGTGTGTTTTGTTGTTGATGTTGGTGAGTGACGCAATATTAGATTTTCTATAATTTTTCCTGAGTTCTTTATATATGAACTCATTATAATTTTCAATATCCATGTGATACAAGTTTCCAGTTTTGTCCGAGTGGACATGGATTTTTTTAGACATTTTAGGTCCAATAGGGTAGAAATGTGCGTGGTGAGCTCATTAACATTAATCCCCCTAGTAAACATCACGATGCAACCTATACAAATAATAAACAACATAGAAACCGTAATAGACTAGTTACTTGGTATAATGCTCCATTTAATTTACAAATTAAGGATAATATTGCTAAACACTTTTTTTATATCCTAGAGAAAAACTTCCCGCCAAACCACAAATACCATCAAATCTTAAATAGATCAACAGTTAAATTCTCATACTCAACAACCAAAAACATAAAACAAAATATAAGTGCCTATAATGCATATAAATGTAAAAAAACCATAAGTATACCACCAATACATCAAACTAACCATAATATCTCCTCAAATACAGAATTAACGAAAGGTTGTAACTGTAGAAACAAAGCAAACTGCCCATTAAAAGGAAATTGTCTTGTT
>OZ024742.1:86663041-86698041 GCA_964016885.1 Eledone cirrhosa
GGACGACTCTTACTTCATGGCAGTTCCAAATCCTTTTTACCTACTACTTTAAATCATGGTATCGATTAATTTTCTCCCTCTCCTTTTCTTGCAATCGCGTGTCAAATGGGCATTTTTTCCTTGTCAAAATCCACCAGGTCAGGCCTAGTGTGTTCTAATTTCTTGTCTGTCTGTATCCTAACATCCCATGGAACCTTCAGCTGATCGTTTTCTATCATCGCCTCTGGCTTATGCTCATGCCATTTCTCAGAATGTGGTAAATTGTTTACTTTGCATAGATGCGAGTGGATCACCCCGCCCATCACATCATGTTTCCAACCTTTATAGTGAGTCTGGGCTAGGTGTTTACACTCCGATACAATGTGAGCCACGGTCTCCTCTCTCTCCCCACAGATCCTACACGGTGAGTTCTCCTCCTCTTTGTCAATATGGTGTTTCAACCACTTCGTTCTGAGGGCTTGCTCTTGCGCAGCCATTAGCATTCATTGTTTAATGTCTCCTCTTTTTAACCAGTTCCATGTCTTAGTGGATTGGCCTAGGGCGGTGGATTGGCAGTATCAGTAGAGGGGCGGACGCCATGCTTTGTCGCAAAGAGTTACGGCCCTTTCCATTCTAATACTTTGCCTTTCACCATTACGGGGTCGATAAAATAAAGTACCAGTAATACATATGCTGGCCTTGTGCCAAAAGTAGAAACAATTATTATTATTACTATTACAGTTGCATTTATCTTCCATTATGTTCATACGAGTTATCACCAAGTCACAACCAGTGACCCCAAGAGACATCAATGTCCTCCATGTTCAAGAAAGAACATACACACATGTAAATTAGCTGTTTAGACTTGTGATGTACTTATATTGACAGAATCTTTCTTTGTATATGGGCAGTTCACATTAGTACTATCTTTTGTATTTCTCCTATACGCGGGTTTCCTGGGATTTGCGATATATAATCATTAGACCCCTTAGGTATCATTCCTAGAGGGCCTACAACCACTGGTATTGTTTTAGTTCTCAATTTCCACATTTTTCCAATTTCATCCCCAGGTCCTTATACTTGTTCAATTTTTCAAAAGTGTTCATAGATACATTTTTGTCTATTGGAACGGACATATCAATTAGCAGACATACCTTCTTTTTAAAGTCCTTCAGTATTACATCAGGTCTATTTGCATCTATTTTATACTGTATTTTCTCTTCAATTTTCAAAGTTTAGTTTGTTTCACATGTTCACCTACCTTGTAATTTGTTAAAATGTCTATGTCAGATCGGAGAAGGTTTATTTGGCGATTGATGTTCTCTTGTCAAGTAGATATCTTGTGGAAATTCCTTTGTTTTTTCATTTTCACTCCACATAAGTGAGTATTGACTTTAGCCGATGCATAATAGAGATGATTTAGATCAGTAATGTTTAGTTTGTTTTTGATGATAATTGTTTCTACTTTTGGCACAAGGCCCGAAATTATCCCAGTGTATTACTGGTACTTTATTTTATCGACCCCGTAGGGATGAAAGGCAAAGTTAACCTCGGCGGGATTTGAACTCAGACCATAAAGGGCCGTAACTCTTTGCTGCAAAGCACGGCGTCTGACCCTCTACCGATACTGATGATAATGTTTTTGAGAATTATGTTAGTTTTTTGTATTATCTTTTTGTTCTGTTTGGAGTTCTGGATTTTAGGGAAAGTGTCTCGTTCCCCCATCTTAGATTCTTTCATTTTCACCCATTCGATCATAATTCCATCTTTCAAGTTGGCAAGTTCATTCTCATTCATTTCTTTATCATTTATGATCTCATTGTTTTCATTTTGAGTTTCATCTTGAGCTTGCACTCCCTCCACTTGTTCGATCCTTTCTTTAATTTGGTCTGCTGTCAGTGATTCCGCCCCAATCCTGGGATTCGAAGTGTTACAATTTACCTCGTTTTCCCTGACACATGTTTCATTTTCCCTTCGCTGACTTTGTGCTAATAGCTTGATCTGATCAATTTCTATATCAGTTAGTAACTTTTTTTTAACAATATTTCTTCGTATATTGGCCAGTTTGTTACTGACAATATAGCCTCTGTTTTCCGGATGTTTCTTATTCCAGTTGATACATGTCTGTTCTGTATTCGATCTATTTGATGGGTAGTACATGCCAGTATAGAAGCCTCAAGGATTTCTTTATTGTCTTCCCTTGACCATTTTTCTCTCTTTTTCTTTGGATTTCTTAGTGGTGAGAATGGAGGGCCAACGGTAGGAGTATTTCAGTTGTGGGAGGTCTCCAGCTCCGAAGTGATAGGGAAGGTTTGAACCATTAGCTGATTTTTCGACCCCAGTCTGGTTCCTCTCTGAGGGACGCGGCCCTTTTTGACCCGGGTGACGGCCGATCTGGTATGAGATTTTATCAATTGACATTTACTTTATTTTGTCGCGTTTTATCCTTAACCCCCAAGGGATAATCATTTCGTGTTACCAATTCTAAGACGAGTGTCAACCAAGACTAGAGGGGTCGTCCTCCCCTAGAGACACGGCTATTCCTCACCGGCCGCCATCCCGGTATTTCTTGGTCACAGTTTTTTTTGTTGTTTTTTAAATTGTAATTGTCATGAGTGGTTCTTTAATGTCAGCATTGCGTGGCTTAAGAATGAAATTATTATTAATAATATAATATACTTTTTGTTGAATTTGCCTGTTGTTGTTGTTGGCTATGTTGGTGGTAGTGCTGGGGCTTTTTTCTATTGTTGGTGGGGAAGTGGGGAGCCAGCAGTGCCATAGTCGTTGACATTTGACCGGGTCACTAAGTCAATCTATTTATATCATTTGCTAGCCTCTGCCTTGTCTACTGATACCGCCACCTTCCCCTTTCTTAAGGTAACAGAAGGTAGTGGGGAATAATTGTGGTAGC
Source organism: Eledone cirrhosa (assembly GCA_964016885.1). Taxonomy (NCBI): domain Eukaryota; kingdom Metazoa; phylum Mollusca; class Cephalopoda; order Octopoda; family Eledonidae; genus Eledone; species Eledone cirrhosa. Next base: position 86,665,932 of record OZ024742.1, read on the forward strand.
AATGAAGGAGTGGTGGCGGCGGTGATGGGATAGTTGTAGCAATGATGGATTGCTGGCGGCGGTGACTATAGTGATGGCGTTGTCATTACTGAATTCTGTTGAATAGACTGTAGTGGGATGCGTTTGTTTGATATGTATATCTATGCAGTTTGTCGCGTATGTTAATATATCTGTTGACATATTCCTTAATATTTTAATTAAACATTTTGAGCAAACTTGAGATATAATAATAGTAATTATTATTATTATGCTGGGATTGGTGGTGGTGGTGGTGGTGGTGAGATTGCCGTTATCTGGCTGTTGCATTTAGTGTACGCAGATGGGTGATGGGATAGGTGGTGTATCTAGGTTGTTGTGGTGGTCAAATTGATGTTATTTGGCTGTTCTATATAGTGTAGACAGAGGGGATTTCTTCCATTTATAACCATTTTTTTAAAATATAAAATTTATAATGCAAAATTGAATATTTGAACGATATAACAGGATATTATGATTTCTCATTTCCTGAGAGTTAAGGCTGGTCCTTAATGTCCCATTTATATTAAGAATTGTTATATCACAATTGTTTTAAATGTTAAAAATCAAAAAAATTATTATTATTATTATTATTATTATTGTTGCCAATATCTGTAGCGTGCTAGACACCATGCTTTGCGGTATATAATTACGTCTCTTTCAAATCCCGCCGAGGAGAGGTTTGTCTTCCATCATTACGGTGTCGATAAAAGGATAAAATAATGTACCAGTTACTCACTGGAGTCGGTTTACTCGACTTTCCCATCCCCACAAATTTCTTAACATTGCGCCTAAATAAGAAAACATTATTATATTTATTATTATCGCTTGCATTATTGGTAGGGTGTAGGAAAACATGTTTTCAGTCATAAAATGATAGCCCTTAATATTCTAAATTGTAGTCCCTCCGATGTCAGATTTGCCTTACATCGTTACTGGGTCGATAAAATAAAGCACCAGTCACGTACTGGTTCAATTTAATCGATTTTGCGTCCCACTAAAATTGTTGGCTTTGTTCCTAAACATGAAATTATTACCATTATTATTAATATATTTGTTTTATCACATGAGAAAACGTGTAATTCTGAGCTCCACCAACTTTTTTTAAACCATAATTTGATGAATTATGTTTATTTCAAGCGGAAAATAAAGCACTCCCCTTTGCCCTGAAGACAGGAATGCACATAATATTTGAAATTAAACTTCCCCGCAGAAGTGATGGCGGAGACGGGGAGGAGAATGCTAAAATATAGTTGCATTACTCTGCGATCTCAGAAAGCCGTGAAAGCATCCCAAAGAGAGGTAGAGGCTGCACTGAAGTGTTTCATTAATAATAATTTGGAAGCGTATCGATGCTTTTAAAAACTGAAGTGCTTGTTATCGAACATACGTTGCTCCCCTGGATTCGGTCCAAATAATGATATACCTGTCGTATATGGGGAGGAGGAGAGTTTAGATCATTGTTCCCAGGATTGCCCCGGGATTGACCAATGGTGCATCCTGGGATGTGTGACGGCAGTGGCACTGACACTATTCTCGACATGTAATCTGCAGAGTGTGAGCGGTGGTCCGGGACTGGTATGGAGATTATTCTCCGGTCAGACTCAAAGGCATCAAAAATATCAAGGACTACGTCAAGATGCTGGTAATTTTTTTCTGGTCCTAGTTTTGTCCAAACCGTCTGTTGTATAGGAACTAGGACGAGCTATCGGGTTGGATGGCCACTTTGAAGCAGTAATGTGCTTAGAGGAACGAAGGTGACTAGCGCCTACATCACATTTGTCATCCACAATCTGACCGTTGCGCATTGACCCCATTCACGACCCCCAAATTGGAGCGCCTGTTCTTCTACGTGTTGTAGAAGTGAGAGTTTCTATTAGTCAGGCGATCCATAAGGTGCCAACAACATTTATACGGTGGGCTGGATATGTCGGGATTAATGATGCCAAACATGCGCTGTGTCTACATCTCCAGATATTCCTAAAGAGTGAAAATGTGTTCCTGGCATTTGTGAAATACGTCCTTCTGCAATACGAAGTGCCTGACAACTGTAACGTTGTCAGGTGCTCACAGCAATCTAACCATTGGTTAATGCAGTCAGTAGAAATTCTACTGTAGAGTCCTATAGAGAATAGTGGTGAGCAACATCTACGACGCTCTTGGAGAGATTCTAGGCCTCATAAATGAGTAAATAGCTCTTATGTCCTTGAGAAATTAGGAGTCTGCGACCATGGGCAACTTCAAGAAATCCCTATCTTGACAGTGTTACGGGGGAGTTTGAGACAATGTCTACATGCACGGAAGTCTACATACACTGTTCGAGATGCTGGCAGATTGACGAAATAGTTCAGGATACAGTCTCCCAATTTCCGAATATTGCTGGCTTTTGGATTTTTATCGAATAGCTCATGTCGCGTGTGAGACAAATGTGTAAAATCGGTCACTTCCATCGTGAATATCATCCTGCCGCCTTCTTTTGGTTAATATGAGCTGGCTGATAGCTGTGGTGGAAGAGGCTGTGTGATTGATTGGACTCAAAGGACTGTAGACAGAAACATTCCTCTTCGTTTAAGTAAACATCGACACTTCATGTAAGAGAGATACTGCCTCCTCTCCCAGTATGTTCATTAAAATATAGGTTGATATAACGAGTATGTGCTCCTCTGAACATGCGTCTGTAGGCTGAAGAGTTTAGACAGATTTATTATTTCGGTCATCATCATCCTCATCGTCGTCATTATCACTTTCACTGCTTCTTGTTTGTATGATAAATAAGATATCTTCTTAAATCCAACTAACTGTTATCTATCTGTACGCGGATGTTTGCAAATTCAATCGTAAGCCCTAGGTTGTGTTTGCCAATAATGCTCTGACATTAATAATTTGGATATCTCGCCGATTTATGTAAATAAGAATTTATGCAAGTAAGAATTTTGATATATACAGCAAAATAAATTTAGCATTATATTCTCATAATTGAGAGATATCATTGGCTTAAAAACCTCTCTGAACCTCTCACATCTTTCCAACTGTTAATGGGTATATTATATATTGCCCAAACATGTCAATGTGGAATTTATAACGACAAGAATATTCTCAGTCTTATTTCCTTAGTGTTTAACATAATTTACAGGCATGCATAAAATATATTATTTGCAGTGAATCCGCAAACTTTGCGTTGAAATTGTGATCTCTAGATGGAAACTGAACAGTAACTGTTGAATGCCAATAATCTCCCATGCGAAACATGCAATAGCACTATTGATGAGCTAGTTAAGTTTGAATTGGCAGTATGTGAGGTACATTGAAGAGGAAAATTACGACTAAATTCATGAAACTTAGCAAAAGACTAGTGGAAAAATTACAAAAAGAAACTGAGCAAGTCATCCTGTGTAAAGAAGAGCGACAACTCTATCATTATCATTTCCATGTGCATTATGATTTCAATCGTTGAATGGATACAAATGTAGAATTAATCCCATGCGGAACGGTAAAATACTTCTGATATGGTGGCTGCTATATCAAACTTAATTGAGGTAAAAATCTGCATTGGAGCAATCAAGGAGGTTTATTCGCTTACATTGTTGTATTTATTGCCACGTACATATAATAGTTCACTACTCTCCTGAGAGCTCAGGCATGCAGGGTGTTCCCTACATGCCTAATTGTAGTCTCCCATGCTCCGATATGTGACGTTTGCGATGTACATTTCAGTATTTTTCGTAGCCCATCTGTATGACTGTGTATCCGGGGCCATGGTCAATTGCACAAATGCACTCATCTAGCTACTCTCATTCTCCATGACCATGCATTGCACCAGCGTTCACTCCATCTAAAACCTAATGTTAACACTCAGGCGTCAGCCTGGTTTCCTCCCAAAATTCTGCCAACAATACCACAATCTAGGATGTGGTTTAAATATACTAGGATGGCATGACATGAACAAATGTAGCCTTCACTGATTTAATCTCAACTATCTTCCTCTCTCATCACATTTTTTTCGAGGACCGATCAATTAGTGTGAGTTTACTATCTAGTTCATGTGTACCGCTCCTCTGTACTCTGTTTTCTAAAAGGATATTTGATAGCATCACTGTTTTTCAATGTCTATGTTTTGCAGATTATACAGTGTCAGCTGTCACACTAAGGTATTCAGAAGATTATTCTTAACGCTCTCATGGCGACGGTTGATATTCCACAAATGTTTAGGCTGCATAAATGCAAATCTTTTTAAACTTGCCGCGCCTTTATCAGCAGATCTTTTAAATGGTGATATCACGATGAGGGCGATGTTTATTTACAAATATCATGAACACGTTGGCCATATAATACAATTCTAGATCCATAACTATGTCATTTAAAGAGCCATGTATCTGAAAATGTTGGTCAGTAATATGTGAGTATTTGTGTTCAAAATGAACGAACGTGCTCGATAGTTATCAAACCATTAGACACTGAGGCACACCACATGTCTTAAATGGAAAGGCACTGTTCAATTCTGACTAGTGAGACTGACGAAATCGACTGTCATTACTTGACAGCCATCCTGGCCATTGGACTTTTAATTCCTGTGGTAGAAGCCTGATCACTAAACTGGATAAAGTTATATTTATTGTACTCTACCTAAACTGCCACTTATTTGTAGCATTACCCATGACACAAATGGCCCCTCATCGTTGCGAAGAAGCCACCGAATATGCTGGAAGATTACCAGGGATACCGGAAACATATATTACCGTGATAATTCGTTGAATTTTGTATCGTGTTTGACATATCAATGTGTGCTTTCAATTTTTCAAATATAATATATCTCAGCTAGTGAGACCGATTGAATCAGGAATACGTTTCCACAAAACATGATTTGTTTTGTGCCTTAATGAAAGAACTAATGCAAATGATTGTCAATGTTAATCGAAAATCCTAATATTTTTGATTTAGGTAAATCTGCTCACGAATTTTCTAGTTTGTATCCGACCTTGTTGAAGGAAATAATTGTCAATGAAATAATGAGCAGTTGGTATTAACTGTTTCCATTTACAGATAGGATTTATATGGGTGTCTACATTATAGATACATATGAATATAACATAAGGGAAGCACATTCTATAATTCTTTTAATATTCCAATCAAAGAAATGATAGGCATTTCTCCTCGTGTTTAAAACACCATTTCGGATTCTCTACTTAAGTATTAACTGCATAAAATCAATATTGATCTCAAGAAGAATCTGAAAAAAAAAAGAAAAACTCAACTAGTCTTTCATGCCTACGAATTTCCTACTTAGAAAATCATCAAAGAAAAAGATGGTATTTGGTGTGGGCATTTGTAAAACGAGTTAGAACCCAAGATACAAAGCAATTCATCATTTCACTCAGAAGTAACCATCTCTGCACATGCACATAAGCATACACATTGACACACGCTCGTACACACACATATATATATATGAAAGCGGCTTCCATTTCATATTTGATTTAATAAATAACTACTTCTTTTCCTGTTATCTTTATTCCTATGTGCATTGTTATGCATATTTCTCCCCTGTATGATCTCGTGTATTGAAAAAAGCTTTAACGATTTCTATGGCTATTTGTGTAGATGCATATGTCATTTCGAAAGTTTGGTTTTATTTTACCACATTTATTGATCTTATGATCTACATGTTACACCTAGATAGCATGTTGAAATAGATAATTCTTCGCTAGTCGTTTTCAATATAGCGTATATTTCAAGCGACTATTCTGAATCTCTCAATAATTCAAACTAACTCATTCACACTCTCAGGTATATATTCATCCCTTTTCGACGTTATATTATAAGGTTTTGATATAAAAAAAATATCTACTGACTCGTTTCCCTATCTAACTTTTGACACACCACTACATGCACTCTTACGGATAGATTTAGCTATGTATAACCACATGCACACATAGTCTCGCGGATAAAATTGTACACTTGTAAACAGAAACCGCTTATATGTAGATAATAAAGCATACATATATATATATATATATATATATATATATATAAATCTTATCATCTCTCTCTCTCACTCTGTATATATATATATATATATATAAATATATATATAAATCTTATTATCTCTTTCTCTCACTCTGTATATATATATATATACATATATAAAACATGTGCATGCATATATGTATAGAGCTATCCCGAAGATAAATTTAAAAATTGTACTTGATTAAAAATTGTACTTGATCCATCTTATAGAGCTACATATGCAATTAAGGCTAATCATCAGTATTGCAGAGGCGAAAAACCTATATACGTTCGCCTGTATTGAGTTCTAGCAGAAGGCAACGAGGATCACTGTTCTGATGAGATACAGAAGCATAGAGAGTTATCCTTCGCGACTGTTTCCAGAATCCGCTAGATGGCACTGGCCTTCAGCCTTCCAATTTAAAGCTTGGTTTCCTAAATGTTTATTTATACATACCGTATCACTTAAAATAAACGAAATTGAAATACATATATACATACAAATATGCCGAAGCGAAAAATTAATGTATATATATATATATATATATATATATATATATATATATATATATATATATATATATATATATACATATATATGTATTAAAAATGACGCTTTGTTATATCTCCCTGACGTTTATTGAGTAGTGACGCGCGTTTGACTATTGATCAGCTCAAGTTTCGGTCTGCATCAATCTAGCCCGATTCTGGTGAACATACAGTAGCTGGAAGTTATATTCCAAATATATATATATATATATATATATATATATATATATATATATATATATATATATATATATATATATATATATACATATATATATATATATATATACATTCATCAAATGTTTGGTTCGTAATATCCTCTATAATTTTTATGTAAGTTTTTCATGGGCGATTTCGCCTGTTCTTGCCATTCCGGGTGGTAGAATGCAAATCGTAACACTGCTTTTTGTTACTTTGAACGAATGACCTAAAGTTCTTTTGTTTAATGATTATGGATCAGTGGTTTACACTGGATGTTTTGTAGAATAACATCATTGTACACGTAATCCATTTGAATTAGGCATGTAGAAGGTAGGACCAAGAAAATTCAGCCTGTTTGATAACCGTTTGATTATGTTCTACGACTGCTACATAAAACAATGAGGACAGTGGCGGGGTCAAAGATTTGTAGTTTTAAATCTGCTCTAAAGTTGTAAATGTGTGTCAATTCTATATATGGCTTGAATTTGTCAGTATTTGTCAAATTCTAATTAGCACTGTTCTTTTAGATCCTCATATTTTAAGACATCAATGGCTTCAATGGTTTGTTCAATAGTCATTCGAATAATTACTCATGTTGGTGTTAAGGAATAGAACTTGGTCTCTGGTAGAATTTTTTTTTCGCACAACATGTTGAGCCTTCATTTCTATTTTATGAATGTGTGGGATAACGCCGTCTACAGTGGTGTCCAACGGATAAAGGTTTACTGCAAAATCTAAGCCCAGGTGTGTCAATTTTTCTGCAAACCGTAATCTGGGTTTTCCAATTCATAATTCAGTACAATTATAAGCATAGGGGGATCGACTATATATATATATATATATATATATATATATATATATATATATATATATATATATATATGTGTGTGAGTGTGTATGTATGTGTGTGAGAGAGCGAGTGTGTGTGTGTGCCTGCGTATGTGTGTATTTATATATATACACATATATTATATGTATATCTGTGTGTGTGTGTGTGTGTGTGTGCATGCATATGTGTATATGTATATATTATTAATACAGTTTCAAACCTTAAAATATATGTTCGACATTATGTTACGGTGTACATTTATGGCCACCACTGTATAGTAGACGAGCTTTTTCAACATCAACATAGTCCGTTTATTCATTCATTCCCACAACGAAGAACTAAATAGAAAAGACTAAAAATATATTCTAAAGCGCAAGATATGGGAATTGAATGTAACATACGAGGATAGGCTAAAAAGATCATTTGCTGAAATGGAAAGACTAACGCTAGAGCTGTGAAATCTGTCATTCATTAATTTTAGCTTTTCTCTTTAATAACTAGATTGTTTTTCCAGGTTCTCTGTAGAAGAGTCATTCCGTTACTCCATGAGAGTTCCGTTGTGAGCCTATGAAATTATCAGCGTTTGAACTTTTCAGCTTACCCTGGTACAATCCAATGGGCAGAATATGAGAGACACATCTTCATTAACAAACAGGTACAGCCTTAAAAATTACTCTTTGCCTAATTAAAGAAATGTTTCTTTAAAACAATGAACAGCGATAACATAAACTTAATTGTATCTGTGACAAATACCTAGTTTGTCCATCTTCAATATGTGTTGACCCACTCACTTTCACAATTTGTTTTCATTCTTGTCATGTGTTTGCTTGTAGACTATTGAGTTGTATTTTTCAAGTTTATTTCGTATCTTATCTCATCACGCTAATATAAAATCCATCTGACAAAAAAATTACATCAAACAGATTTATATACCAATTACTACCGAAGGCGAAGAAGCTTACCGTAGGTCAAAATATATTTATAAAAATAATAATACTAATGCATATATTTATTTATATTTATTATTTCATATGTGTCTTTCTCTCTCTCTCTCTCTCTATATATATATATATAAGGCTGCTCGTCTTAGGAGGACAAGCCTCCGCTACTTGCGGCTACGTATTCTCTAGGTAAAACTTAAGAAAAAGTGCGGAGTCGGAATATAATAGGCGGTTTTGAGTTGTAATAAACTCCTTTCGGGCAGTGCCAGGGCCTACTCTCGCAGCAGTGGTTGGAGACTTCAAAGCCGGGCTTTCCATAATCGGCCGTCATGGCGTTGGCAAAAATAATGAGAATGGCCGGAGACGTTTAAGACTCTGTTACCTTCATAAGCTGGCAGTAACAAACAGGTTCTTCGAAAAAAAGACAAGACACAGAGTCTCCTGTGTTCACTTCACATCCTGCCTCTGGCACCAGCTGGACATAATCATTTCAAGAAGCAGCATCTCAACAGTGTGCTCAACAGAAGAATGTTTCGAAGCGCAGATTGTGATATTGATCACATCCACGTCCGCTACAATATTCGACTTATCCTGCGAAGAATGCATCATTCTAAATCCAAATGCTTCCCCGTATCAATGCTTACCTATCGCCATATTCGGCCAAATTCAGGAGATTTCGGGATCTTCAATGCACCACTGAAAAATGGCTGCACATAAGATTCGATCGCCGACGCCAAGTGGAAACATGTGCGTGATGCTGTAAATCAATCGATGAGCTAGGAAATAAGGAGCAGTTTGAGGCCAGCTGGCAGGAAATCTAAATAGCGGTGGAAACCAAATGAATTCGTCACTGCTTGACCAGCGTGTCTCTCATAGCCCCGTCATTGTCATGTGATAACGGGAGAGCTCAATGTGATGTGATAGTGGGACAGTAGATTGGCTGCTCCAGGGTGAAGGAGTGACAGGACGTTCCAGGTGGCCACATATATCTTGAAGCATTAGTTAATCTATTGTTGGCGGGCCATGCAGTGGTGCGTTAGCTTCACGAAATGGGAGGAAAGCGATACAAACTGGTATTTTGCCATCGCTTCAGTATAACTCCGGTAGTTCGAATTGTGATGGAAAGCCTGCAGCACCCCAATGAATTTTGAAATTAATTTAAAGGAAATCAACATTGCGGCTGAATCATTGTAGGCGAAGGTCAACCTCATCTATCATGAAACCACAGTGGCATTTGAATACCCTATGTGAACTGGAAACCGCTTTGAGGTTGGGAAATGGGTTGGAATTAAGAAATACGGTGCTCGTCAGGCTGATAGACAAATAGCTTAGCATTTATTGCAGTCTTCACTTTCCATTTGAATTGGAGAGTTTAAAAACACGGAAATGGAGAGAAAGCAGCCCCAAGTAGTGTATACATTTTTTTACAATGTTTGTCGTATAAATACTTCCAATAATATTTGTGTGTATCAGCACAATATGTAGCGTGTGGAAGAGACCATGCCTAAATCATATTCTATAACACCAGCTGAATATAAACAAAAAAATCACAATAACAACAAGAAATTTAAATTTAAATATAAACGCGATGAAACTAAATATTTTACACTATGTAATTAAAGCCAATAGTTGTTACACCAAACACATAGCAAACCAATTTACAATTACAATTATCGTACTCTTAAGATGTCAAATGTAATTTTATATATTTTAAATTCTTGACGTTCACATGTGAAAATAACGAAGAGAATAAAGAATTAATGAGAATGCAAATGAGTTATTTACTATATAGGTAATTACGTGTCTTCCTCGAAAACAACATGCACAAATCAATGAAGTAAGCACAGGAGTGAATTATTAATACAGCGAAACTTCAATAGAAATTGGTGGCTAAACAAAAATGGCATGCATACATTCACAGATAGGCATACGCACACTTTAAACCTGTAACGTCGTAGGAGTTCCACCACAGTGATACACACACAGAGGCGGAAACACACAGTCACACACAGAAGTGATAATCACCACAAAAGGACGAAATGGTGCACAATAGAACAAAGAGGAAACAGAGATGAGAAGAATGATCATTGTGTAATTCACAGGATGCGTGAGGAAGGATGTTTGATGATTAACTTGATAGTTACATTTAAACAACTGGGATGCAGGAGAACCATGGTTTTCTAGGGTGGGAGGTTGTTGGGCAGGTTCCGTTGGTGGCGGTTCATCTGCTGTCAGCACCCGATACGTAGAGGGGTGGGCATGCCGTGGCAAATGATGAGGAAACATGCGCCGAGGCTTCAGGATCTTCGGATATTCTCCTTAAAAGTTGAACAGGGGAGGACACCGTTGTGATACGGGCTTTTTTGCAGCTCGTCTCTTTGACTGAGCAGCAGTCCTGGGTCAAGAAGCGACTGAGTCTGGGCACCTGGCATATGGAATGTTTCCAGGCGCTCACTGCTCATTACCAGGCGGGCAATGCGGTCAGTGTGATCCTACTCTAGTACTATAGTGGAGGAATAGTGGGCATTGCAACGATGCACTCGGAGGGGCTCTAGGCGCTGTCTAATTCGAAATGACCAGTCTGTTTCAGAGGTCTTTCGAGACGGGGACTATGGATAATTTCCAAAAATCACTCGCTTGGCAGGACTACAGAGGAGCACTTCTGATTCGGGATGAACAGGTAGGGAAGTGCTGTAAGACAGACCTGTCTCAGATGCGCGCAGTGTGACGAAACCGTTCTGCCCGCAGTCGTTATGTGTCCGTGCATTGCTGACATGAGGAGTTATGTCGAACAACTGTTCCCGCAGGTAGAACAAGCAGAACGGATCCGGCTTTCGACCGAGTCTATACAGAAGATCACCCCCTCCTCTTCGGCCGTGAAAGGAGGTAATTTTCGACTGTTTGGTGGGGGTAGCGAAATAGCCTATGTGGTGGACTAGGGTGAAAGAACTGATGTCATACATGTTTCTCTTCGGCCATTCCCTCATTGACTTTTTCAAGTTTCATTTGGAAATGAAAATGAGGAAAAGGAGATAATGTATTTGCTAACAAGTGGGTGAATGTGGTGAGTAAGACTCTGAGCATGCGTCTGATGGCTGGCTAATTTGAAGGGGAGATAGCTACCCTTTTGCAGGATTCCTGGAAGCGTCCGGGGATTCATGTTTGGGCAGTTATCCCCTCTATAGGGGAATTATGTTTGTCATTTTCTTGTGTTTTTGTTATAGCCTTTATATATGTTTTACTCTATTTCATTGTAAACCACCACTGGCTCTCTCTTTATTTATTGTCCCCTGCATGTATGCCCTTGAGGCCTATAAACAAATAGTTATTATTATTAATATTATTATTATTATAGTTGATTTTATCTTGCTTTATGTTAATACGAGTTATCACCAAGTCACAACCAGTGACCTTAAGAGACAACAAGGTCCGCCATGTTCAAAGAAAGAACATACATACACACACATGCATCTTTAGGTGCTTAGACTTGTGACGTACTTATATTGACAGAATCTTCCTTAGTATATGGGCAGTTCCTATTAGTACTATATTTTGTATTTCTCCTATTTTTCCTGGGATTTGTGATAAGTAATCATTAGACCCCTTGGGTATCATTCCTAGAGCGCCTACAACCACTGGTATTGTTTTAGTTCTCAACTTCCACATTTTTCAAATTTTTATCTCCATTTTTGCTCACTTTTTCAGATTTTTTTATAGATTGATTCTTGTCTACTGGAACGGACATATCAATTAGTAGGCATACCCCTTTTTAAAGTCCTTAAGTATTATATCAGGTATATTTGCATCTATTTCTCGGTCTGTATGGATGCTAAAATTCCACAAGATTGAGATGTCATCTTTTTCATGTACGAGAGATGTTGATGCTCCCACAAATTCTTTTGATGGGACAGGTCAAAATTCTTACACATTATCCAATGTATGTGTTGTGCCTGCTTAACTATTCGCTTGGAGCTCTAGGACTGCACATTGAAATTATATGTTCAAAGGTCTTTGGTTGTTTTTTATATAAACGGCATAATGGGTTGCATCAACCTTTTTTTATGTTGGCTTGATAATTTTTTGTTGGCAGACACTTATCCTGTGCTGAGATAATCAGTCCTTCAGTCTCCGATTTCAGTCCAGAGGATGCCAACCACTGATGGGTTAAAGTGTTATCTACATCAGGATTGGTAGCTCTTTTTGGGTATTTTCAATACAGAGACATTTCTTGCCATTTCTTAGCCAGTTTCTATAGCAGTTCTTTCTTTGCAGTTACTTTTACCTGCTTTGTTTTTCTGTGTTTTTTTTATTTCAGTAGTAAATGAAACTTCTGAAATTTGTACTTCATTACTATATCTTTGAACTTCTTTTGTAATGGAGTATGATCTTTTGATGCTTTCGTGTTTCAAAACGAGTTTGATCATCCAATCATATGATTCACTTAGATATGTAGATAATACAACTGTTGAAGTTTCAACGCAATATCTAACTGGATTAACCCACGCCCTCCTTCTTTCCTAGAGTGAGATATTCTATGTGAGGTGGAGTGGCAGTGCTGTTTAGGAAAGGCCTATTTCTCGAGGTAAGGTCGATCTTCCGGAACCCGGAGGCAAAGTTGATGGTACTGACGTGATCAATAGCAAATGTGGTGCCTTTAGACTGGGGGTCGTCTACCCCTCTACCGGGGCCCGCATTGCAGAAGCGCAGCGTGCTAATAAAACCTCAATTCTGTCTTTGCCGGACCAAGACGGATACGAGCTCAGCGATTCCAAGCACATGTATGAGGCCTTTCGCCAACATTTTGCTCGGTTGTTCAGGGGAAGTGGCGGGTCAGAGACGGTGACGGACTTCAATCCCTACATCGATGGCTTGCCACAACTCTCAACGGCCGATGCTGAGCGCTGCGAAAGGCCAATTACTTCATCCAAGATTCAGGATGCCATTGCTGGCTGCATGAGGCAAAATTCACCCGGTTTGGATGGCCTGTCCTACGAGCTTTACATAAATATGCCAGACATGTTCTCCGATCTCATCGAAGCGCTCTACTGCAACTGGCAGCCGAACGGGAGTATTCTTAATTCTGTGAGACGGAGCGTAGTGACGCTGATTAGGAAAGACGAGAATAAGAGGCACACATTAAACAATGTCAGGCCCATAACTATGCTCAACACAGAGTTTAAGAGTTTGGACAAGGTGTTAGCGAAGAGGTTTGCATTTGTCGTCGAAGATTTGGTTGGGGAGACGCACACTTGCGCAATCCCGACCAGGTCCATACACGACAACCTCCACCTGATGCGATGCAGCATAGGGAGGGTAGGGTGTAAACCAGGCTTCAGTGGGGCTCTGATCAATTTAGATCAATCGAAAGAATACGATATGTTCGACCACCGGTACCTGGATGCTATCATCGAGGCAGCTGGCTTCGGCTCCGTCTTCAGAAGCTGGATTGCTGCACTGCGCAGTGGCATCTACTCAGTGGTCAAAGTTAATGGCCACCTCTAGGAACTGTTTTAGATATCGCGATCGGTCCGGCAAGGGTGCACTCTCTCCTCCATTCTGTACGTATTGACTCGCGAGCCTTTACTGTGGAGGCTCAAGCTGTTGCAGGGCATCAATCTCGAACTGGGATGCGGAAAGGCTGTGTCGGCTTATGCGGACGACATCACCGTGATGGTGTCGGACACCTCAGAAACCGACGTGGTCGGCAAGTTATTGGAGGAATATGAAATTTTGACGCGAGTAAAACTTAATCCGGCTAAGTCAGTGGGCTTGCAACTCGGCACCTGGAGAGGCAAGACCATGCCGTCGAACAGCGTCGTTGGGCACTGGACGGACTGACCGGTAACGTTGCACGGGGGTTTGGTTCCGGCCGGACTTCCAGATGGATACGAATTGGGACATGGTGACGGGCAGGGTAGACAGTCTCACCCAGAAATGAGCTGCAATGAAGCTATCACTGACAGGTCGAGCGGAGATGGCGAACGCGTATATCGCGTCCGTCATCTACTACCGCCTGGCCGTCGTCACTTGCTACCGTTCGCGCCTCACCAACTTGGAACTGTTCCTCTTCAAATGTTTGTGGAGGGGCAGCTTCCGTTTGTGAAGCAGTGCATCTGCTGCCAGTAGCCTCTACGTGGAGGGCTGGGCATGCCGTGGCTAATGATGCGCAGACATGCGCTGAGACTGCGACAACTCCAGGTATTCTGCCTAAACGGAGAACAGGGATGGTCGCCGTTTGTCAGACCGGCCTTTCCGCAGCTCGTCTCTTTGTCTGAGCTACTGTCCTGGGTCAATAAGTTACCGAGACTGGGTGACTGACATGTGGAATGTTGCCAAGCACTCACTCCCCTCTACCAGGCGGGCAATGTTGTCAGTGGAACTTCCACTCTCGAGTTCTATAGAGGATTAGCGAAGAAGCATTTGCAGAAGCTCTGGGCGTCGACGAAGTCGAACTAACCACTCTGTTTAGGAGGACTTTCGAGTCGGGGACGATGGATAATTTCCAAAAAGTTCCTCGCGTGGCAGTGTTAACGGAGGGGGGGGGGGACACTGCCAGTTCGAGATAAACTCTACAGGCACGGAAGTGCTGTCAGACGGCCCTGCCCGAGATGCGCGTAGAGCGACGAAACCGTTCTGCACGCACTCGTTCAGTGTCCGTGCATTACTGACTTGTGGAGTTATGTCCAACAGCTACTGTCGCGTGTAGAACGGATCCGGCTATCGGCCGAGTCCATAGTGAATAACGATCCGCCGCCTTCCCTTGGTCAGGAAAGGCAGGCAATTTTCCTCTCTCTGGTGGCAGTAGCGAAACAGGTTGAAAGGACTGAAGACAGACACTTTTGTCTTCGGCCAACACCTCATCAACTTATTCAAGTTTCACTTGGAATGTAAGGTGAGGCTGGTGAGAAAAATGCTGCCCCCCCCCCCCCCCCCCCCCCCCAAAAAAAAAAAAAATAATAATTACATTTGCTGAAAGGTGGGTGAATGTGGCGAGAATAGCTGGTGTGAGTGGACCTATTCTGAACATGCGCCTGTAGGTGGGTGAATTTGAAGATAAAGGGGTGCCCTTCCCGGGTGCTCTCGAAGCGTCGGGTAGTTCATGATTGGTGAGGTTCCTGAGTGAATCATGGGTGGTCATCCCCTATTGGGGAACTTTTCTTGTTGCTTTGTTATTGTTATTCATATTGTGTACACGTTGTATATGTAAACCCCCACTGTCCCAGTCTTTTGTATTGGCCCCTATATGCGGCCCTTGTGGCCAATAAATGAAATCATTATTATTATTATTAATAATAATAATAATAATAATAATAATAATAATAATAATGCTTTCTTTATTAACCACAAGGGTTTACATAAAGTAGATATTAAGGACAGTACAGGACAATACAGGACGGTACAAATGGGCATTTCGCGTGTAAAAAAAGAGGATGTAATAAAAAAATAACAATGAAAAATTCCCCAATAGGGAGGAGACTTCCGAGGGACATTTGGGGAGAAAGCCCATTAAAAGGCCACAGTGACACTGACCACCAGGGCAAGTGCCCTCTCCCATTTTTCCACCTTTAATTTACAGACACATACTCAGAGTAGTCCCATTGACTCGGGCCATACTTGATTCTCTCACCCATCTTTCAACAAAATGCTGGGAAGAGAGCACTTCCCTCTCTACCCTAATTTTCCTTTTCAAATGAAATTTGAAAAGGTTAATCAAGGCATCACCGAAGAGGTGAGTGCTCATCTTCAGCCCTTTCAAATGTATCCACCATACTATCTATTTCGCCATGGCCACCAGACAGATAAAACCTCCCTGCCCCTCCCGGCTAAAGGAAGAGGGCGGGGCAATCCTCACGATTGACTCAGTTGATAGCTGGATCCGTCCTACACGCGACAGCAGGTGTTCGACAAAAACCCATAAGTCAGCAATGCTCGGACACTGGACTAGTGCGTGCAGGACGGTTTCGTCGCCCTGCGCGCATCTCGGGCATACCCGGCTAACGGCACCTCCATGCCTGTAGAGATTATCCCGAACTGGCGAAGCTCCTCGGTAGCACTGCCAAGCCAGGGATTTCTGGATGTTGTCCATAGGCCCGGCCCGAAAGTTCTTCCGAAGAGATTGGCTAGTTGATTTTCGTCGACGCCTAGAGTTTCCCCAAATACGTCGTCGCGATTCCCCTCCACTAATCATCTATAGAACGCCGAGGTGTAGTTTCCACCGATCACATTGCCCGATTGGTCGAGGGCTGTGAGCGCCTGAAGACATTCCAGTCGCCAAGCGCTCCCTCTCGGTCTTCGCTTGACCCAGGACTGCAGCTATGTCAAGGAGACGAGCTGGGGGAAAGACGCGTCTAGCAAACGGAGACCACACCGTCGAGGGAGAGGTGGAGATGTCGTAGCCTGAGCGCGTGTCTGCGCATCATCAGCCACGGCATGCCCAGCCATCCACGTAGCGGATGTTGACAGCAGATGGACCGCCTGACCATCGGAGCGCGTCCAAACCACAAAAAGCTACGGATCAAACGCTCCAGCGCAGTCAGGCGGGGCTTATGACAAGGTAAGACGGTCAGGCAGTAGTAGATGACGGACGCGATGTACGCGTTAGCCACCTCCCTCGTCCTTTCAGGGATAGCTTCCTCTCCGCCGATTTCTGGGAAAGAGAAGCCAGCCTGTTAATCACCTCGTCCCAGTTTTTGTCTGTCTGGAAATCCGGACCGAACTAGACCCCTAGCAATTTAACCGGTCCGTCCGTCCAGCGTCAGACGACGTTGTTGAACGGCATGGACCTGCCTCTCCAGGTGTCGAGCTGCAGGCCCACTGACTTTTACTGGTTGATCATTGGTCCTGTCACTGCTTCGTATTCTCTTAGTGTAGTGGCGATTGCCTCGATGTGTTTGGTGTTCGACACCACTACAGGGACGTCGTCCGCATATGCTGACACGGATCTTCCGAATCCTAGTTCGCACGGGACCCCTCTCAACGTCTCCACTTTGTGCCGTAATGGCTAGAGAGTCAATACGTACAAAAGGGACGTAGGGGACATCCCTGGCGGACCGAGCGCATGATGTTGAACGGTTCCGAAAGGTAACCGTTCACTCTCACCACATAGTAGATGTCAATAATAATAATAATAATAATAATAATAATAATAATAATACTAATTTGATATTCATTCCAACGGACTTTCCAGTTAACCAACATCAATGACTGAGATTCAAGGAATAACAACAATAATAATAATAATAATAATAATAATAATAATAATAATAATAATAATAATAAAGAAAGAACTGCTACAGAAACTGGCTAAGAAATAGCAAGAAAAGCCTCTGTATGGAAAATACCCAGAGCGAGCTAACAATCCTGATGTTGACAAAACTTTAACCCATCAGTGGTTGGCATCCTCTGGACTGAAATCGGAGACTGAAGGACTGATTATATCCGCACAAGATCAGTGTCTGCCAACAAAAAATTACCAAGCCAACATAATAAAAAATGGGTGCAGCCCATTATGCCGTGTATGCAAAAAACAACCAGAGACCATTGACCATATAATTTCAATGTGCAGTCCTATAGCTCCAACCGAATACCTAAACAGGCATGACAGAGCTGCACAATACATACATTGGATAATGTGCAAGCATTTTGACCTGCCCCATCAAAAGAATTGGTGGGAGCATCAACCACCTCCCATACTTGAAAAAGATCACATCTCAATCTTGTGGAACTTTAGCAACCAAACAGACCGAAAAATAGATGCAAATAGACCTGATATAATATTGAAGGACTTTCAAAGGAGGGTATGCCTGCTAATTGATATGTCTGTTCCAATAGACAAGAATGTATCTATAAAAACATTTGAAAAATTGAGCAAGTATAAGGACCTGGAGATAGAAATTGGAAAAATGTGGAAATTGAGAACTAAAACAATACCAGTGGTTGTAGGCGCTCTGGGAATGATACCTAAGGGGTCTAACGACTACTTATCGCAAATCCCAGGAAACCCGCGTATAGGAGAAATACAAAAGATAGTACTAATGGGAACTGCCCATATACTAAGGAAGATCCTGTCAAAATAAGTACATCACAAGTCTAAACACTAAGGATGCATGTGTGAATATGTGTGTTCTTTCTTGAACATGGCGGACCTTGTTGTCTCTTGAAGTCACTGGTTGTGACTTGGTGATAACTCGTATAAACATAAAGCAAGATAAATGCAAATAATAATAATAATAATAATAATAATAATAATAATAATAAGAAGAAGAAGAAGAAAAAGAAAATAAATGGAAGAAAACACCCTCTGTCTACACTATATAAAACAGCCAAATAACAGCAATTTCACCTGCATCAGAAACTTGATACACCACCTACACCATCACCTCGCTGTGTACACTAAATATAACAGCCAGATAACGGCAATTTCACCACCACCACCACCAATCCCAGCATCATAATAATAATTACTATTATTATTGTCTCAAGTTTTAACAAAACGTTATAATCCAATTTTACGGGAATATGTCAACACAATATAAATTAAACATACGCGACACAAACGCATAGATACTACAGATAAAACAAAACTATCTATTTAACACATATATTAAACATACCCGACACAAACGCATAGATACTACATATAAAAAAAAACTAGGCCACTCAACAAAATTCAGTAACGACAACGCCACCGCCGCCACCACTCCATCCATCATTGCTACCACTATCCCATCACCGCCGCCACTACTCCGTCATTGCTACCACTACTATTCCCCTGTTAACTTAAGAAAGGGGAAGATGGCGGTATCACTAGACAAGGGAGAGGCTAGCAAAAGATATAAATAGATTGACTTAGTGACCTGGCCACCGGCAAAACGTCAGCAACTATGGCACTGCTGGCTCCCCCGTTCCTCACCAACAATAAAAAAAGCCCCAGCAACACCACCGACATAGACAACAACAATAACAGGCAACTTCAGCAAAAAGTATATTATGTAATGCACTTGGTGATTTCTGGCCTTGTGCCTGGAGTGGAGACAATTATTAATAATTTCATTCTTAAGCCACGCAATGCTCACATTAAGGAACCACTCATGATAATAACAATTTAAAAAAACAACAAAAAGAAAACCCCGTGACCAAGAAATACCGGGATGGCGGCCGGCGGGGAATAGCCGTGTCTCTAGGGGAGAACGACCCCTCTAGTCTTGGTTGACACTCGTTCTAGAAGTGGTAACACGAAATGATTACCCCTTGGCGGATAAGGATAAAACGCGACAAAATAAAGTAAATGTCTAATGATAACATCTCATACCGGATCGGCCGTCACCCGGGTAAAAAAGGGCCGCGTCCCTCAGAGAGGAACCAGACTGGGGTCGAAAAATCAGCTAATGGTTCAAACCTTCCCATCACTTCTGAGCTGGAGACCTCCCATAATCGGAATACTCCTACTGTTGGCCCTCCATGCTCACCACCAGGAAAACCAAAGAAAAAGAGAGAAAAATGGTCAAGGGAAGATAATAAAGAAGTCCTTGAGGCTTTCTACACTGCCATGTACTACCCATCAAATACATCGAATATAGAACAGACATATATCAACTGGAAAAAGAAACATCCCGAAAACAGAGGCTATATTGACAGTAACAAACTAGCCAATATACGAAGAAATATTGTAAGAAAAAAGTTACTAACTGATATAGAAATTGATCAGATCAAGCTATTAGCACAAAGTCAGCGAAGGGAAAATGAAACATGTGTCAATGAAAACGAGGTAAAATGTAACACTTCGAATCCCAGAGTTGGGGCGGAATCACTGGCAACAGAACAAATTAAAGAAAGGATCGAAAAAGTGGAGGGAGTGCATGCTCAAAATGAAACTCCAAATAAAAATAATGAGATCGTAAATGAGAAAGAAATGAATGAGAATGAACTTGCCAACTTGAAGGATGAAATTATGATCGAATGGATGAAAATGAAAGAATCTGACATGGGACAACGAGACACCCTCCCTAACTCCAAACAGAACCAAAAGATAATACACAAGACTAACATAATTCTCAAACACATTATCATCACAAACAAACTAAACATTACTGATTTAAATCATCTCTATTATGCATCGGCTAAAGTCACCACTCACTTATATGAAGTGAAGATGAAAAAACAAAGGAATTCCCACAATAAATCTACTTGGCAAGAGAACATCAATCGCCAAATAGACCTTCTCCGGTCTGAGATAGAAATTTTAACAAACTATAAAGTAGGTGAACATGTTAAACAAACTAAACTTAGAAAATTGAAAAGAAAGTACAGTATAAAATCAACAAGTAACATAGACATGCTGATAGAAATAATCAAGCAAAAAGTGTCGGCCAAAGCTGCTCGTATAAGGCGCTTTGCAAAACGATCTAGATTCTATAAGGACAATAATATGTTCAAAAACAACCAAAGAAACTTCTACAGAAAAATTGGTAAGTCAACAATAACTGTTAAATAAATACCACCCAAGGAGGAAGTGCAAGTGGGAAAAGATCTGGGCCGAAGAAAAAGTTCATAACATACATGCCCCATGGATAGACAGACAAATGAAAGATACAGCTCACCTTGAGGAACACATATGGGAAAATATAACAGTTGAACAGTTGCGCTTGGCTCTAAGAAAAACCAGGAAATGGAAATCCCCAGGAAAAGACAAAATAGAAATTTTTTTGATAAATGCCTTCACAGAGTCTCTTGAGCTGTTAGCCCAACTTTACAATGAAATAGTTAAGGAGCCAGAAAAGATACCATCATGGCTAGTTAACGGCATTACATTCCTGCTTCCGAAGAATGATGAGACAAACAATCCCAAAAATTACAGACCGATAACTTGCTTGACCACAATGTATAACATTTTAACATCAGTCCTAACTGAATACACATATGACCACCTGATAACAAATGACCTATTTCCCATTGAGCAGAAAGGGTGTAAACGAGGCTCATATGGCTGTAAGGATCAGCTTTTGGTTAACAAAATGATACTGGAAGATTGTCATAATAGACACAAAAATCTATCGATTGCTTGGATAGATTATAAAAAAGCATTCGATAGTGTGCCACACAGTTGGATTGAAAAATGTTTAGAGATTTTCAAAATATCCCCCGTTGTCAGGAGTTTCTTGTCATTCAGTATGAAGACATGGAAAACGACACTCCTTTTTAATAGTGAAACAAAATGACTGGAAGCTGGAGAAGTTAATATTAATTGTCGAATTTTTCAGGGTGACTCTTTATCTCCGCTTTTATTCTGCATCGGACTTATACCATTAAGTAAAATGCTCAATGAAACAAAACATGGATAGAAAGTCTATGACAAAACCATTAATCACTTGTTCTACATGGATGACCTGAAACTATATGCAAAAAATGATGAACAATTGCAAGGGCTATTATCAACTGTGGAGCTGTTCAGTGATGACATTAAAATAGAGTTTGGACTAGATAAATGCGCCAAAGCAACGATCACCAGAGGAAAGATGCTGAAGAGTTCAGACATTAATCTTGATCAGACATTAATCTTGATCTCCCATACTTGAAAAAGATCACATCTCAATCTTGTGGACATTTAGCATCCAAACAGATAGAAAAATATATCCAAATAGACCTGATATAATATTGAAGGACTTTAAAAGAGGGTATGCCTGCTAATTGATATGTCTGTTCCAATAGACAAGAATGTATCTATAAAAACATTTGAAAAATTGAGCAAGTATAAGGACCTGGAGATAGAAATTGGAAAAATGTGGAAATTGAGAACTAAAACAATACCAGTGGTTGCAGGGGCTCTGGGAATGATACCTAAGGGGTCTAATGATTACTTATCGCAAATCCCAGGAAACCCGCCTATAGGAGAAATACAAAAGATAGTACTAATGGGAACTGGCCATATACTAAGGAAGATTCTGTCAATATAAGTACATCACAAGTCTAAACACTAAAGATGCATGTGTGAGTATGTATGTTCTTTCTTGAACATGGCGGACCTTGTTGTCTCTTGAGGTCACTGGTTGTGACTTGGTGATAGCTCGTATGAACATAATGCAAGATAAATGCAACTGTAATAATAATAATAATAATATTTTCTTTATTAACCCCAAGGGTTTACATAAAGTAGACATTAATGACATTACAGGACAATACAGGACGGTACAAATGGGCATTTCTGCGTGCAAAAAAAAAGAGAATGTAATTAAATAACAAATAATAATAATAATAATAAAACGAAAAACGTAAAGAAAAGAAAAATGAAGAGATAAACAAACAGACGGACAGAGAAGGGAAGGGAAAAACTAAGTCAGACAGTCAAACATTACATTACAAAGAAACTTATGCTTATTCTTTTTTTGAGTTTTTTTGCCTGTTTTTTTGTTTGTTTATTTATGTTCGTCTACAGCGTGATAGTGCCACGCAAAAATCATCGGGAGTGATGAAATCACCGGTGGTTATGTAACCATACATTCACCAATCCTCGATAAGAGTGTTTAAATGTTTTACCTAAACAGTTCAAATAACGGTGAAGTTGAGACTAGAATGTCATGTGACAGACTCTCACCCAACAGGTGCTCCCTGGCTCAGCAGCAGGGACCTGGCTGTCAACCAAATACTGCTGGTGCCGGAGGAAGAAGAAGAAGGAAAGGAACCAGAACCAACTGGACGAAAGAATTGAATAGAACTGTTATGCAATGTTACCTGAAGAGTAACCCCAAGGAGAAAGGCTATAGGAAACGGATGCATAACATCTGAAACGAGATTGGTCTATTTAAATTAGATGACCAAAAATTGGCCGGGCAGGCTCGGGTAATAAGAACTAATGGGTGGATAAGCGAGCTGGAACTGGAGGAACTGAGCAGAGAGATTAGGTTGGAAAAGGAGAGTGGAGTATGCCAGGCAAACGAACCAGTGGCAAATGAAGGTGAAGAGGGTGAGAGAACGGAGGAACCATCCGAAGCAAACAATGATATGTATGGTGAAATAAATAATACCTGGAACAAAGATACGGCCATTGAGGAGATGAATGCTGATGAGCTAGGACGAGATGTGTTTGATATCCTAAACTTATTGGTAGATGATTTGAACAATGATAGTGGGAAACCTATGAACCTAAGATTTGTAGAGAGGAAAAAGTTAAAAGAAACGACAGCTAAGGTAAACAAAGTCATCCCATACCTTGAGGCTAGTAGCCTACACCAGTGCAACAATATCCTCAAAGCAACAGCAAATGCGGTGAGGAAATTACTTGGTATAAAAGCGAGAGGAAACAGTAAACAAGTAAGATCAGAGCCCTGGTGGAAGAAACGACTGAGTGGTCAAATCAGGGAAATGAGAACTGACATTGGAAAGCTTGAATCCCTACTGAATGGGACACTAAAAAACATAGACATTAAAAATAGACTGGAAATAAAGTACAAAACTAGGAGGAAAAAGCTAAATATTATCATAGAGGAACTGAAGCAACGCATTGTAGCAAAGAGTGCAAAAATTAGGCGATACGAGAGCAGAGTAAGTCAGTATAGACAGAACCGCATGTTTGACAACAACCAGAAGATGCTGTTTTGATAGCTTGATGGGAACGAAAGAGACAACGACTTGATCCCTGAGGCGGAACAAACTAAAACATTCTGGAGAGTAATATGGGAGCAGGATGTTAAACATAATAACCAGGCAGTGTGGATTGAGACAGTACAGAAGGAGATAGTGAACAGGCACACCAACAAACTGACTTGAGTATCACAGTTGAAACTCCTAAGGGGCAGGCCAAAAAACTAACCAACTGGAAATCACCAGGCCCAGATGGGGTGCAGGGATATTGGATTAAAAATATAACATCCCTCCACCCGAAACTGACAACCATTTTCAATGACTGCTTGATGTCAGTTGAGGTACCAGAGTGGTTGACAAAAGGTACCACAGTTATGGTAATGAAATACCGAATCAAGGGTAATTATGTTACCAACTATAGACCTATCACATGTCTGTCCGTAATGTGGAAACTTTTGACAAGCATTATGTCTGAGGAAATCTACCATCACCTCCACACAAACAACTTGTTACCGGACGAACAGAAAGGATGCCGAAAGAAGTCCCGTGGTACAAAGGACCAGTTACTTATTGATAAGATGGTAATGAGGAATTGCAAGCGGAGACACACTGCTCTTGACATGGGATGGATAGACTACAAAAAGGCATTTGATATGGTGCCTCATTCTTGGATCACCAAAAGCCTAGAGATCTTCAAGGTGGCAGATAACATCAGACAGTTGTTGGGCAAGTATGAAGTCCTGGGAAACAGAGTTAACATCA
The DNA here is from genome assembly GCA_964016885.1 of Eledone cirrhosa. NCBI lineage: Eukaryota > Metazoa > Mollusca > Cephalopoda > Octopoda > Eledonidae > Eledone > Eledone cirrhosa. The sequence goes on from OZ024742.1 coordinate 86,690,808, forward strand.
GCTGGAGAATCCTTGGGAGGCGTGAAGATCAAGAGAGGTATCTTCCAGAGAGATAGTCTGTCCCCTCTGTTGTTTGTCTTTGCCCTAATGCCCCTGACCATTATACTGCGAAAATTGAGAGCAGGATACAAGTTGGGAAAGGGAGAGCTTACCACCAATCACCTCCTCTTCATGGACGATCTTAAGCTCTTCGGGAAGAGTAAGAAGGAGTTGGATGTGCTTGTTGACACTGTCCGTATTTTCAGCAATGATATATGTATGCAATTTGGTATTAGTAAGTGTGGAGTCATTGTGATGAAGAGGGGTAAGTTGAGCAGAAGTAACGGAATCCAGGTACCAACAGGTGGGATGATAAAGGAATTTGACTCTGAAGAAGGATACAAGTATTTGGGCGTTCTGGAGGCTGATGACATCAAGAACAAAAAATGAAGGAATTGATAAGAACTGAATACATTCGGAGAGTAAGGAGCGTATTAAAGTCACATCTGAACAGTAGGAATGCCATAAGTGCAGTAAATTCCCGAGCTGTGTCTATTATTAGGTACAGTGCAGGAATTCTGAGATGGAATGTTGCTGAACAAAAAGAAATGGATAGGAAGACTAGGAAGCTATTGACTATCTACAACATGTTCCACAAGAGGAGTGATGTTGATAAACTCTACTTAAGGAGATCTGAAGGTGGAAGAGGTCTTATCAGCATAGAGGACTGTGTTCAGATGGAGAAAAACAACCTACACAAATACGTGACTGATAGTAAGGAGCCAATGCTCAGCACTGTACTGAAGGAGGGGACAATAGGCCAGGGGATGTCCAAGGAGGAAATAACATCAAGGAGAAAGAGCAGCCTTTAGGAAACATCCCTTCATAGTACCTTCTTTGAGAAAACTGAATTTAGAGATCCACAGACATGGAACTGGTTGAAAAGAGGAGACCTCAAAAAGGCTACAGAAGGAATGTTAATGGCTGCGCAGGAGCAGGCCCTCAAAACGAAGTGGTTGAAATACCATATTTACAAGGAGGAGGCTAGCCCACTGTGCAGGATCTGTGGAGAAAGAGAGGAGACTGTGGCTCACATTGTATCCGAGTGTAAACACCTAGCCCAGACTCACTATAAGGGCTGGAGACATGGTGTGATGGGCAGGGTGATCCACTGGCACCTATGCAAAGTAAACAATTTACCACATTCTGAGAAGTGGTATGAGCATAAGCCAGAGGCGGTGATAGAAAACGATCAGGTGAAGGTGCCGTGGGATTTTAGTATACAGACGGACAAGAAACGTGAACACAATAGACCTGACCTGGTGGTTGTGGACAAAGAAAAACGATCGTTCCTGATTGTGGATGTGGCCTGCCCATTCGACACGAGAGTGCAAGAGAAGGAGAGGGAGAAAATTAACCGATACCAGGACTTAACATGGGAGGTAAAAAGGATTTGGAACTGCATGAAGGCAAAGTGATCCCGATTGTCATAGGCCCACTAGGGACTATCTCAAAACGTTTCCACGGATGCTTAAAGAAAATTGGCCCCTTCACGCTTTTTGGAACGCTTCAAAAGGCATGCTAGCTGGGAACAGCAAGAACCCTCCGATACGTCCTGAATATCTGAGGCTGCTGGTAGTGGCTTGATATTCATTTCAAAAAACTTTCCAGTTAACTAACATCAATGACTGAGACTCAAAGAGTAATAACAATAATAATAATAATAATAATAATAAAAATAATAATAAAGGATAATATGAAAAAAAGAAATATAAAGATTTGCTTATTGAAATTAAGAAAATGTGGCACCTGCAGGCCGTTACAATACCAGTGATTGTGGGAGGACTGGGCATGATCAAGAAAGAAAGTGAACAATATTTGCGAATGATTCCTGGTTTACCCTCTCTGCACGAGGTGCACGAAATTGTTATGGCTGGTACTGCACACATATTGAGAAGAGCACTATCTCTGTAAGATTTATATCCCTCTCCGTATTTACATATGCATATGCACATGTGCATATGTATAATGTTTTTTTTTTATTTTATTATAATCAATGTGCTGTATTAACTGGCTTGCCAATGCACACTGTCAATTTATTTGCCCTAGGTGTCAGGAAGACACTCGGCATATATGTCAGCAACAATAATGAAAGAAAAAAAAATAATAATGGTTACATTATTGACCACAAGGGCTTACATGAAGAAAAACATTACAGACGGCACAGAACGGTACAGGGTTTTCTCCGTGTAAAAAGGTTATAACAAGATTAACATATAAAATAATAATAATAATAATAATAATAATAATAATAATAATAATAATAATAATAATAATAATAATAATAATAATAATAATAACAACAATAACATATCACTAGGATATCGGTCAATAACCTCCTAGAATATTCAGTTGTTTTTGAAAATATGTTTAAACATACATTCGTGTTCATATTATTCATATCATTGTAACTATTGTAGCTGCTGAATGCCAACTCATTTGTCCCAATCTTTGCGTCACTGAGACAGAAATTAAAACAGTCATAGCTATCTGAAATGTTTATTAATGTATTTTTAATGGGTTTATCTGAATGTCTTCTTACTTTATCTGTTTTACATTCTATTCCTAATACGCTACGCAATTTTGCCGTTAAAATATGAAAGTAGAACAGAAGATACATGGAAGGTCTTTTTATTCATGTAGAGTCTAGAGATTGCTGAAAATAGAGTGACGCAAAAATTAAGGTTAGGAATAATGATCTGAATAACGAATCGATTGATATACACAAAATTCAACATATTTTCTTCTTGAGATTTACAACAATACTGCGACTAACCCAGGTTCTGCTGCAGGTCGGGCTGAGGAGGCCAAACCCTTCAAATACCGGTCGGTCTCCGACAAGTTCGCGGTTGTACCATTGGCATTGGAAACTTCTGTCTTCGGCCCTAGGGCTACATTCGCTGAGCTGGCCAGCCGCGTGCGTGAGCCTCGCGAGCTGGAGTGGCTTTTCCGGCGCGTCTCTCTTGCCGTCCTCTGGGGAGGCACCTTATCAGTTCTGTCTACCGGGGCTGTGGGTGCGTGTTTTTTTTGTGCACAACAATATGATTGACTTACTTGTCATTTTATCAGTAAATATACTGTGATATACGGTTAACCGTGGGAATGTAAACTTAACAGAGCCCATACCTTCCCAGGTCTAAATACAACGGATTTCTACATTACATGAAAATTATATGTTACGTTGGTATATTAGTCTTACACTACAATCAATTAGATTACTCTCTATGAGGCATTGAGTGATAGATGGATGGCTCTATTCTTGTTATATGTATAATTCTTTTTTAGCTGAATATTAATCTCATGGTGTTACTTTCCATCAACCTATATCTTTGGTCATATTATCTTGTGAAGCAATACTTACTGTTTATTTTAAGTTTCGGCATTGATAACATGTATCACATATACTTGTCACAGCGAACATTATTTTTCGATCGATACGCAGTGGGATGTCCGTTTAACACTGAATGCTCACACACCATGTGGAACGATATATATTTTTAAATGCATGCGGTTTGTTGCCGTTATGCCAGTTAAACTGATTGCGGTTGTACATGATACGTTCATAAACAACATGGCTTCATTACTGCATTCTTACAAATTAAAATAAGATATTTATAATAATTATTAATGTCCCCATGTGACAGTCAAAATGATGTTTACTTACGCTTTGATGCACTGGTTAATGAAGAGTAAATATATAAATATTTTAGAAAATGTATCATACACACAAACACACACACACCCATATATATATATATTTATATATACGTGTGTGTGTGTGTAGTGTGTGTGAGTGTGTATACACTTATATATATATATATATATATATATATATATATATATATATATATATATATATATATATATATATATATATATATATATATATATATATATAAGAGACGTAAGATAAGAAAATTATAAAATTAACTTACTTACTAAAATATCACTTCCAACTAAGACGGGATGTTTCTCTACACCTTCTTCGGAAGATGTATCTACTCCATTCCAGAAACTAATTAGTTGGAAGTGATATTTTAGTAAGTAAGTTAATTTTATAATTTTCTTATCTTACGTCTCTTATATCATTGTTCTGCAACCCCATGCATTGAACCACAATGTTCATTAAGACAAAACCTATATATTTGCTAGCATCGATATGCATTTGTATGTATATATATGTTACTAGATATAAATTCTTTATTATATATATATATATATATATATATATCAAGGCATTTAAAAAATTGCTTATAACGGCATTCCCCTCAGCTTATCATCATTGTAAACTGTGGCACTCAAAAAAAGTTGGCTGTCGAAATATGCGTAAAAATGTAATGCATTTGTATCATATAAACGTTTACCGCTTGCTAAGTGAGGTAGAGATATTCGTTCTCTCAGCTCAGGAATCAATACACTCAGAATACACTTCAGTACTTAAAATATCTTACAGACATTTATTTTTCTTTACTTCACATATTTTTTATTTTTTTATTACACCCTCAATAATTATGTTGCGATATAAAATTCATACTTGCAATAAGATGTTATGAGGCTGTTTATTGGAAATTCATCAGACACACTGCCGTGCTGTATTTGTTCCGACTTTTTTCGCTATTAGTTCAATCTTCGCCAATATTTAGATTTCCATTACTTCAAGTTCAATGAATAAATTGTCAGTCGAGATCTCTGTTCGGTCCTTCTGCTTCTCTTTGATTGATAATGGAGGTTCAGAGCGATATAGCATATTTCACTCAGTGTATTTTATTTAGTTACTCTGGCCTGTAATAACATTCAATTGTCCAAAAGAATAAAGAATATGGCATACATAGATAACCAAAACAAGTAGTTAATATATTTTAATTATAAGTTGGTACACAAGAAACTGTACAAGTACGCACATGTAATATATAAATCATGAAAATGCATATAGAAAATTCATGGTTTTAAAATATTTAAGAGAATACTCAAAACTTGATTATTACTTAACATACATAGAAACAACCCTAAATTCACTAAAACTTCGCGGAATATATTGAGAAATGGAAAAGAATGTTATTACAATTAGCAGAAAATATATATAATTCGTGTAATGAATATAAAGAGAAATGGTTTTTAAATCTAATTTAAAAATGAAAGAACTGATGTATTGTTGCTAACATTGTCTTCAAGCTTCCAGTTACAATGCAGCCGAATCAGCTGAGTTATAATTATAGATCTTGTAATTTAATTTGTTTTTAAAGAAAAATGTTTTTATATTATATTTTCCTCAACATCTACTACAATGAAAAATAACATAGCACGTATATTTCTATAGTTCTATAGGATATTATATTTTAACGTATTCATTATAATTAATTTATTGGTCTTAATGAAATATCTGAAGCGCTCATTTTATAGTGAGAGTAAATTGTTTCGGAAGCTTATTTGGAAAATTGATACGCGGATACTTTGAAATAATTATGACGGCTTATTGCACGCTGTTGTGGACCTGAGCTCAACGTTAATTCAGTGTAATTAGAACATAATATCAAATAGTTTTTTGTGACTCAATAAATCTAAAGTCATACACGGTAAATAGTAACGACATGAAACACATAATTTAGTATCATAATGTAAGATATTGTCGCCATTTGTTTGTCCATCATCATTGTGTTAATTAGGTGATATTGTCAACACACATAAGGAGTGATTGATTTAGTTGCCTTGCATATATAAGAACTCGATACAATGTATGGGGTCAATTTAATCAACTTTCATATCCCTTAAAATAAATTGTACCTGAATTAAAAGCCTTATTAAACAAAAAATATTCTATTATTGCCTCCTCTCTCTCTGTATATATATATACATATATATATATATAGGGAGAGCGAGATAGATAGAGAGTGTGTGTGTGTGGGGGGGGGGGGCATATTATATGTGTATATGTATGTGAATGTATATATATATATATATATATATATATGTCAGGTCACTAGTTGGTGCTACTGGTAACACGTATCCCAGTACAACCTGTGTCATGGTCGGGTCGTTGGCGACTAAACTGGCAACCCCACCAAGGTTTCTTGGTGAGGAGGGTAACTTTGGACATCCTGCAGGACTAAAAACAAAACCTGTCAAAAGGCAAAGGAGCTCTTGAGAGTCAATGGCCATCCAAAATCACCGGGAGAGATCACCCCTTAGCCTTTGTCAAGGCAGAATTCTAGGAGAAGGAAACCTCTGATATAACAACTGCAACCCTGATGGTATCCAATGATGTTGACTTGTTCTTCTTTTTGGTAAATATCATCTTGTTAAGAGAGTGGGACTGGCTTTGTGCAGTGCCTTTGCTCACTATAAAAGCTTCATGGCACGGGCATTGCTTTATATCTGGAGATCTCTCTGCACTTGTAGTCACATGGTACCATGGGACCAGCACTGTGTGTCAATCATTGTCACAAGTGTAGTGTTTGTACCAGAGTTTTCAAGTCGCTGGCTGGACTAAAGAGACACACTCGTTCAGCGCATCGGTAGGGGTTCTCCTACATGGATATAAAGTAGTGGCCGTACTCGAGAACGAGTTGGCAGCCACCATATATATACATATATATATATATATACATAAATATATATTATATATATATATATATATATATATATATATTGTTATACTTTGGGAGGGTCATGTTGCCAATAAGAAACACACGCACCAGTTGCTTTCACTTCAATTTATTATATATTTATAAATTTATAAATTTACAAATTTACAAACTTATAAATTTCTGGTTGGTTGGTTGGTTCCACAACCAGATAGTTGTTTATATATAGTCATAGTCCTTTCGTCACACACTCTGTGACCTCTTCATTGGCAACATGACCCTCCCAAAGTATAACAATATCGGTTTCAACACACGATTTGAGATAAAGAATCTTGCTAAACAAATTCAGAAACGATATATATATATATATATATATATATATATATATATATATATATATATATATATATATATAATTATATTTATATATATGTTAAGAGAGACGGAGAGGGTGTAAGGTACAACCATAGTCCGAAATAACTTCTACAGGACTAGACCTGTTCCGTTCAAAGAAATCATCACGTAAGCCGGATGTTCTTGTAAAACTGTTGTATTTATGTTTACAGTTGGTCGGGGAAGGTGGTGATTTTAATGATGGGTGTAATTCATGTGTC
>OZ024742.1:86703041-86723041 GCA_964016885.1 Eledone cirrhosa
TTTCCGATAGCAGCAGATCCACAATAAGGAATTCGAGGATGGATTCTTCAAATAACATTTTGCTCTAGATTCAGGCCAGCATTTAGGGACACATGCAAAAGTCAATAAAATATATTCTCCGAAGAAGTCGCCAACAGGCAGACAACCTAACACACAGTATGGAAGGTTGTATCAAACCTTGCAACATGACTAGATGATATGACTTGTAGAGTATACACCATATGACCGATGCTATTCCGTAGAGTATTTTGTTCAATGTTTTGAACATTGGCTATCGTTTCATAGACCCCGAGAAATCCGAAATCATAACCATCCTGCCTTATTAATTGAGGATATAACATGAAAGGTAAAATATAGATTTAATTAAAGCCCAGATTCCTCATATGAAGCAGGTAAGTTACATCGAATATGAATCGTTAGGAACTTAAAGAAAAGTTTATCTGATTTTGGTCCATCAAATTTGATTATAGTGTACGGTGTTCCTCATACACCAAAGTATGTGCACATATATGTAACACGGATGTACATATTATATAAGTAAAGGGGTATGCCGATGTGTTATCTATATGTATACAAGGAAACTATTTGAAGTGTGGGGTAGAGACTGAACATGATAAGTTCTTCAAAACAACGCTTGATAAATTGAAGAAGGAAATACGTAAAGTAGATTATCACTGGAATTACATTGGGTGCAAAATGTTGGAAGATTATGAATATGGACTGTCCCGAAACATCAGTACCAACGTGGCAACAAAAGCATCCTGTGGTAGGAAATACAACTTCTGACGAAATATGGAAATAACTGAGAATTATATCAGGCTACGTGCTGAATTTGCAAGGATATTCTAGTATCTTCCTACGATGTATCTTTTCTTTATACGCCTCTCGCTTTAGAGAAATGAGAACATATTGATTCAATTCTCTCTTTATGGAATTTGTTTAAATTATAGTAGTTAGTTAATGCATTTATATTTCCAGATGTATTAATTTAAAACTAAAATATATAATCTATCTCTAAGAATATGAAAAAAAAAACATTTACACCCCCTAACAATTAAATTTATCATATTATCAATAATTTAAACGGCTCACACGCCAGCTGACTGTTGTTAAGGTTTTCAATAAATACTTCAGTATGACAGTTTCCAACGAATCTAATTTGTCAGTGAATATTTATGAATACTTTCCAATTGAAATATATTTCACTGTCACATTTTTTACTCTCTTATTTTTTTAATATGTTTAACTGATTATGTTTTCTTTTATTTGTGAATTCGCCTCAAATATGTTTCATGCTGGATTGAATAAGCACACTTTCATTTAAGGAAGTTTTCACTTTTTCTCCTTTTCTCGTTGTTTGCATTTAGAACTAATAATTTTCCTGTCAAAAGCTTCCAATGGAGATTTTCGTAACAAAAAAAAAAAAAAAAAAAAAAAAACGAAAAAAAAAACAGAGAAAAATTTCTATTTAATTTCTAAGTGCTAAATCTGTTCTAAAACGTAGATAATCTTCACATCCAATCAGATATCAATTCCATGAAGTGTTAAATAAAGTAAATTACACGGTTGACGAATGAACGTAATACCTATCCATCACAAGCTTAACACCAAGCTCTGGTCCATCTCATTTTTCCGCCGATTGAAGTGGAGCTTCTTAATTGACCTACCAGTTCCTAGACCTCATTCAATTTAAGTGTTTGGTGTAACTTGTCAAATCGTACCTAATAAATAATGTTTCTATTGACATTTCCATTGTTGATACTATCTACGGGTCGCAACTCCTGGTAGAATGCGCAACGTGAAATATATTTTCTTCCCGAAAGACCTAATGCTTCACCTGGTTCGAAAATCGAATTCTCAATGTCACTTTTGCGAATCCAATTCCCTAACCATTAAGCCATATCTGCTGCCAACACCGTACCTGTACACTTAACGTGCCATTTAATTTGATCCACTTCGATACTTGCAAATGCTCATGAATTGTAAAGTGAAATAGTCGCTGTCTGTCAAACACGTCCTTTCCGCGTGGTGTTTCCTTGACTGAGATGGACTCATAGGTCAAGCGAAGGCCGATGCTCGGAACCTGATATCTGCCCAAGGAAGAACTGGCGGATGGGACTGCCCAAGATGCACGTTGAGCGAGGCAACCGTTCTGCAGAACGTCATTCGGTTTTTGTCTATCGGTGATTCGTAGACATTTGTTGAATAGCTTTTGTCGAATGGAGAGCAAATCTGGCTGTCATCCGACGCCATCGTTAAGTTCATGCCACCGTCATTATCTTATTGCCATGGTCCGAGCGTTTCCGCTGTGACATGCCTATTGAGTTGTAGGTTGCCTGTTGATTAAGACAGAAATTAAGACAGAAAGAAAGACACATTACCATTCAGCCTAGACTTCATAGACATTTTCAAATTCCAACCAGAAAGAATTATGAAACTTACAAGGGAAATACATTTGTAAACTAATTTTGAACGTTTCAAAATGACCTGAGTGAATTAATGTACTCGATTTTTGAACATGTACGCTGCAGAAAATACAATATTTTCTCTTAACACCTTGCGGCCCACATGGTTAGTTTGAGAGTAGATTGTATAAATTCATGGCCTAGGGTCGTTCTTCACTCAAGGGCACTTGTTCTCTTACATCAAGACATAAGCGATACCCGTGCCAGCCGTCAGTGAGACGACAATTTCCGACACGCACGCACTAGCTCCTTATTGATGACTTTGAAGGGCAGTACTGTTATGAAATGTCCTAGATCTCTATGAACGAATGATTTTCCTGTACCCATACGTCACGTTGGTGATCCTATAAATGGGGTGTTTTTGACTGGTAGCCATCAATAGAATGTCTCCTCTTTTAAAGTTAGCACGTGCCCGAAATGGCATCTTAGATGCATGTTTAGACAGTGATGGAATAGCTGATAGGAGCAAGTGTTTTCTAAATAATTGTTTCTACTGTTGGCACAAGGCCAGCAATAACCCAGTACATTACTGGTACTATATTTTATCGACCCCGTAAGGATGAAAGGCAAAGTTAACCTCTGCGGGACGTAACTATGATAGAAAGCCTGACGTCCGCCCCTCTAAAGATACTGCCAATTCACAATAATATTTACATATAATGTTCATTATGTTAACAGAAAGGGATAGCAGAACAGGAAGATTAATGCCTCGTTCTTCAGAAAAAGTATTAGCACATCAGTTAAGAAAGAATTGAGAGGGGCCATCATCAATAGGTGCTGGTGGAATAGCATAAGACCCATTAGAATAAAACAAATTGATTCTATTAAAGAAATAGTAACACGAAAAATAGCAGGGGCTTGGGTAGTATATAAGTTAATAGAAGCGATTAGGAGTGAAATTTCAATCGACGTGCCAGCTTCAAGTATGACACTAACCATTTTTTTCAGAGCGAAATGTCAAAGTTACATTTTCAGAGCTAACCCTCCTACACTACGAAGCGAAAGAAAGAAAAAATGTTTGATGGGTCAGAGTGGATGATATGTAGTGTGATAAAAAAAAACACTGTTTAGTCTTTGAGGGATCGAAACTCACGAGTACCGCTGGTCATCAAGTATTTACGTATATGCGGTTTTTCAGCAAAAGTTTGCACAACTGTTTGAGGCAAACGGTTTTACGGTGAGGGTAGTGGAGACGGAGGGTATGTGTAAACATGGCTTCAGTGACACTCTGATTTATATAAATTATACAAAGCAGCTCGTTTTTGCTCCGTCTTCAGTGGCTGGAATGGTGGCCTTTACAGCTGCATGTGCTGTGTGATCAAAGTAAATGGCCACCACTGGAAAGCAAACTTGGTCATGCGGTTGGTCCATCAAGGATGCCCTCTGTATATGCACTGAAGCTCAAAGCACAGCCCATTACTAATCGGGGAATGTGGTCATTGAAAAAATCCCCTTTGGCGTTCTATAGAGGATGTTACTGTCATCACCGTCTGTCGTAAATGTCCAATTCTTCACTAAGTCTCATTTTTCCTACAATTCAATCTATGGAGATTGGAAGGAAAAGTAAGACATTAGTCGTTGAGCAGAAACTCATTATCTCATATATGTTTTTAGTAATTTATGAGGTGTGCTAGGCATATGCAGTCTACGTATACAAAATGGGTAACGGGGATGGTGCAACAGTGTATATAATATAAATACTAATTAACTAGCACCACATCTGCTAATTATATGTAAACTAATACGACAATTTTAGAACACTACTAAGGAAAAGGGTGCATATATGCCCATACAATATGTTTCATGGTGGTTGTTGTGATAATTCACACACCTTCTGGTGCGGATCCAGCTAGGTTAGAAAATTCATTTTAAGAATGGTTTAAGTGATGCGGGAGCAACAAGCTGGATTCCAGCCCAGACACTCCTTTGCAAATCAAATGTTTAATCCATTCCCTATCATCGAGAAATACAATGAATTCCAAATGCCACTGTCCTTCACATTCTTTGACTTTACTAAAGCTTGCGAGGTTATGTCATAACACACAAGGTTATCCTAGCCTTCAAAGATTTATAGAGTGGTTCAAAATGCTGTGTGATTACTGTGGCTGAGTATAGTTTGTGGTTTGAATTCATCAGAGGAGACCTTAAATGATGCACGCTTACTCCAATGCCCGTTTCTTTGGCCATCGACTGCATTCTCAAAAGGGACACATAAGATAAATAGATTGAATAGAAGCACCCAGATACGTACTTTGGAGATGATGCTGCGGTTATGACCCAAAATACACACAACTTGCAGTACATGATAAGATAGCGTCATCTCTGCAGCCAGTATCGGTCTACATATCAGAGCCAAATAAGTAAAACATATACTTGTTGGTATTCTTCATCACTACCAAATGTTTACACAAAATACTTGACATCAAGTGGGATAGCTTCATCGGCAACAAATATATTCATCAACGAACCCACGCAACAGCATGCGAAAGTGTCGACTTGGCTTGTTGGGATACGTCTCACGACCACCAACTGTGAGACATGCTAATCAGGACCAGTATTGGTAACACCATGGAAAGACGCAAAGAGGATAACCATAGATGAATTGACAACATCAAATCGACAGATACCTGAAAACTGTCAACATAAGCTGGAAGGATGTATTCATAGAGCAACTGATTGTGCCACTGAAGCAGGTCGGCGGCCTAATGCGTCTCAAGACGTGAGAGCTTCTAAGTCTACGTAAGTTACATGCCTGCATATTGGCGCTTACACCCACTCTAGATGCATACACATAAACACTGAAGTTCTTGAAATTGCTACGTGCGATATAATTTATTCCAAAGCTTTTAATGTTTATCTATAATAGGATTTAAAGAAGAAATAGAAATATTATGAAACACATTTTAAAATGCGACAAGTTATATAAATATCAGTGTACTGGAATTGAGACAGCATATCTATGAAATGCATGAAAGTATCTACGAATGTTTCCGTTAATTATTCCTTTGAGCACCACAGCAGATATATAAAGTAATTGGATCCCATCAACCGCTAAAATAGCAACACAAATCAATATTAATGTATATGATTATAGTTTTGTGGTTCATTGGTTTATTTTAACTAGCACAGCTGATATCATGTTATAAAACTACCATCATTGTATATTGATACCTATTGATAAAATCATATATAACATTAAAAATATTTGAACGTGTATTATATGACAAAAGTATAAATATTGTATTTTTGTATTGATTCTAGGCATAAAAGTATACAGAGACATACATAGATACACACACACACACACACACACACACACACACACACACATATATATATATATATATATATATATATATATATAAATATGTGTGCAGTTGTGTGTGCGCGTGTGTGTGTGTGTGTGTGTGTGTGTGTGTGTGTGTGTGTGCGCGTGTGTGTGCGTGTGTGTGTGTGTGTGTGTGTGTGTGTGTGTGCGCGTGTGTGTGTGTGTGTGTGTGTGTGTGTGTGAAAATAATCGGGACCCTAACGGCTGAACTCCGGCGGTTTAGAGAGCTAGATCTGAACTGAAGTCGATTGTATGTTTCCGCATGGTGTGTTAAAAATCTAATATGAAAAAGGAGCTTGGTAGTAGTGCCGGGATTTAAGTGTGCTATAGGTCGAAGAGTCCTCCACTATGGAAGTAGGAGCTAACGAACACAGAGGGTGTGCTAAGATACCAGTTGGACTATAACTCACGAGACTATTCAATACTTAATGTAGTAGAGTGGGTAATATGAAAAGAGCAGCAAAAAAGCAGAAAAACCGTAAGAAATTGTTTTTCCTGTCTTTCTCCGGGAGTGGTCAATGATCTTGTTTAAGAATATTCAGTATGAAAGGAATACAACTTTCATTCAGTTCGCTATTGAGAACTACTACGCAGCTACTACTCAACCACCACTTAGGGCAGATTTGGATTACGAAAAAATTATTACACCCATTAGAGACAAGGAAATTGAAATCATATTCCATGCCAGGAAGACCGTCTTACTCTTCGAAAGTTCCACTTGGATAAAAAGAGCTCCAGACTCTCATTTCGACTGATTCGGATGAGGTTAAGGACCTTAATATGACTATACATATTCCAGAAACTTGTTGAAAAGTTACCTGCATTCGCCAGAGATGACGAGCTTGTTATCCTCACAGGGTATAACCCCCAGTAGCACGGACTGGTTCTGTTAAACATCTCAAACATTCTTCTGAGAATTGGCTTTCAATATCGCCCTACAATTGTCCCTTACCCGTGTTAACTTTTATGGATGTAACAATTAATCTGGAGAACAATTTGTGCTAACCCTACAGGAAACCAAAACGTGAATTTATACTATATCAATCGCTTCTCCAACTATTCAAGAAATATTACCAATAACTAAGTAAAAATTATCTCCCCCCACAATGGAGCAGAACTTCTTTTAACACGTGCTTTACTACAACCACGCCCTCAAAAGTAGCGGTTTCAGGAAGGATATTTCTTATTACCCAGGGCCGTAGTAGCACATCCAGCATGCGACGCTGCCGCTCACGCCACGTAATGTGGTTCAATACTCTCTATAATGCTGAGGTCGCAACACCAGTTGGGAAGATCATCTTCAGACTTCTCGATAAACATGTCCCGCCCCAACGCCGGTATCACAATATCATCAATAGAAACACTGTTAAATTTTCGTACAGACTTACATCCAACTTTCAAAAAAACATCGCTTCACCTCACAATATAACATTCCTCTCTAACAGAAACAACATCGATATTAGCGGTGAGCAAATTAGAAGTTGCGACTGTTTGGATAGTTCATCATGCCCATCAACAACAGATGGTGCAAAAAGGACGGAACACAACAATAAGGCCTGTATTGAATTAACCGTTGCGAGTTTAAGACCCAGTACTACCAACACCAACATTCATTTAGAAACCCGGTTGCTGACACGCTACGGCACTTTCTGGACTGATTTGGGACATCAAAGTCAACAATATTACTAATCATCTAACGGGGAACCTACTTTCGAAGGTAAAATCTTTCTCGGGAGGACGCCGTCCGTGCAATTTATGGTCAGAGGAAACGATCCAGATGCTGTTTGCAGAGGGCCAATTGTTAAACAAAAAGGATGAACTCGTTACCTCGTGTAAACACAGAATGTTCAGGACATTTCATACCTTCAAACACCCTCATGACCCTGATGAGTATATCTTGGTGTTCTGTCCTTCACAATTACATACTAAGACAGAGAAAACCCCTAGCATTCTTAGGTAGTAATATAAATTGATCTTTGCTATTAGCACATTCTAAATATCCTTAGGTGGATCTTTGCATATTTACACTATTGTAAACGGTTCCTAATCTCCCTTAGGTAAATACTGAATCTTTTCATTCTTGCTAAAATACACATATTGTCTTATGGAACCAGCCGAATAGATAGCTACGATACCTTACTAGACCTATTACTCGTAGTTTAAGGACCATGCAAAAACTTATTCGTAGACATTACCGGACCGCTGCTATGGATTTAAAGTCTGTTGGCAGATAAACTTGTATTATACTAGCGCTATGCTCTACCAATAACTAGAGCGTCAGACTCGTTAAAGAAATCGATTAGCCAACCTACAATATTTGTTTTCTTTTTGCTAATGTATGCCGATAGCTTTGACATAAATGTTAAATTGACATTTTTAGGGTTTGAGGAATTTACTTTGCTATATAATCTTAGCTTATTTACAACAGTAATAGAGCAGATATGGTTAGTACTATCATTAAGACTAAGCGTGGTATTTTTAGGGTATTTGAAAATATAGGCTTTAGTGTAATTGATAACTAGATTTGTTTTTGAGGAACTGAATTAGTAAAAAATATAAATGCTTAGCTTTTTAGCAAAGTGTTACATAAAACAAACTTGATTTAAATACACTACGCAATACACTTTCATTTATATATGCAGAAAATATTTTTTTTCTCTCGTTTGTTTTTTGTTTTTCCCTTTCTATTAGAGTTAAGCATAATACCGATTCTATAGATTAGAAATATTTGTTTAGGATAAAATCTTACCACCCCTCTCTCTCTTTCTCAGTATATATAAATGATATTAATAAATGTAAACTATATTTATAAAACCATATTTATTCTATTATATATATTTCAAAGGTACATATATATATATATATACATATATATATATATATATATATATATATATATATATATATATATATATATATATATATATATATATATATATATATATATATATATATATATATATATATATGTGTGTGGGGGTGGGGGTGGGTGAGTGTATGTGTGTATGTGTGTGTGCGTATGTGTGTGTGTGTGTGTGTGTGTTTGTGTGCGTGTGCGTTACTGGTACTTTATTTTATCGACCACGTAAGGATGAAAGGCGAAGTTAACCTCCGCGTTATCTTTGCCTTTCATCCTTACGGGATCGATAAAATAAAGTACCAGTAATGCACTGCATAATTGCTGGCCTTGTGCCAAAAAGTAGAAACAATTATTATGCAAATGGAGTAAGGAGGATATGTACTCGTCGTACCCGAATAGACACACGTACACAATACACACGCACTCACAAGCACACACGCACACACACACACACACACGCATGCAGTTACTACTTCTTCCATGTTCTCTCTCATCTAATATATATATAAGTGAATTGTAAACTTGATAAATTCTCTGAACTGACATTTTAGATTTATTTCTCTCATATAGATATCCTCTAGATATCTATATCCATTCGATCAGGAAATATCTTTACATAATCAGCTATTTTGCATTGTCCGAATCTACCGTTACCATGTGTTCATATGCATGACATATAGAATTGTTAAGCAGTCGATTTAATCTATAGTGTAAAACTAGTTTCATGGCACAGTTTAACATTATTGAATCGTGAGCAATAGAAAAACTGTTATATATAAAATACTCTGATTGCTCAACTAGTTGGCATGTTACTAACGGAAATATCTTACATAAATATATAGATAGACATGTTGGAATATATTCATGAAATAGTTTGAGTATATGACAGCTTAATACAATATATATATATATATATATATATATATATATATATATATATATATATATATATATAATAAAATGTTACAGCATCATAAATGAGGATAGAAAAAGGAGGTATAAAGAGAAGCGATAATGAGTATTATTTGCAAAAAACGGATGCATAGATGCTCGATTCTTGTGTAATCAGGGTTAAATATTAGAGGAGTTAATATTTAGTTCCCGAAGGTTATGAGCCAAATATTTAGTGCAGAGAGGTTATAAGCTAAAATATTAATAAAAGAGTTGCAAGCCGTTAAAACATATTTATATAAAGCTCTTACATATGTTTCCCCCGATGGGGTTCTTCTGAGGCAATTATAGAAGTAAATTATTTAATAAAGTACCCTGTACGGGTAGAAACATATTGTAACATCTGAATGCATTATTCCATATAGAACAATGACGGAAAAGTCATTGTGCTCTAAGGGAAGTAATTACCGGTGCAATGTAGAGTTATCTGTCAAACTAATAACCGCTACCGATAGCGTAAGAACATGTTATTTATTATTACAAGGAGTTAATTTAATTATGGTTTGTTAACTCAATTTAATGAGGCAGTGTTAAGGTATGAGTATGAGTATCAATTATGAGTGAAGTCATTAAAGACCATACACAAATTTTGTTAGTATAAAGTTGCAAGTTCAGTGTCGTCCTAAAAGCCTAGAAAGGTGAAGACACTTTACATGGAATCTGTATAATTATATTATCAGTTCTCTAAAGAGTTGATTGGGTTAAGCGGCGATTCTGTAAAATTACACAAAGATCAGTCTAGCAGTGTGGAATAATATAGCGTGGTAAGTCGAGCCGAATATATGCAGTGCAGCACAGAAGGTGGATGATGGTGTTGCTCCAAGTTGTTTAATAGTAAGTCCACCGTAGTATGTCCATCCAGGGTGTAGTGTTGGAAACACCAGGTGTTATGGTGGTTAAGTATTGTCGGGGTCCATCTATAGAAAGATTGTTTCAGTCTATGGCCGCAGGTGATGACAGTTTCAGCCCGACCATTTATGAGGGCCTGGGGCGCTTCCACTATATTGTATAGTTCCATTAGGCAGAGTTGGCAGCTTTTTTTTAAGTTGTAAGGTGTTGCCTGGTTCACAATTTCCCAGTAAGTGGTGAAGCTACTGTTTGAGTCATTTAATAGGGTGATATATTTAGCTAGGGACGTAGAGTATTTAAGCTTCTTATTCCTAAAAGCGTGTAGGTGTGCTCGAAATCTGGTCTTGAACGACCCAGAGGTAGCTTCTATGTAATACTTAACACTATTATGACTAGTAACAGTACATCTATCGATAACATTTTAGTGAGGCAGTAGCCTCGGGGTGGTCAGTTTGGAGGGTTACGACAATTGCAATATGTATTACGGTCACCCCTAAGGTGGTGAGTGTTGGTATTAATCATAGGTCCTGTACTATCCTTAATGTCTACTTTGTGTAAACCCTTGTGGTTAATAAAGAAAGCATTATTATTATTATCATCATCACCACAGCTATTATTATTGTAGTCGGTATTATTATAGCTATGAACACGCGAAGTGGTGACATGCCCACGTCTCATGCTACAGCGTCTTCTACAGCCGTTGTTAGAGTTGTTACGGTTACTAACCCTGTCGTCAGTCTCACTACTGGTGCAACAATTAGTTTCTAGTGTGGTGCTATTTTGTAAATTGCTGCTAATACTAGGATACCCATCCTGGTTACTACCGACGTTATCGTGTGGGGCTAAATAATTGTTGAGGTTAAATGAGTTGTCATATTCCCTAAAATTGACATTACTAGGATGCAGTATACTAGTGAATCTGTTGTAGTTACTTATTGCTATGAGGTCGGCTAGATTAGGTGTAGTAGATTAGGAGATTTGTACGTTATTCTTATTGAGGATATTTCTGTACATATGGTTAGGTGGGAAGTTTTTCTCTAAGGCTACGAAGAAGCTTCTAGGTAAATTGGAGGCCACACTCCGAGAATAGCGTGGATGGAACCAAAGAACATTACGGCGGCGGTTACGCGTAGTTCTGAACTTGCAACTTTACACTAACTAAATGTGTGTATAGTCTTTAATGACTTTACTAATAATTGATACACATACTCATACCTTAACACTGCCTCATTAAATTGAGTTAACAAACCATAATTAAATTAACTCCTTGTAATAATAAATAACATTTTCTTACAATGTCGGTAGTGGTCAAGTAACTCTACATTGCACGTGTAATTACCTCACTTAGAGCACAATGACTTTTCCTTCATTTTTCTATACGGAATAATGCAGGCTACTTTATTAAGTACTTTGCCTTTATAATTGCCTCGGAAGAGCCCCATTAGGCGAAACATACTTAAGATCGTTATATAAATATGTTTTTTATCGGCTTGCAACTCTTTCATTAATATTTTCGCTTATATATATATATATATATATATATATATATATATATATATATATATATATGTGTGTGTGTGTGTGTGCGTGTGTGTGTGTATGTGTGTGGGTGTGTGTGTGTGTGTGTGAGTGTATGTGTGTGTGCGTGTGTTCATATATATATATATATACATATGTGTGTGTGTGTGTTTTGTGTGTGTGTGCGTGTGTGTGTGTGTTTATATATATATATACAATTTATATATGTTAGGTTATGGTGTATTCTTATCTCCATTTGCTAAAAGACCATTAGGCTAGTGTGGTCTCCTTTGGCGAACTACATTCTTCGAACCAGCTGACACGCATTTCCCTCATGTCATCACGTATTGGAATGTGCCATGGCTTCAAATACCTGACTCATTTTCTCCGTCATATATCTACTATCCTGTCTTTGGCTGTCCTTGCTGATATGTCCCAGAACATGCCCTAGAAGATCCCTCCATGTAGCCTTGTTAATACATTGTAGTATAAGTAGGCCATCTCTACTCCAGATTTCTTTGTTTATTATGTGGACACACCTGGTGATCATCAGAATATTTCTGAAACAGGTGATATATATATATTTCACCACATTTCACACACTCTGTTTTTGACCCTGATTTACTTGCATTCAAAACTGTAGGAATGGCAATTGGTGAGTTCAAGCTCGTTTGAAATATGAGCGGAGTTAGTGAGCAATGTTTGCAGCACTTCTTCAGAAACAACGAGAGACAACGATTTCGGTAACCTGCAATAGAAATGTGATAGTACGCCTGCAACAGGTTCGAATGAAAACCGAAAGGAATCCTTATTTTGATAAGTAAAAACTTCAACCATAAAACCACAAGTATCAACCCATATAATGTTCGCGCATTATTCCAAAGTTGGAATTTGGAAGAGGTATTCAAAGAAATGAAAACATATCACCAGTATATATTTGGCATCAGTTAGACATGTCATAGAGGTCAGCATCACTTCATCATTTGCAATGTATCGTGTCTTTAATCTGGAAATATAAAGGAAACAGTTCATGTTGTTAGTATCAGGGGTGCAAATAAAGCGGTCCTATGATGTATAACACTGAGCTACATTTTTATAATGGAATATTCGATATTATGTTCGAAAAGTGACATTTGTGCAAGTCTATTCATCAACTGAGTTGATCGAGAAGAAAAGTAAATTCTGTGATCAGCTACATGATGTGTTAGATATATATATATATATATATATATATATATACATATATATAGCCTATCTAATATGTTTTGTACCGGTTAAGTTAAATTCATTGTGTCTTATGTGAGCAAAGTAGGTAGTACGGTCGCTACCTCTCATCGTTAGTAATCTCATACCATTTTCATTTGTGACTCGCTAGAACAATGCGGTCCAACACGATATCTAACACATCATGTAGCTGATCACAGAATTTACTTTTCTTCTCGATCACCTCAGAGCTCAAGCCGTTCAGACGGCTATTTCTGGACTCAGAAATAGCCGTTGAAACGGCTTGAACTCTGCCGTCCGTCGGGGTCATACTGTAACTGTCACCTCCCAGATAGGTGCCCATTGGCGAACAGATGTCTCGATTCGAGCCTGGTGTACATGTGCATTGTCATCTCGGGTAACTCCACCTGGAATTACATGGGATCCACCGCGGGTTCTTTTAAGAAAAGATGGTATATGCACAGGCACTCAATGAAAAACCGTGCACTTATGGGTTCCACAACCCTCGCCAAAAAAATATGGGAATTGAAGGACAGCAACACTAACTACAGTATCAACTGGTCGAAGTTGTCGGCTGCTAAAACCTATAGTACAGGGATGTCCCATTGCGGGCAATGTGATCTTGAGCTATTGTATATCCTTAGAAATGTTAAAAGGCTACTTAACAATAAGTTAGAAAGATCTATCTTCTGCAGACATAGAATAGCCACTAAATTCATAAGATTCAAACCTCCGTGAATCGAACCAACATAACATAGCTTTAAATTAGGATACCTACTATCCACAGAAATATATTCATTAAGTATACTATATCCTTCACAAGTCTATACCACACAATTGTCTGTAAGTACCTCATCTACCAACAATCTTAATCCTTCTCAGCTGCTGCCATCATTTGATCCTAAATCCTAGTTTTTCTCATTTCACTACTAGAATGTTACTTTACCTTCTTTTTGCCATATTTACAATTAGCACGCTTATCTCTTTGCATGTATGTATATTTTTGTACGAGTGTATATTGATGTGTATGTATGTGTCTATGTACACATGCATGTGTATATATGTGTATATATATATATATATATATATATATATGTGTGTGTGTGTGTGTGTGTGTGTATGTGTGTGTGTGTGTGCGTAAATATATGCGTATATTAATTCGTTAACCTCTGTATTAACTCAACAACTATTTAGCTTTGACAGTGGTCCCACTCATGTATACTGTTGAAGAGGAAGAGAAAGACTGTAAAAACAAGCTTATCTTTATAATTTAAAATTGATATACACTACGATACTTTGTACATGCCAACGCTTAATTTTGCCTTATGACAGCTAGTTTTACACGCCGTAACATTAGATACATTATATACCCCCCATCTAAGTAATGTCAGGGTCTCCTTAAATAATTTATTGATAGCATTGTTGTAATTGTTGTTATTGTTCTAATTGAATGCCATTACTACTTCATATAGTAGCCTGTATTTTCTTTTCTTTTCTTGCCTGTGTATTTTCTTCATTCTCGCATGCTCCGAAGATCAGAGTGGTTATAATTCTGTATTGGCGATCGAGTAACGCAAAATTAAGCTAATAGTGATCTCTAGACATACCAGTTCAGTGAAACAAATGTAAGCTATGTGATTAAAAACTTTTTTGTATAGCAAACCATGTAAACCTTCTTTCCTGATTTATATATATATATATATATATATATATATATATATATATGCAAACATTTTATATAAAATTGTTGGGTTACAACGAGTAAATATTTCATAACTGATATAAAAGCACTCAACAGATTTTGGAGTATTTTACGATATTAAACAAATGGAAACTACATTTATAAAACCATATTTATTTCATTATATATATTTCAGGGATATCATATTAAAAATATGGTATGCCCTCTTTAGACAAAATACAATATATAAACAGTTTTATAAATAAATTTGACATACCTTGAAACATTTTACAACTTCCATTTTAAAAAGTTGTTATGGTAGTGAGAATGTTAAGGACGGTTAGAAAGAAAGACGGAGAAAAAAGTAAAAAGAAAAAGAAGGAAAAAAAGAAAAAGAAAGAGCGGAAGGCGAAGAAGATGAAGAAATGTATGTAAAGAGAAAGACACCAAATGAGAGATTTATGAGGGAAGGGGGTACTGTAATTATTTATTTATTTATTTATTTATTTATTTATTTATTTTATTTAGTGTTAAGGATACGGGGAGAAATAAGAACAAAAACAAAAATAAATAAGGAGAGGTAAATCGAGTAATATCTATCATACGAGGTGGGAGAGATAGGGGAGGGGTGAGATACAGGAGATATAGTTAAAACAGCCGATACATAAGTCCCGTCAAATGTAGAGGGAGGAGGAGAGGAGATATACTTAGAAATAAAAATGATAGTTTTAAAATATTATGTTTCATCAGTCTATCAATTCCTATGAATTATAATGTAAATATCAATATTCGTGAATGAGACACATATCAATAATGTGTGAAAAAAATAATGACTATATGTTTAGTTTTAAAATTCTTAGGTTTACAATCAAAATCTGAGATAAAACTTCAAAAAAAAATACTGAAATACATAAGTATATATGTATTTTCATGAAAAAAGAGAAAAAGAAAAAAGAGAAAGAAAAAGAGAAGGTTATCTCAAACTGACATTATAGACATATGTGAGCCTACGTGAACAGCTCTGTAAATTTGTATTTCACATGAAAAGCTTCATTGCGTTAAAATAGATTTTACCGTACATATATGTACATACATACATACATATACATAAAATATACATTATTAGTAATAATAATAATATTCTTGCCCTCTCATACATGATTATCGTTCAAGCATAGAATAGAACAGATATCAATATATTAAAATATTAAAAACGCCAAGAATATTTCACTCCCCAGAATATCAAGGGCCGTAAAAAACACAGTGTGCCCCGCCTTCCAATTTATTTGACAATATATTGCCAAGTTCATTAGAAGCAATCAGAATCGAAAGCAAACAAAACCAAAATTATTCACCAAACTTATTTAGCAGAAATCATTCAAAAAAACTTTAGGATACCCGGTTGTTCTACAGATGCTCTTATATTTATTATAGAAGTTTATCTAGCTTAAAAATGTTATTCAATAGATTTGGGAGCATCACCATTTTAAGGTAGTTTAATTACATTATTAATTATATACTCATGAAGAAGGTTTAAAGAATTGGAGGAATCGAAAGATTTATCGCCAAGTTTTCTAAAATAATTAAAAAATAATTAAGAAGTAATTAAAAGTCTTAAGTAAATATACTACATTTTAAATTTATATTTATATTTAAAAGTTGAATTCAATCTATGTCTGCAGCAACTGAATAAATTGGTCCGTAAATTAAGGGAATTTTTAGATTTCAGTATAAAGAATATCTCCTCCGCGCAGAGGTCACATGTCTCAGAGGAGGAGTTAAAAGGAATCCCTCTTGAGACTATATTCCAAACCATCGGATATCCAACGTTATCATGTTTAAGTTGCCAGAGTAAGCCTGATAGTGATGTCAAATTTATTTATAAAACTGTTTATATATTGTATTTTGTCTGAAGAGGGCATACCATATTTTTAATATGATATCCCTGAAATATATATAATGAAATAAATATGGTTTTATAAATGTAGTTTCCATTTGTTTAAAAACGTTATATATATATATATATATATATATATATATATATATATATATATATATATATATATATAAGTATAAGTGGCATTTAATTTGTTGGAAGTCCGACAAATATAAATGTTTATAACTGATTTAGAGCACTCAACAAGTTACTGTAGTAAATATTCAATGATATTAAATAAATGGAAACTATATTTATAAAATCATATTTATTTTATTATATACATTTCAAGGGAAACCAAGACAACATTAGTACGCTTCCATCAGATAAAATACAAAGTTTGTTTTATAAATAGAGACATACCCATGAAAATCATTCCTTATCGGTTGGAAATTCACTGGATAGTGGAAATATATTAGGGATTATTCAAACTTATGTGTGAACATGCAAATGAATATGTAAATAATTGAAAAACAACCTTTATTTAAATGACACTGGAGAAAGAGGGAGAGAAAAAAGAGAGAGAGAAACAATAAATATATTACGAGAGAGACAGAGAGAAGAAATTAACAAGAGGATGAATAAAACTCATATAACGTTCATTTGGGGGAATATATTCAATGGTACGTGGATTTACGATTAATTAGTTGTTAAAATTATTTTCTAATATAATATTTACTGTTATAAGTAGATAGAAAAATAAATAGATGGAAGAATATGTTTGAAAAAAAAATAAATAAATGGAAGAATAGATTTGAAAAATAAAATAAATAATGAAATAAATAAATAAATAAAAGGATAAATAGATAAATAATTGAATAGAAATTAATTGAAAATCAGAGTAATTGTGAAATTAATAGAAAAAGAAAATCCATAATACAATTTTTCAATAGCTACAACCTTAAGTTAGAAATACAGAATAACTATAAAATTGTTAACTTTTTAGAAGTAACATTAAACCTTAACACAGAGCTCTACTATCCATTCCATAAAATTAATGAGAATCTAAACTATGTAAGTTTTAACACTAATCATCCTAGATCTATCAAGGACACTATTGTTAATTCTATCCAACAACATATTTCACGCATCTCCGCTAATAAAAAACATTGTTGACGATAAGGCAGAATATTATAATGAAGCTTTAAATAGAGCAGGCTATATAAATAAGATTAAATACATCGACAACAGTGATAAGCCAAATCACCCTACTATTAATTATAATTACAATAAAAAATATAACTTAAACTCTAAAACTAACAAGAAATATAACTAGAAATATTATTTGGTACTCACCCCATTCTCATTAAGCGTTAAAACACCTTTAGCAAAGCTATTCTTTAAAGCACTAGATAGATGTTTTCCTAAAGCCCACAGGTACCACTCAATCTTTAACAGACATACTATAAAACTATCTTATTCTACTACTATGAACATACCACAGAATATAAATAGAATATATAATATAAATTTAAACCATAACCAAAGTAGCAGTAAAATCTCTAACGATATCCAAAATAATAGTACCGTTCTGAATAACAACAACTCCGCAAAATATAACTGTAGAATTAAATTAAACAGTCCATTACAAAATAAGTGTTTAGATAAGGACGTGGTCTATAAATGTACAGTCAAAACCAGTGACAATATATTTAACTATGTAGGTGCAACTTCTACAGAATTTAAAAGTCGTTGGAATAATCACAAATGCTCTTTCCAAAGATTTGATAAAAAATCTTCAACTTCTCTTTCAAACCTGATATGGAACTTAAAATGCAAGAATATGGACTATTCTTTAACTTAGGAAATACTTTCGAAAACACCCACATTCCGAAACACAGCTTTATCTAGATTTTGCAAATCGCGTGTTGAGGAATTTGTTTTCATACTTAAATGTAAGAACTCTATTAATATAAGGATGAATTGATTTAGTTCTTGTAGACGTCAGCTGAATTCAACGTTTAGAACCATATATACATTATAATTACACTTATAATATTTCTACTTATTTCCATAACAATCTTAACCACTTGGTTTTAATATATTGATATCTCTAAATCATATCTATGACATTTGTATAATTTCACTTCTTAAAGTTTCTTAAAATATATACATATATAAGTCTAGTTATTTTAATTTTAATTTTAATTTTAATTTTAATTGTAATTTTAATCTTAATAATGTTTAATTCTTTATTTTTTATTTCTTTAATTTTTTATCTATTTTTAAAAATTAAATTTTTTTTTTTTAATTACTTATCTATTATAATGTTGTTTTTTTTAAATTTTCCCGAATTTTTAATATTTTTTCAATATCCTTTATAGATTTATAAACACTAACTAATATATGTTTAACATTTATACTCATTTTTACAAAATAGTCTCACACTAACGAATAAATAAACAAAACTTGAGTTTTATCCGTATCTTCCCATTTTAAAATATAAAATATAAATATTCTTATTAACTCAGTTAACTTAATTTAATTTAACTTAATATTTAATTACAGTAAATACAAAACCAATAACTCTCAGAACTAATTAAAATATTTATCTGTAACACGATATACCCATCTATTCATTTTTTTTTTCAAATCTATTCTTCCATCTATTTATTCTTCTATCTACTTATAACAGTAAATATTATATTAGAAAAGAATGGCGGTGGATTGGCAGTATCGGTAGAGAGTCTTTACCATTTAATATAAACTGCTATAGATAAAATGAGATTTCTTAATGCAGGCTACCAGCACTGTTGCTATACAGTAGTAGTGAAAATCTCTCTCTTCCTTACTTGACAATTTATAACTGTATTAATACTACTACACCAAACGACCAGCCCTGTCCATTGTTCAAATGGTCAAATATAGATTAAAATAGGCACTCCCAAAAATTCTTATTTAGATAAAATAAGCCATATACTCATTGTATTCTCATTAAAAACCTTCTATATACTTGTTCACCAGCAAATTGAATTGCCATCTGTCATATACTATCTCCTCTCTACATCCTTTCTTACAACTATATAAATACTTTAATTTTTCTGATTTTTTTCCGATTTATCCAATATCTCTGAAGAAGTGAAAACTGATTATACATTTGCTATCGAATATTTGCTAACATTATATGATTACGCAAGCAGCGATACATATGTATTCCGTCTGTTACAGAAACATATGTCAATACCTAA
>OZ024742.1:86730541-86770541 GCA_964016885.1 Eledone cirrhosa
AAGAAGGCTCGATAAGGATAAATATATATCAAATATATAAGAACCTTAGAGGAAATATTTATTAAAATAACAGATTAAAGTTTAAGCAAAGAATCGCTGCTTTCACCCTTCTGAAACAGCGATTCTTTGCTTAAACTTTAATGTGTCATTTTAATAAATATATATATATATATTAGAAAGTGAGGTTTTTTTTACAAATTGAAAAATAACCGAGGTGTCCTACACGAGTGAATGTATAAAGAAAAAGAGATGAAATCAAAAAAGCGACTGGAGTCTTATTTTTTTAAAAAAATATATATATTTATTTGGTTCCTTTACCGGTTTCGCAGTTCTTCTGCTTTTCAAAAGTAGAGTTGAGATGGAGGGTCTGTGGTTTTTCTCACATCAGATGTGAGAAAAACCACAGACCCTCCATCTCAACTGTAATTTTGAAAAGCAGAAGAACTTTATACTTTCACTCGTGTAGGAAACCTCGGTTATTTTTCATTTTGTAAAAAAAATGTATTAAAAAATGTATAATGTATAAGTATATAAACATATATAAGTAGAAGCGGTATTGGATTTGTTGGAAATCCAATAAATATAGATGTTTATAACTGATTTAGAGCACTCAACACTTTTCTTGGATAAATCTATCCACTGAATATCCAACCGTTAAGGTATGATTTTCATGGGTGTGTCTCTATTTATAAAACAAACTTTGTATTTTCTCTGATGAAAGCGTACCAATGTGTCTTGGTACCCTTGAAATATATAAAATAAAAGAAATATGGTTTTATAAATATAGTTTCCATTTATTTAATATCATTGTGTGTATATATATATATATATACATATATATATATATATACATATATATATATATATATATATATATATAAAAGCGAGGGTGTGTGTGTCTGCATGTATGTGGACAAGTTTGGACAGCTAAGGCTTTTATAATTCCCACGCGAATTTGACCAAATTTTCTGTGTACCATGCACCTGTCGCTAAGATGGTCACAATACAAATCTTGTTCAAATCGACCGACGCTGAGCAATAAAAAATCGATAGCAAAATTATCTATATATATAAAAGCGAGGATGTGTGTGTACAGGTTATGAAAGACCACGATGTCAGAATCAGTGGTAGAGAAATCTCTGAGAGAGTTAGAGAGAGAGAGAGAGAGAGAGAGAGAGCGAGAGAAGATATGGTAGAGAGGGAGAGGGGGAAGATATAGTACAGTGGGAGAGAGAGGAGATATGTTACAGAGAGATAGAGAGAGATATGGTACAGGGAGGGAGGGAGAGAGAAGATATAGTACAGAGGAAGGGAGAGAGAGGAGATATGGTATAAAGTGAGAGACAGGAGATATGGTATAAAAAGAGTGAGAGAGGGGAGATATGGTACAGAGAGGCAGAGTGAGAGAGAGAGAGAGTGAGGGAGAGAGATGAGATATGTTAGAAAGAGAGAGAAAGGGGGAGATATAATACAAAGAGAGAACGAGATATTGAGAGAACACGAGAGCGAGAGAGAGTGAGAGAGCCCGAGAGCGTGAGAAAAGATATGGTATAAAAAGAGACAGAGAGGGAGATGAGATACAAAGAGAGAGAAAAGGGGAGATATAATACAAAGAGAGAAAGAAAGAGAGGAGTCATACAAAAGAGTAAGAACGGAAAGCCATAATTAATGGAGGGAGTAGGATGCAGCCGAAATATAAAGAGAGGGAAAAAAGAGACAGCGAGAGAGGAGAAAGAGAAAGAAAGGAGAAATGACACAAACAGAGAGAGATAAGGAAAATAAGATATACAAAGAGAGAAATTGAGAGAGAAAATAACAGAAAGAAAGAGACGGAGTAAGTAAGAGTGGCGGAAAGAGGTAGACAGATACGTTGAAGGGGAGGAGAAAAATGTAGAGGAGTGAGGAGATGAAACAATTATGGAAGCCAGTTAGGGCAAGTAATTGTGTATTGTATACAAATCTTGGTTGAAAATTTCTTTGGCTGACTATGAAGGAGTGATGCTAGTGTTGCGAAATCTATATTAGCGAGGATGTGTGTGTGTATGTGTGTGTGTGAGTGTGTGTGTGTCTGTGGACAATTTTGGACAGCTAAGGCTTTTACAATTCCCAACGGAATTTGACCAAATTTTCTGTGCACGCTGCACCTGTCGCTATGATGGTTTCATCACAACATTTTTCAAATAGACCCACGTTGAACAATAAAAAATCATATGCCTGTGTCAGCAAACCCATAAATTCTAAATCCTTATGGGAATTGCAAACCCCGGTCAACGCCGGGTAAATCTGCTAGTATATATATATATATATATATATATATATATATATTGCTACAATATTTTCTATACCTTTCATTTATATATTTATACTCGGATTTCTTTCCTAGAGTGCTTAAATTATATGTGACTAATCCCGGTATTTTTATATTAAAAAAACCGCGATAATATTGCTTTTTGCTGAACTCCTTATTGTAGAGTTTTTTTCGGAATGTTTTTGACTGTTGTTTCTTGTAAACAAACATTCGTCTCATTCTGACGTCACCAACCCTGTCTTTCCACATGTGCGTTTTATTTTCACGATCACGCATGATGGTGAACTAGCCTGCTTTAAATTCCCTTTTTGGCTTATTAATCAGTGAGAAATGTTGGTTATCGAGTTGAACTCTGCTGAGGATCGAATTATAACTGTGACCATCTCCACTGAAAGTTTTCGTGAAATAGTCTTCAAGACTATACAGAGCATTTGAAGTTTTTTCCAAATTGAAGGATGAGAATTTTAAACTTTATTTTATCATGAGTTAAGGCTCTATTGATTTTTCCCTGGATTTCACTAAATTCTGTTGCATGAATCTATATCCTGATTCTTTTGAGTTGAGTTTCAATTATTTCTCCCACATCTTACGTTAACTATTTTTCCCATTTTGACGCTATAGTTACATATCTATTATGGAATACTGTTGGCTTTTTGCTACAATATTTTCTATACCTTTGATGTATATATTTATGCTCGGATTTCTTTCCTAGACTGCTTAAATTATTTGTGACTAATCCCGATATTTTTATATATAAAAACCGCGACAATAATCCTTTTTGCTGAACTACTTATTGTAGAGTTTTTTTTCGGAATGTTTTTGACTTGTTTCTTGTAAACAAACATTCGTCTCATTCTGACGTCACCAGCCCTGTCATTCACATGTGCGTTATATTTTCATAATCACGCATGATGGTGAACTAGCCTGCTTTTAAATTCCCTTTTTGGCATATTAATCAATGAGAAATTTTGGTTATCGAGTTGAGCTCTGCTGAGGATCGAATTCAAACCGTCACAATCTCCACTGAAAGTTTTCGGGAAATAGTCTTCAAGACTATACAGAGCATTTGAAGTTTTTTCCAAATTGAAGGATGAGTATTTTAAACTTTATTTTATCATGAGTTAAGGCTCTATTGATTTTTCCCTGGATTTCACTAAATTCTGTTGGATGAATCTATATCCTGATTCTTTTGAGTTGAGTTTGAATTATTTCTCACACATCTTACGTTAACTATTTTTCCCATTTTGACGCTATAGTCACATATATATTATGGAATAATGTTGGCTTTTTGCTACAATATTTTCTATACCTATGCATATATGTATAATGTAATAATGTTGGCTTTTTGCTACAATATTTTCTATACCTATGCATATATGTATTTCTATACCTATGCATATATGTATTTTCTATTCTATGCATATATGTATATATATATATATATATATATATATATATATATATATATATATATGCATACATATATATATATATATAACGAAGGAAATGTAGTAAGGAACCAGGTGGACCATAACGCACCAAAGTACTCAATACTTAGGGTAGTAGAGTGGGTAATAGGAACGAGTAGGACCCCGTCGGCTGACATCAGGCCGTTTCGACGGCTAATTCTGGACTAAATGAACATTTGTTATCCTGGTATTTGAATAGCCGAGCTTCTCAGGGGGTAATTCCATATATGGTAAAAGTGATTGTCACAATGATTGGTCAAAAGTTTGTTGCTGAGACATAATAATTCTATCATGGCAATGTGTGGAGGGAAAGGGTAGCTGAACCTGCCAGTAGAAGAAAGAGGAAAAGGGGGTGGAAGAAACCCAATCGTGCGTTGATAATGCCAACTACAGCTGGGTAGGAGGTCAAAGAAGATACTAGGGGGCGGGGGGGAGGAAGTCGAAACAATAAGTAAAACAATATGGGGGAAATATATAGAAAAATACCGAGAATGTTAAAAAACAATTAAATGTAAAAAACAATTTCTGGTTACTATAACCTAAGGACAGCTATCAAGTCTCTCACTGGTACTGCTAGACTAAAGAAAGGTTTACTAGGTGGGACGGAATTATAATGAGACCCTTTTAAGAGGTATAAGTAAACAACCGAATTTATCTTACGGTGACGGGTCAACAAATGGGGGGCCAAAATACTAAAGAAACTACCACGAAATAATAATTCAGAGTCCCGAGACCAGTACGAAATAAAGGTTTCTACCCCAGGCACAAGGCCAGCAAACACCCAGTGCAAAAAAAATAAACTAATACGAAATAATCTTTCAGAATCCCGAAACAGAATGCTAATACTATCTCTAAACGGGCCGCCACGATACAAAAATTCTAGTGCAAACTACATAAATGCTCGTACGAAGTATATGTAAAATTTGATACGGAAAATTAATTCAGAACCCCCCACCCCACCCCACCCCCCAAAAATATACATACTGATATACGAGAAATTAAAGCAAATATACCAATAAGAAATATAGAAAGCACGGAAAAGGGGTAGCCCTCGGATAAGAAGGCAAGTATCTGGGGTCTAACACCTCTGCTATAAAAAGCAGAGTCAGCCAAATCTATCATAGAATAGGGGAATGGGGTGTGGTACTGAGGCTACAAAGGACCGAGGGGCTGCCTCGGGTGTGCGAGAAAGTACAAGGACGACGACAAAAAAGAGGACTAGGGTGGAAGGACTAGGGATGGATGGGGGGAAGAAGGAAGTATATAGGAAGTGATAAAAAGATATAAAAGAAGATCTTAGGTCTACCTTTGCAAGCAGGGGTTACCCATTACAGAATCGGCAAGTGGGGTGTTATAGCCCTATTCTACCCCCCCCCCTCCCTGGGGGGGGCGTTATGGGGTTTGAGGGCGAGGTAGGTTCTACGCAATCTGTGTTTACATGCAGTTACCAGTTCATCTTTCTTGTTTAGGAGTTGGTCCGTCGAAAACAGCATTTGTAAAGTTTCCTCCGCGCATAAATTGCACGGACGGCGACCTCCCGTGTAAGAGTTGGCTCTGGACAGTAAGCTCCAAGTGAGATCATAGGTAATATTGTTATCCTTGAGGTCCCATATGTGGCCCGAAAGTGTAGTGGCGTGACGCCGGGCCGGGTTTCGGAAGGTATGTCTGTGTTGGTATAGCCGGATCTTGAAGTCACATGCGGTTAATCCTATATAAGCTTTGTTGGAGGTGACCACGCTTCCGTTGCACTGGTAGATCACATTAGGATCTCTGCATCTGTTGTCGAGGGGGGAAATGGATCCATCAGGACAGTTGCACCTCCTGGTCGGCTCTCCACTGCTATTTAGGTTATTTCTTCCATAGGGGTTGAGTTTTTTGTTGTTAGAGGAGACGATGTTTTGTGCAAAGTTTGGTGTAGTGCTGTAGGAGAGTTTGATGGTATTTTTGTTAATTATGTTGTGGTAGCGGTGTTGTAGTGGGAAGTCTTTTTCAATGAGCCTAAAGAATATTTTCCCGAAAGGAGTTGTCACCTCGGCGTTGTGGGGAGGATTGAACCATGTTACGTTGCGGGAGCGGCGGTGTCGCCTTCTGGTTCCGCTAATGGAAGCTGGACAGTAGGATATTTCCTCCTGGAAACCTCTCCGCATTAGGGCCTGGTTGTAATAAGGCGCATGTTCCTCGAATATCTGCTCATTAGCGGACAGACGAGATATGCGGAGGGAGATGTTTTTAACCGGGTTATTAGTGATGTCCCTAGGATGGTTTGACCGGCGGTGGATGTAGTGCAGGTTGTCGTTAGGTTTCCTGTATGGGTAGTACAGATCATTATCGAGGTCAAGGGTAACGTCCAGGAGTTTACTCGGGTCAGCTACGTATGTAGGGTTATTTAAAATCCTCAGTCGCGGAAGAAGCTGATTAATTGTTTACGGACCCAATCTGTACTACTGGGGTTGTACCCTTTAAGGGTAAGGAGCGCATCATCACGGTCAATCCACCGCCGAATGCAGGAAACATATCGGTGAGTTTGGCTATTAGGAAGAATCCTATAAGATATGTGACGTCAGCCGAATCCGTCGCGCCCATGCTGACGTCGAAGGGTGATTCGGGAGCTCTCTTTATCCATTTGGAGTTGTCGAAGAGTAAGACTGTCTTCCTGGCGTGGAGGATGATGTTTCTTTCCTGGTTGCTGATGGGCACAAGTGTTTCTGCGAAGTCCAAGGCAGCCGTAAGTAGCGGTAAGGTAATTGAAGCATAGTAACTCTCTATGTCAAACTGAATGAATTTAGTGTCTCGTTTTTCCTCCATATTGCTGAACCATGAGATTACTTCCTGGCGTGTTGCTGAAATTTTGGTATAACGCGGTCTCGGATTTTTTTGCTGATTCTCCCTATGTCGGACTTCGTTGGGTTTATAAGCCTGATAGAAGGTTTACGATCGAAATCGTATTTGTGGTCCTTGAGAGGGGGGTGAGGGGGGGGGGGTTCTGAATTAATTTTCCGTATCAAATTTTACATATACTTCGTACGAGCATTTATGTAGTTTGCACTAGAATGTTTGTATCGTGGCGGCACCCTTAGAGTAGTATTAGTATTCTTTTTCGGGATTCTGAATTATTATTTCGTATTAGTTAATTTGTTTTGCACTGGGTGTTTGCTGGCCTTGTGCCTGGCGTAGAAACCTTTATTTCGTACTGGTCTCGGGACTCTGAATTATTATATCGTGGTAGTTTCTTTAGTATTTTGACCCCCCCCCCCCCACACACACACACACACACTTGTTGACCCGTCACCGTAAGATATATTCGGTTGTTTACGTATACCTCTTAAAGGGTCTCATTATAATTCCGACCCACCTAGTAAACCTTTCTTTAGTCTAGCAGTACCAGTGAGAGACTTGATAGCTGTCCTTTGGTTATAGTAACCAGACATTGTTTTACTTTTACATTTAATTGTTTTTTAACACTCTCGGTATTTTTCTATATATTTACCCCATATTGTTTTACTGATTGTTTCGACTTCCTATCCCTCCCCCCTAGTATCTTCTTTGACCTCCTGCCCAGGTGTAGTTGGCACTATCAACGCACGACTGGGTTTGTTCCACCCGCTCTCCCTCTTTCTTCTACTGGCAGGTTCAGCTACCCCTTCCCTCCATACATTGCCATGATAGAATTATTATGTCTCAACAACAAACTTTTGACCAATCCTTGTGACAATCACTTTTACCATATATGGAATTATCCCCTGAGAAGCTCGGCTATTCAAATACCAGGATAAAAAATGTTCATTTAGTCCAGAATTAGCCGTCGAAACGGCTTGAGCTCAGCCGTCGGGGTCCTACTCGTTCATATATATATACATATATATATATATATATATATATATATATATATATATATATATATATATATATATATATATATATATATATATATATATATATATATATATAAACATATATATGTATACATATATATATATATGTATGCATGTATATATATATGTGTGTATATAAGAAATGAATTATGGTCGGGAACCAGATGGACCCTAACGCGCCAGATTACTCAATACTTAGGGTAGTAGAGTGGGAAATAGCAAAAAGTATGACCGCCACGGCAGAGATCAAGCCGTTTCGACGGCTATTTCTGGACTAAATTAGAATTTTTAGCCTGGTGAATAAATAGCCGAACTTTTCAAAGGGGTACTTCCTTATATGGGAAGATTGTATTTGTCAAGAGGATGGTTAAATCTTGTAAGTAAATCGAATGAGAGTAGGAGACAATAAAATATAATAGAAAGAAATAAAAAAATATATAAAATTAGATAGTGAGAAATGAATAAAAATAATCACAATGCTATCTTACAATTACAGGTTAGTAAGTTGAGAATAGAAAAAAACTTGTATAAATTGAGTATTACCAGAACTGATACAGAAATAAAGGGGTTTAACACTTCTGCTATAAGTAGTTAGTACAACGTATTCGGCCAATTCTATCTTAAAAATACAGGGGTGGGGGAACAGATGCTACAGAGGATCGATGGGCTGCATCGGGGTAGGCGAAGGGGAAAAGCAGACGAGGAAGAAAATAAGGAGTGGAAGGAAGTGATAGGATGAGACAAGGGGAAGAAGAAGACAAAGATGAAAAGAAAAGAAAGGAGATACATCTACCTAAGTAAGTTGGGATTTCCCCTAACTTATCCGGCAAGTAGGGGGTATCACCATTTGTCTACGCACCCAGGTTGTTATAGAGGTTTGAGGGCGAGGTAAGTCCTATGCAATCTGTGTTTTCATGCGGTTACCAGTTCGTCTTTATTGTTTAGGAGTTGGTCCTTCGAAAACAGCATTTGTAATGTTTCCTCAAAGCATAAGTTACACGGACGCCGTCCTCCCGTGTAAGCTATAGCTTTGGACAGTAAGCTCCAATTGAGATTGTAGGTCATCTTATCATCTTGGAGGTCCCAGATGTGGCCCGAAAGTGCAGTGGCATATCGCCGGACCGGGTTTCGGAAAGTGTGTCGGTGTTGGTAGAGCCGGGTCTTGAAGTCACGCGCGGTTAATCCTATATAAGCTTTGTTGGACGTCTCCGTCCTCACGCTGCACTGGTAGATCACGTTACGTTCTCGGCATTTGTTGTTGAGGGGGCACGTAGTTCTATCAGGGCAGTTACACCTCCTGGTCGGCTCTCCACTGATGTCTAGGTTAATTCTTCCATAGGAGTTGAGTTTTTTGTTGTTTGAGGAGACGATGTTTTGTGCGAAGTTAGGTGTGGTGCTGTAGGAGAGTTTGGTGGTGTTTTTGTTGTTTATGTTGTGGTAGCGGTTTTGTAGTGGGAAGTATTTTTTGAGGAACCTAAAGAAATATTCCCGTTAGGTGTTGCTACCTCGGCATTATGGGTAGGATTGAACGGCGTTACGTTGCATAAGCGGCGGTGTCGCTGCTGGATCCGCTAAAGGAAGCTGGATTAAAGGATATTTCCTCCCGAAGCCACTCCGCTTGAGGGCCGGGTTGTAATGAGGCGAGTGTTCGGCGAATATCTGCTCATTAGCGGACGAACGATTATGTGGAGGGAGATCTTTTTAACCAGGTTATTGGTGTTGTTTCCAGGATGGTTATAGCGGCGGTTGATGTAATGCAGGTTGTCGTTTGGTTTCCTGTATGAGTAGTACAGACCATTTTCAACTAATCAACCTCTTCCGTGACTGCAGATTTAAAATAACCCTACAAACGTCCCTAATCCGAGTCAATTTCCTGGGCGGTACCCTTTACCTCGAAAATTATCTGTGCTACCCATACAGGAAACCAAACGACAACCTGCACTACATCCACCGCAGCTATACCCATCCTAGAAACATCACCAATAACCTGGTTAAAAACATCTCCCTCCGCATACCTCGTTTGTCCGCTAATGAGCAGATATTTGACGAACAAGCTCCTCAAACAACAACAAACTCAACCCCCATGGAAGAAATAATCTAGACATCAGTGGAGAGCCGACCAGGAGGTGTAACTGCCCTGATCGATCTACGTGCCCCCTCAACAACAAATGCCGAGAACGCAACGGGATTTACCAGTGCAACGTGAGGTCGGACACCTCCAACAAAGCTTATATAGGATTAACCGCGTGTGACTTCAAGACCCGGCTGTACCAACACCGACATATTTCCGAAACCCGGTCCGGCGACATGCCACTACACTTTCGGGCCACATCTGGGACCTCCAAGATAATAATATAACCTACAATCTCAGTTGGAACTTACTGTTCATAGCTAACTCTTACACGGGAGGAAGCCGTCCGTGTAACTTATGCTCTGAGGAAACATTACAAATACTGTTTTCGAAGGACCGACTCCTAAACAAGAAAGACGAACTGGTAACCGCATGCAAACACATATTGCATAGGACTAATCCCGCTCTCAAACCCCGTAACGACCCGGGTGGGTAGACAAGGGCTGATCCCCCCTACTTGCCGAATAAGTTAGGGGAACCACAGCTTACTTAGGTAGATGTATCTCTTTTCTTTTCTTTTCATCTTTGTCTTCTTCTTCCCCATGTCTCATCCTATCACTTCCTTCCACCTCCTATTTTCTTCCTCGTCTATTTTTCCCCTTCGCCTACCCCGATGCAGCCCATCGGGCCTCTGTCGCATAGGTTCCCCCACCCCTGTATTTTAAAGGTAGAATTAGCCGAATAGGTTTTACTAACTACTTATAGCAGAAGTGCTAAACCGCTTTAATTCTGTATCAGTTCTGGTACTACTCAATTTCTACAAGTTTTTTTTCTATTCTCAACTTATTAACCTGCAATTGTAAGATAGCATTGTGATTGTTTTTATTCATTTCTCACTATCTAATTTTATATATTTTTTTATTTCTTTCTATTATGTTTTATTGTCTCCTACTCTCATTCGATTTACCTATTCTATAACCTCCCTCCTCCATTTCATACACTATTCAGCTGTATACTTATCACTTTCAACGCTTGACCGCTCCACTCACTCCCCTATTGTTCTACAGGCAAGTGCAGCCACCCCTACCTCCCACCAAATGCCAATGTAAACTTAGTTGTGTTTACAACAAATTTTAACCAATCCTCTTGACCACTACAATCTTCCCATATAAGGGAGTACCCCCTTGAAAAGTTAGGCTATTTATTCACCAGGTTAAAAATTCTAATTTAGTCCAGAAATAGCCGTCGAAACGGCTTGAGCTCTGCCGTCAGTGTCATACATTTTCCTATATGTGTATATATATACATATATATATATATATATATATATATACACACACACGCACACACACACACACACACACACACACACACACACACACACACACACACACACACACACACACACATATATATATATATATATATATATATATATATATATATATATATATATATATAAAGAGTAAAGCCCCCTTCAGTCACAAATATCCGTGTGATTTACAACTAGGTTGTTCTCCTTTAAATCACAAATCCGTGTACGGTTATCTGTGGAAGACCAGCAATCACCCCTGTGTACCAGTCTCCCATCTCCACGCCACCGATCATGTCCGAGCAACTTGAAATAATTTTTTTCCTCAAGATTCAATTCATCACCAGGTCCGATAATCAAATTCTCCACATGGATTTTTGTGAGTAAGTTATCAGGACTAATAGTGATTGTCCAGCACTAAACGTGATCACAACTTCCATCAGCTATCAACGTGTTCACAACAGCTATGTTGACATCAAAAGCATGTATCTTACAATCTTATTATAACGTATAATATTACACTTGTTTTTATGGTCTAATTTGAGGTTTGGGAATTTATTTTGAGCCTGGTTTAGACACAATTACTTTCAGATATATAACTTTACAAAACAGAGAAACTTTGGATCTGCTTGTAGCACAAATAAGTCTACGGCCTCTGTTAGGTACTAGTCATGGAATTATTTTCTTCTTTTTGATATAAAGAGTTTGAAAATAATAAACGTTTTATTTTCATTGCAATATGACGAAATCGATTATATGAGTAATACCAGATGACTCTGCCATATCAATCGAAATTCTTTTGCTTAAAAATTGCATGGCAAAGTGAATGGAAATTACTTTTTCATTGCAGCTGTTTTACAGTGCATCAATAACAAGTACACAAAGATCGCTGTATCGCCCTATTTCATCTTCTCCTCTCTCACTATCTATCTTTTTCAGTCTCTTTTTCTCTCACACTCGTTCTTTTTCTCTCTATCTCCCTCGTTTTCTGTCTCGCCATCAATTCTAGTACCCTTTTTCAGTTTACGGTTTAAATTCATTACTTGGCTGCTAAAACATCTGCCAGTTGATGTAAAATTTCAAGGTATTTTCATATCTCATATATTTTATTTTAGTTTGTGTTTTTAATAATATCTATTTGATTTCTAGATTTAACTGAACTTCTCAAATACAACCATCTTTGTTAATATTTATTTTGTATCGTACCAATACGTAAAATCGGTTTCTACCAGGATTAAAAAGTCTGCATCGTCATTTAGCTTCCGCTTTGTTATATAAACATGAACTGTTTTAATATTGTTATATTTTTCGTAACCGTTTAATTTGTATTTGAAAATCATAAAATAGAAATATGTAGTGTGTCGTTTTGTCTTTGTTTGCTAGGCAACAGTCCAATATACAATGGAAAGAAGCGTGGCAAACTAATTTAAACCTGATATATTTATGATTGGAAGACGAAATACATTTTAAATCCCTTAATTAGAGAAGGTATTCTCTGGCTGACCCGTGTGTCCCGAGTTGTCTGTATCTATGGAAAGGCCCCTAAGCAAT
The DNA here is from genome assembly GCA_964016885.1 of Eledone cirrhosa. Taxonomy (NCBI): domain Eukaryota; kingdom Metazoa; phylum Mollusca; class Cephalopoda; order Octopoda; family Eledonidae; genus Eledone; species Eledone cirrhosa. Next base: position 86,743,125 of record OZ024742.1, read on the forward strand.
GGCAATCGGGATTGATAATCCAAATTTTCTAAAAAGGAGTCAAGAGTGATTTTTCCAATCACAGAATGATCTCCTAGTTAAGGATTCTCGGTAAAGGATATGCTAAATGTATGTCAAAGAGATGCCGGGAATTGTCGATCTAATCTATCTGAAGAATAGTGCTGTTTTCTCCCCGGACGCAGCACTGCCCACCAAATATTCATACTGTGGCAGGTCTTTGTGAAATGCTGAGGATATTGCCAAGTTACTCATTCTTTTTGTGTACACCTCAGACTTATGACCGCGTTCTTCGGGAGCAGATGTAAGATGTTGTACAGGAGTATGGGTTTGATGGCAGGATTCTTGCTGACGTGATGTCTCTGTACGAAAGCTCGTGCATCTTTGTTCGTATAAATGGTTCTAAATTGAAACCAGTCAATATGTGAGTAGAACACTTCCAAAGGTGCTTACTGACACTTTTCCTATTCACTATTAACATGAACAGATTGACATGCGCAGCCGTGTAAGTGTAAAAGCTAATCTAAGAAGAAGAAGAAGAAGAATATATTAATGCTACTATTTTTACTGATTCACCCGAAATGAAAGCTATTTTAAACATATATAGACTGATGCAATTTCTCTACAAATTACTGCTCGTTCTGCTTACAGGTCGTCGAATATATTCATATTTTAATATTCATTAAACCTGTATATATATTTATATATATACAGCTAATGTATATGCCTTATTCTGTTACACAAATATATTAATATAATGATTATATTGTATTTTTCAGTTTCTATGAAACTAAGTACATGTTATTCTCATTATTATTTCCACTACGAATCTTAATTAATGTTTCATCATTAGTTTTTAAAATCAGCTTTAACTTGCAACGATCAGAAACTCCGTAGATATATGGGTATTCATGCGTCTTTGCCGTGTGTGTATGTGATAGGTGATGTGTATGTATATCTATATGCTTATGTGTTCATAGCGTACTGTGTGTGGTTATTCTCCACAGAACATAAAATTAAGGATGATAATACATTTCTATTGATGCATTAGAATAAATGGCGCCATTTAGTTGTCGATCTTTCCGGGACACTATATAAAAATAATGTATGAAATGCATTAATAGACACATTAACGAGAAAGTATTTTTCTTTTCCTTCCATACAATAAGAAATCTGCTAGTGTAACATTAATAGAGCAATGTATTTAATGAAGATTTCTATAAAGAATGTCAGCTTTTAGAGAAAAAAACAAACAACATATATAGCGATACATGTGTGTGCATGTGTGCAAATGTATGTGGAATGCAAGGGGGGTATAAATACTGATAAAATATGAAGCTGCTTTCACGCACTGTTCCTCCTAAAAAAACAATAATGTGATTTTTACTTCTTTCATTCTTTTCTATTTTTTTTTTTTTTACCAAATTAAATAGAAAGTATGTAAATTTGCTGATTATTTTTCCACTCTTATATAATCATGCTGTAAATAATACATTGAAATGAAGCCAGCCAGTTTAACTTTAGCTTTTACCAGAACCCTACTCATTATCAAAAAACGAACATCTTTCTTTTAAGTTTAGTTCCATAAAGGTAACATGTAAACATTTCGTTGAACATAAATATCATGTATTAATATCGTGTACTGCATATACAAATATAGCAAGCAACAATATACATATTTATCCAAAAGCGAAGAAAGGAAATGTGCTGCAGAATGTTCTGGTTTTATAAAATAATTAACGACATACATACGAAAAAAATGTATCCGAATACGATATAGTATACTTTAAAAATTCTCTTTTGATAAGGACATCTGACATATTTTATATCAAATTCGATGTGTATATAGTGAGCTTTATGGTTATCATCACTACAAAATTCGCCTACACAGGTTTCCCACCAAAAACTACATTAATGTGTAGCTTGTCAAAGAAAAAGATCCGTCATCCTGTCCTACGTCTAGCTTGTCGGCGTAAAACAAACATCTTAATTTATGTTGATATTGGTATATGACCAGAAGTTGACTAATAATTCATTTGAGTACAATTTGTCTCTCAAAAAAGTCTAGATAACAATTATCCAAGGGAAATATTGCCGAATAAAAACTACACATGAAAACAAAGGCTCATTAATTGATGTTTGATTAGAAGGACATGAAATATAACATATTTTATTTATTGTATCACATTGAACGCGTAGCGTGTATGAAAATATCAACATAATCAGTAGTATATAATAGATTGGAGTAAGTAAAGAAGATATGAACATATCTTCCTTACTTACTCCAATATATATATTTCCAAGCTGTTCACAGAATACTTGAGAAAGCGTTTTTAAATATTTCATTTTTAAAATGTTCATGCAACTCGAAACTGATTATTTTTAATGCAACAATTATAACATGTTACATTTTGTCAGATTAGAGATAATATAATATTTAAATATACGCGTGTGCTTTTTTCACCATCGCTTCTTAACAATATATATATATATATATATTGTTATACTTGGGGAAGGTCATATTGTTGTAATAATATTGCCAGAATTAATAACAGAACACACTCACTGTTTGGTTGGTTTTCGCTTCTGTATCTTTTATATCAGTTAATTTATTCGGTCCTCAATGTTTACCATTGACTGACCAACGGTCAAAAATACAGATATAATATAGATATAAACATATATATATAGTCTAACAAATTTCTTTCGTTGCACATCTGCAACATCGTCAGTGGTGCTATTATGTTTCCTCCTGTTGCATTGTATGACTACGCCATCTTTATTAAGTCTGTTTATTTATTTATTTATTTATTTATTTATTTATATTTCTCTTAGGTCAGTATTGTTTCTTTGGGTGTTGTTGTTATCCCATTCATTTTTTTTGTTTAGCTTTGGCCTTCTAAGGTCTATTTCACTTGCCTCTCTAATTTGCCTATCTGCTGGGTCATTTCTATGTTTAGATATTAATTTAATGTCTATGTTGTCTATGTTACCGTCATGTTGTTGCGTGGCGTGTTCGTATTGCACTGAACCGTTTTTTAGTCCTTTTAGTTCCCCCCAGTGTTGGTCCATCCTTTCACCTATGCTACGAACTGTCTCGCCTATGTATCTTGTTGTCATGTTTCTGCAAGTGCCCTCTGTACATCTTATGCTATAGACTACGTTTCTAGTTTTACAGTTTATCCGGGGGTTTATTTTACATATAATACATTTCCTATTAGTACAATGGGCTTTCTTAAAAGGGTATGGTTTGCTGATCAGGGATTTTATGGTGGTTCCTGGCTTTTCTACCACCTTAATCTTTAAGTGGGTCTTTCTCAGGGCCCTTCTACACTGGTTATCTAATTTCCTTCTAGGAGTAGCGTCCACGAACATGACACTCTGGTATCTCTGGTTGTCGTACCACGAGGTGGCTTTCCCTATCTTATGTTTAGACATAAGATATGGTTTTGGTATTTTACACTCCACTTTTGGCTTATTTGATTTTACAGCGCACCACTCTATGATAAATTAAGAATTTTAATTATTTACACTTGTCGATTCTGACACATAGGATTTCTATTTCAGTTTATAGTTTTCAAAAGGTTTGATATTGGTTGTAGCGCACCCGTTTTATTTATTTGTTTGGCACCCCCCACCACATGGAAAGACGGTAGGATAGATGCCAGCCTACACATAAATTCTTTAGGCCATAGCAGCAGCATACTGAAGCTGATCTGCCAGCTGATCCCCTTAACACCACTACCACTACTACTACAGTGGAGGAGGTCAGTTGTACTTAAACATTCTGACAAAAACAACTATAACAGGCTGACTTGCATCAGAAGAATTTATATAGACTTTTGACTGAGGGATCGTCTCACAACTGACCAATAGGATACGAGCGTGTCCTATGACGCTGAAATTTGTTTGTTCTAGGTCATATGATACCAGTTCCTCAGAGGAATAACAACACACTCAGGAGCTGGATATATCAATGTATTAACGGAGTAAAACATACTTCAACCACATGTGTACCTTTCTTTTCCAGACCAATTCGGACTGCCCAAAGAAGTCACAGCCAATGATGGCTGTCACCGAAATATATATAGTAGTAATTTTTAAATTATAATAAACGAAGCCAAATTTTATATATTTGACTTAATTATTTTACATTACTCCGGTGTAAACAAACCAGCCTGCGTACCTCGTCGAGTGCTCCAATCTGCATACTGAGCTATCGGTAAACACCCAATACATACTAATATATATATATACCAGGAAAAGAAAATGCTGACAAATTTTTCAAAAACTAGTAATAAGTATTGGTTAGTATTCAGTTTTATTTTAAAGTTTTTATCGTTTGCGCATTTCTAATGCTTTTTAAAAATAATTTTGAGATAGAGCGCCCGTAATGTTTGCTCTAATCTGATAAGTTTTGGAAATTCTACCGCTTTTATGTGAAAAAAGTGGCTCCAGAGGTATTAAGATTTAGTTGGTGTTAAATGTCACGTGAATGAGTACCATAAATTTCGCGCCAATTCCTGTTGCAAAAATTCGTGTAGTCAAAACAATTTTGATTGGTCGGTAGAGGTCAGGTCAATGTTAAAAATTGATTTTGCGCCAAATGTAGGTTTGTCGAAGAGTGTCCTTTTTCGCCTGATTGAGTAGTCACTGAAAATAAGTCTTTTAAAACAAATATGTGTGTGTGTGTGTGTAATATATATATATATATATAAATATATATATATTACACACACACACACACACATTTGTCTTTGCGTGCAATTGTTCTCCACGCTCCACGTGTGGCGTATTATCTTCGTTTTTTCCGTTCATTGCCAGAGAACGTCCCTATGAACCACGTAAGAGAACATTAGTCTACCACTTCTTTCATACCATAAACGTGGTTCTGTCTTTGCGCGTAATTGTTTTTCACCGCTCCTATTAATGACGTATTATATTCGTTTTTTCACGATCTTTGCCATGGAACGTTTCCACGAACTAAGGTATCGTCTTCCTGTCTTCCTCCGGTTGCAACGTTTTTTGAAATATCCATTTCTGCGTTTACAGATTGACTTTGTTAGTTTCAGAAGATCCCGTTAAGGGTGAAAGCAGCGATTCTTTCGTTAAACTTTAATCTGTTATTTTAAAAAATATTTGCACTACTCTTCTTATATATTTTATATATATTTATCCTTATCGAGTCCTCTTTGGATTTTGGTCTTCAAATTTATTATTATTACTATATATAAATATATATATATATAAATATATATATACATGTGTATATATATATATATATATATATATATATATATATATATATATATATATATATATGTATGTATATATATATATATATATATATATATATATATATATACATGAATGTATATATTATTCGAATAACGAATTGACACATGTTATATAATGCCGTACATGTGCATCTTACTATACGTGTAGAGATCGAAGATTGTCGTCGCAATGACAATTGCATCAATGCTTGCTTATCATTAAGCATATCTTATCTTATTTATCTCTTTCATTTCTTGTATCATATCACCAACTGTATATGATTCCAGCAATGTATTATAATGTCCTAATTCTACAAAGCCTAAATATATAAACTTTTGAATTTCCAGGAAATGTATACAATATTTCTCATTAAACGAAATGCTAGGGATATTAATAATTATTCTCATAAGATCGATATATCTTTTAAATATTCGTACGCTTCTTACAGGAGTTCATTATCATCCGAAATAAAAGTATTTATTATGGCTTCATTTAATGATCTACAGCAGAAGCCATAATTGCCGAAAATTGTGTATTAACAGACGATTTACATATGTAGATTGAAATGGTTTGCCTGTATAGCCGCAGCGGAAAAGTTGAAACCAATAAGATATTTAAATATTAGCTCTAATGTTGTTTAAACATTTATCAAACGAGGTAGATGATTAATATTCTACTTTCTGAGTAGCCCTGATGTTTGATAATAAGGTTTCTAATATATTTGAATATTTTGGAAGGATCAGATTGATAAAAAACATTCATCGACCGATACACTTGGAACGTGGAAACCCTATAGCGACACTATATAGTGTTAGTTGTTGTCTAATTCTATATCTAGTTAGTATCCATAGTGAGAAGAAACGAGATATATGATGTATAACGTTGAATCTATGAACATGATGCCGGGTTCATTCACAAGCGACACTGCTAACAAATGAATGCGTTTTAAAAGCAAGTTTGATATTTAAGCTTGTTGCAACAATACTCTTCGCGATTACGTAGAACTGTCGTCATTGATCAGGTGGTCAAATTCATCTTAGATGTGATTATGATAAAGTGTTACTCTTTTAAACAAAACTGTTAGGTTTAGCCAGCACATACAATGCCTCAGCTTCTATCCTGCAGTTTCCGCAAACTGGAACACAGAAACTCAATTGACATTGTTTGTTTGGCATGTAATTGCTTTTAATGCTAACATATTCGATGTGACAGAAGGAACACCATTATCTTATCGGTAATATCATCTGGTGTTTGCCCTTCTAGAGGTTAAATATTTCTTGGTCATCATTTCAGATGGAAATTACGCAGATATAAATTGTTCAATACGGCAAGGCTTCTAGTGAATAGTATTTAATACAGTTACAATATTTAAATGCGACTGAATAAAATGTAATTGTGTACATTAATATTTTCATATTTATTTAATTTTACAAACAGAGGCTTATAAATCTGCGGCTTCGGAAGCATCCGATGATGTTGACCAGTTCGCCTTTTCAGATAGTGTTTTCGATGCTCAGAGACTGGGATTGTTCGAGTGGAAGGCCTTTCCCCACTTAAAAAAAACCTTCAAAGCACAGGCATTGGTTGTTCAGGATCAGTTACAGGTTTGTGTGGTTGGCCGTAGACTAAGAGTGCACCAAATTCTATAATGTGACAAGCGATTGCAATACTCTTTGCAAAGTTGCAGCCATCATACACATACACACACACATATATATATATATATATATATATATATATATATATATATATATATATATATATAAACAACACTTGTATGGCGAGTTTGTGAGGGTAAGAGACAACCTCAAAAACCAAAGCTCCGATTCAAGGATTGTGTAAAGGACTCATTGAAAAAAACTGGTTTGATGATGGCTGACTGGGATATAGAAGCACTTGAAAGAGACACTTGCGTGGAATGGTGAATGATGGGGTCCATAATTTTGAGGACAGATGCATAGAGCACGAGAAGATCAAACGGGATGTGCATAAGCAATTCCCCGGTGTATCTCTCGAAATGACCGGTGTCTCCATTGAATTGAAGTGCCCTGAGTGTGGAAAAATTTGCTTCAGCAAATCTGGTCTCAGGAGCCACAGTAACAGCCATGTTAAAAGAGAACCAGTGAACTATGATCTCCACGGTGTTGTGAGGGTTCACGGGCAACTTGATATGGGACCTCAAGCCAGGGAGATCCATAGTTGTGGTCAGTGTGTGAAGCAGTGCAAGTCTCTAGCAGGCTTGAAAATCCATATCCGCCCATCACACATCTAAATCTGTCAAGCGATTGCAATATTCTAGGCAGAGTTTCAAGCCATCATGTATATATATATATATATAAATATGTATACATGTGTGTGTGTATATTTATGTATGTATATATATATATTTATATATATATATATATATATATATATATATATATATATATATATATATATATATATATATATATATATATATATATATATATATATAAAAACAAGGTTTAGCAAATAATGAAAATGTTTCAAAATAAATTTTAAAAAAATGACTTTACCTACTATAGTTACCTTTACCGATCGGTTTCGAATCCCAAAAATAAAACGGAAACCATACGGCCTTCGTTACAAAGAAAGATTCTCGTCAGAAGGTTCTTTTCATTCAAAGAATATAAAATTCCTGAATTTAAATCACAAACTAGCGCTATCAAAACTGTTCCTGGGATGAGAGTAGATGATGTAGAAACAGGTTTATCAAGGGACGAAGCAAAGATAGAGGCAAAAGGAGGTAGGTCAAACTAGACACAGCTATTGCTAGCAGCAGTCAGAACGACCAAATTTGTTCTCAACATTAGTGGAGGTAGTAGTAATAGGATATACGTTCCTTCACGCACAAGGCGCCAAGGTACGCATGTATTGTCCAACCAAATGCCAGTGTGGTTCAATGGCGGGTTAATAAATTAACGAGCCAGAACAAATATAAACAAGGTTTAGCAAATAATGAAAAAGTTTCAAAATAAATTAAAAAAAATTGACTTTACCTACTATAGTTACCTTTACCGATCGGTTTCGAATACCAAAAATAAAACGGAGACCATACGGCCTTCGTTGCAAAGAAAGATTCTCGTCAGAAGGTTCTTTTCATCCAAAGAATATAAAATTCCTGAATTTAAATAACAAACTAGCGCTATCAAAACTGTTCCTGGGATGAGAGTAGATGATGTAGAAACAGGTTTATATATATATATATGAGTGTGTATATATATATATATATATATATATATATATATATATATATATATATATATATATATATATATATATACATATATATATATATATATATATATGAAGAGAGAAGAAACATTTAGATATAATTAGTAATAAAATGTATCATACCTAAACTGTTCCTAAATTCCTCGACTACGTAGTTTCGTGGCATAAACAAAAACAATATATCAAAGATATAGAGTCCTTGCGAGGTCTGCCGACTTATCAAGATGATACCTCATTTTACTAGTCTCAAGAACGCGTCTACACGACGTGAGAAAGAATCCCAAAAGGCGGAGGGGGAGATAGTCACGCGATATAACGGTCGAGAAACAGAGCTAAGCCTCTTATAACCACGAAGAAAATACCACGGAGGCGGAGGGGGTATTCATATCGAGGCCGTAGAAGAGGTAGTGAAGAAGGCGAGAAGTATGAGTAATGGAAGCTTTCCAGTTGTCCCCACACTTCAAAGATTGCTCGACCAGAGGGAGTTATTAATATATTTCTCCGCCTTTTGGGATTCTTTCTCACGTCGTGTAGACGCGTTCTTGAGACTAGTAAAATGAGGTATCCTCTTGATAAGTCGGCAGACCTCGCAAGGACTCTATATCTTTGATATGTTGTTTTTGTTTATGCCACGAAACTACGTAGTCGAGGAATTTAGGAACAGTTTAGGTATGATACATTTTATTACTAATTATATCTAAATGTTTCTTCTCTCTTCATAATGTATTTTTAACTCTGATACTGGTTCAGTCTAGTTCAAACTGAATTGGTCTGTCCCAGTCATTCATTGAGCAATATCGGTGAAGTTGGCACCCTTAACTCACAGTTGGGTGCGGATGCATTCATGTATATATGTGTGTGTCCGCATGTATCTGTGTGTTTCTAAATATATTAATAACTCCCTCTGGTCGAGCAATCTTTGAAGTGTGGGGACAACTGGAAAGCTTCCATTACTCATACTTCTCGCCTTCTTCACTACCTCTTCTACGGCCTCGATATGAATACCCCCTCCGCCTCCGTGGTATTTTCTTCGTGGTTATAAGAGGCTTAGCTCTGTTTCTCGACCGTTATATCGCGTGACTATCTCCCCCTCCGCCTTTTGGGATTCTTTCTCACGTCGTGTAGACGCGTTCTTGAGACTAGTAAAATGAGGTATCCTCTTGATAAGTCGGCAGACCTCGCAAGGACTCTATATCTTTGATATATTGTTTTTGTTTATGCCACGAAACTACGTAGTCGAGGAATTTAGGAACAGTTTAGGTATGATACATTTTATTACTAATTATATCTAAATGTTTCTTCTCTCTTCATAATGTATTTTTAACTCTGATACTGGTTCAGTCTAGTTCAAACTGAATTGGTCTGTCCCAGTCATTCATTGAGCAACATCGGTGAAGTTGGCACCCTTAACTCACAGTTGGGTGCGGATGCATTCATGTATATATGTGTGTGTCCGCATGTATCTGTGTGTTTCTAAATATATATATATATATATATATATATATATATATATATATATATATATATATATATATATATATATATATATATATGAGTGTGTATGTATGCGACGAGTGGGTGTGTTTGGGTATATGTACGTGGGTGAGTCTGTATTTATGTTTACACGTGTTTCATCATCACCATTCGATAGGCAAATCACCTATACGTACTGCGAACTTGAATGGATGATGCCAACATATATATTTTTTTTATTATAGTCTCTAATGATAGCAGAACTCAGAATGTTAGATACAAGGCCATTCCAGATTTAACAATATCTATATGATCAGTATTCACACCTCTATATATCAGCTAATCAGTAGATTTAAAGTGTTTATAACTATACAAAAATACGTGTTGTTGTGTGGAATACAGTTCATGCTATAATTGTAGGTAATTTAATATAGACACATATACACACTGATGTATACGTATACACACACACGCAAACACTACACACACACACACATACACACACACACACACACACACACACACATATATATATATATATATATATTTAATACAATAACAGAGATAGTTTAAAGCTAAACTCTGACTGGTAACCATCTCACTCAACAAACATTAGGTTATATTAAAATATAAACCCAATTTAAGTGTTTGGGGTGCTAACAATATGTATAATGTGGAAAAAACAGTTGTATTATTTTATGAGATATAATTAAAGTTAAAGTATATCTCTCTTTCCAAACAATTGTTTCATTATAAGTTTTCTACAAGTTTGGGAGAATGTTTCCAGTTTATGTAGAAGCCTAATATATATTCATGTAAGAATATATTTAGGTGGGCACTTATAAATCGTCAGTGGAAGCCCATTAAACATTGATATAAGAAAACAATTTCTTACCGCTGTCAAAAATCATGTCCGTAAAGTTGGTCTCTCAAATTTCGCTCTACATGGCTGAATACAATAAATGTAATCTTAGTTTTTCGAATATTAATAATAATATTAGATTCGATTCTCTTTTATATATATATATATATATATATATATATATATATATATATATATATATATATATATATATATATAGTTAAAAGAATAGAGGTGTAACACACAAGTTATTATATATTGGAAACGGAATAGAAAATGCCGACAAATTGTTCACAGTTGAAAAATGGTTTAATTAGGAATAAAAGAGTATTAGTGATTGTATGGGTTAGTATTCAGTTGTGGTTTTAAGTTTTTAAACTTAAAAACTTAAAACCACAACTGAATACTAACCCATACAATCACAATCACTAATACTCTTTTATTCCTAATTAAACCATTTTTCAACTGTGAACAATTTGTCGGCATTTTCTATTCCGTTTACCAATATATATATATATATATATATTTTTTTTTTTTTATTTTATAGAAGGAGCTTCTACAGGACTAGTACTGTTTCATTCAGATGAAATATTCAGGAAGCTGGGTGTCATATTTAGTTCTGGTATTTATACATTTAGGTAATGGTAAAGGAGGGGTGGTGGAAGGGGGGGGGGTATTTAGATACACAGGACCACTTCATGGCACAGACCGTTTTTTCTTTGGGGAGTGGTCAATTAGCCAGAGTGCTTTTTTGAAATAAATAAATAAGTAAATAAATAAATAAATGAATAAATAGATAAAAGAATAAATAAATAAAATAAATAAAAAAATAAATAAAAATAATAAAAATAAATAAATAAAAACCCCAAGAATAGTAATTCAACAGATATATAGTAGGGAAATTTAGGTGGGTTGGTAATAGAAATTAAACATTTAACAAGGCCGAATCATGGCACAGACTGGGTGAGTGGTCAAGTTAACATACAAGCCACAGGTTATCCAATCATTAGTCCTGTAGAAGCTCCTTCTATAAAATAAAAAAATTGTACTCTGCCATGTATTGAGTACCTTACTTACTGTGGTTATCCCCGATTCAACCCGGGACCTACGTATATATATATATATATATATATATATATATATATATATATATAAAAGAGAATCGAATCGATTATATTATTATTCATATTCGAAAAACTAAGATTACATTTATTGTATTCAGCCATGTAGAGCGAAATTATATTTTTATTTGAATTTGGCAAAGCCAGCCATTTATCGCTCCTATACAGGAATCTGACTGGCCAGTCTGTTGATATGGAAATAAGGCTGATCAGTTGAGCTGCTAATATGCAGATCTGACTAATCAGCAAGTCTGCTAATATGTAAATCAGGCCGATCAATCACTGTATATTTTAGAAAATATCATGTATTTTCACTAGCTCTGACAGTTGGCTGGTGAACAGTGAACAGTAATAATTGTTTCTAAGTTAGGCACAAGGCCAGCAATTACCAGTGCATTACTGGTACTTTATTTTATCGACCCCGTAAGGATGAAAGGCAAACTTAACCTCGGCGGGATTTGAACTCAGAATGACAAGGGCTGTAACTCTATGCGTCAAATCATGGCGTCCTACTCTCTACCGATACTGCCAATTCACACAATGAAAGCTAATACCCAGAAACGTTAGTGTCTGCAGTTCTGTTTACATGCCAACACAAGAGCAAGAATGGGGGGCTCATGCTACTGACATGGCTTTAACATGAAGGTGTTTGCATAATTGCAAACGAATCGAATATTATTATTAATATTCGAAAAACTCAGATTACATTTATTATATATATACCCCCTTGTCACCACCCTCCCCTCCCACATCTCCGACACCAACCACGCCCTGCGCCTTTTCGACTCCTTCACCTACCCACCCGGCCCACAGCCCTTCCTCTTCACCCTAGACATCAAGTCCCTCTATACCGTCATCCCCCACGCCGACGGCCTACGCACCCTCAAACACTACCTCGACCTTCGCCCCTCCCCCAGTCCCTACACCCCCACCCTCCTTCGCCTCGCCGAGCTGGTCCTCACCCTCAATTGTTTCTCCTTCTGGGGTGAGTTTCACCAACAGGTCACGGGGGTAGCCATGGGTACACGAATGGGCCCGAACTATGCCAACCTTTTTGTTGGCCATGTTGAGGCCCAAATCTTTGCCCAGTACACCGGCCCCACGCCCGAACTGTACGGTCGTTACATTGACGACTGTATCGGAGCCACGACCATCACCCGAGAAAAGCTCGACTCCTTTCTCTCCTTCTTCCGCTCCTTCTACCCCTCCCTCCACTTCACCACCTCTATCTCCACCACCCATGTCCACTTCTTAGACATCTCCGTCGCCTTCGACCCCTCCCACCACTCCCTCGTCACCTCCTCCTTCCTCAAACCCACCGACTCCCACTCTTACCTCAACTTCACCTGTCCCACCCCACCCACACTAAACACTCCATTCCCTACTCCCAACTTCTCAGGATCCGCCGCCTCTGTAGCCGAGATGCTGACTTCGAGTCCCAGGCCCTTTCCCTAGTCAGCCATTTCATCCGCAGAGGTTACCCCACTCTCTCGTCCACACCGCACACCGCTCTCACCCGCGCCCGTGCTGTCCACCGCTCCACCACCCTCACCCCACGCCACCGCATACCCACCCACCGTCTCCCCTTCCCCAGCACCTACCACCCCTCCACCTTACCCCTCCACCGCACCATCCGCCGCCTTTTCCGACGCCTCCAGTCCGACCACTCCACCTCCCACATCCCCCCTCCTTCAAACGCGGATGCAATCTCCGCACCCTCCTCGTCCACAGCTCCCTACCCCCACGCTCTGTTCCCCCCCCGGTTCCTTTCCCTGTTCTAGGCCCCGCTGCAACACCTGTCCCCACATCACCAACACCACCACCTTCCAGGGTCCCAACGGCCACTCTCTCTCTGTCCGTCATGCCTTCCGCTGCACCTCCTACAACCAAGTCTACGGACAGCGCGACTTATATCGGACAGACGGGACGTCGCCTGGCGGACCGATTCACTGAGCACCTCCGGGATATTCGTCTCAGTGGTAGTTCCCCCATCGCCCGCCACTTTGGTGGCCTTGGACATTCCGCACGCTATCTCACAGTCTGTGGCCTACTCCAATGCCACGGAACACCCGCCAATCGCCTTAGAGTCGAACAAAGAACTATCTTCATCTTACAGACCCACACTCCCCCCGGGCTGAACTCCCCACACTTATTCCTTTAGCCTTCGACAGCCCCCCTCCCCCCACACTTATCCCCACTAACACCACTAACACACCCCTCCTTTTCACCGCCCACCCCACAACTAACAATACTAACACCTCCACTCCACCCCACATCCGACCACCCTTCCCCAACTAACATACTAACATCCCTCCTCCCCCCTCCTTATCACACGCACACACCCACCGGCACATATATACACGCGCTCACACTAAACCCACACCCTACAACCACAACTAACCCTCACCCCCACACCTCCATCCCACCACCCCGCAACTAACCTCACTAACACCCCCTGACCCCAAGCACACAAACACACGCACCCACTTACACCACCCACCCCACACGCAACTAACATCACTAACACCCCACAACCCCACGGACACGTACCCACACACCCTCGTACACCACCAACTCTACACACCCTACCACCACTAACCCCCACTCACACCTGCATTCAACCCTTCCCCACCTCCCGTATATTAACACCCACTAACACCCCTTCATCAAACTACACACACACCAGTACAACACACTCCCTTCATAGAACTACACACACCCTTCTCTCCCCGCTCCACCCACACCCTCGCTCCACTCTCACTCATCCCACTAACACCTCTACTAATACACACACACACACCCTCCTCACTCCAACTTTCACACCTACCCATCCTCGCCCCTTTACCATTTCACCGACTACTGCTATGCCCTCTGACCACCTCCCAGCACAAACATACACACAGCACTCCCACTGCTTGACCACTTCCTGTTGCGCACGCACCCCGCATCTCTCCTCTTCCGACCATCTCTTCATGGAATACTCGTATGTGGAATTTGACCACCACAGAATCCACTAAACATCATAGGATTTTATCAACTTTTCAACCATCCTCTTACGGAATCACCTATATAACTCACCCACACACACACCCAACAACATTTTTTTCTCCACACGTCACCTACACCCACAACACGCTTAAACCCCACACACGTGCTTTCCACCACATATTTACAGCCTCAGCCTCCTGATTCCTCTCCCCCCACCCCTCTATCCACACACACACAGACACTCCGACCTACAACCCTCCCACACATACCTCTTCCTGAACATGCAACCACGTTCTTCCCCCAACCCTTACTTTCACATACACACACACACACACGTACACCTACACACACACACCACCTTCAGCCCTCCCCGTTCGGACACCCCGTCTCCTTCTCCCCACTCCACCCGCCACCACTCCTACACACCCCACACCTATCCACCACCTGTTTTACCCTCCTTTTAATTTCAGTTTATTTTGATCATGCTTTTATATTTAATTTTATTTCATTCCTTGTATTTTGATCATGCTTTATTTTTATTTTTATTTTTAATTTCATTCGCACCGTTCCCTTTCGCTATATGTCTCTCCACCACTCCCCTACACACCCTTTGAACTCTGTTCCCACACACTTCTCACCTGAGGAAGGGCTTATGCCCGAAACGTCGTTCCCCACCACCCCCCCACTCTCCAGAGCGTGAAATTAATAAACATTCGTTGTACTGCCTCTGTTTTGTTCCTGTTCAAATTTTTCCATTATATATATGGATATATATGTATATATGTGTGTGTGTGTCTGTGTGAGTGAGTGTGTGTATGTGTGTGTGTCCATATGTCTGTCTCTTTGTGTTTGCATGCGTGTGTGTTTAATAATTACGCATATTTAAAGCACTGTGTTATTTTATCCCATATAGTACAACTGTAACATACATTTTTCACATCTTTCTTTTTCCTTCAGACGTGCAAACGTATAGGTTAATAACTGACAAATTGCTTATAAACTAAGCACTGAGCTATTATAGTGTCTGTCAATGTCCGAGAAATAGCCACGAAATCTACTACTAATTTTTAGAAACAAATATAAGCTCCACATTTGAATTGTAGTAGTTATTCAAGTGGTAAATATTATATGGAGAAATACTTTCAAGAAAATATATGCTCTAAGGTGATATGATGGAGTGAAAATATAATTGTTTCTACTTTTGGCACAAGGCCAGCAATTACTCAGTACATAACTGGTACTTTATTTTATCGAGCTCGTAAGGATGAAAGGCAAAGTTAACCTCGGCGGGATTTGAACTCAGATCGTTAAAGGATGTAACTATGCGGGAAAGCATGTCTGACCCTCTACCGATACTGCCAATTCACCGCCCTGTGGAATGAGAATATAATTGTGTATACTTTAGGCACAAGGTCAGCAATTATCCAGTGCATTACTGGTACTTTATTTTATCGACCCCGTAAGGTTTAAAGGCAGAGTCAACCTCGGCGGGATTTGAACTCAGATCGTAAAGGGACGTAACTATGCTGGAAAGCATGGCGTCCGACCCTCTACCGATACTGCCAATCCACCGCCCTGTAGAGTGAAAATATAATAACATTCAATATGTAGAGAATGAGTCGGCTTGAAATTATTATAATGACGTAGTCCGGACACGATATTATTTTTTCGTAATTACGCTATATGTGATGCAAAAAGAAATACATTGAGAATAAGAAGCGAATTCATTGAGAATGCAGCTGTCTTAACGTTCGAGAATGAAACTTCAATCTGCCAAATTACTTTCATGTGAAGGTCGTGTTAGATACTGCATGATATGTCATTTGTATCAAATAATTGTGCGCATCTTATATTCATGTCTATATTATCCGTTGAATACGTATGTGCGCAGAAATCTGTTAATCTGCATTACATATAACATTTACATTTAATTTTAAACGACATCATTTTTCTCATATGTTTAGGCATTTATACACTGCTGATCGTTACAGGGAACAATCATATTAAAGGTTAGCAATGTTAAATATAAACATAATAATCCAGCAAGGTTGTAATGAAATAATGATTTGCACATCGAAGAATTTCCTATTCGGTATCAAAAGTTCATTCATATAAAATACAAGTCAGAACCTTTTACAAGACGAAGTTGAAACTGACACAACAAAGTAACAGAAGACATGCCAAACGATCCATAATCACATGGGTAGATGAGACGAACAAATCCCCTTAAATATTACCGTTACTGCAAAGGGGTATGTGCCTCTGAAATAATACAAGAACACATTTATGTCATCACTCAACCTGATAGAAATTACCCTCTATAATGTGTGAGAATGGCATGATAAATAGCATGTTTCTTGCTCACTGCACCGAGACAAATAGTATGATCTTCGCTGTTGAATGAACTTTCATCGTATATGTGAAATGTAAATCGGATAAAAAAAGTAAATTATGTATAAACGTTGGTTTGGTTTTCATAAATTTGTCGGCAACTCGTGTTTTAAATATAGATTCAACTTATTTTTCGATTGCAACCCAATCCATTATTTTCTATTTTGTCAGTAACCGAATTAAAAATATGTCTTAATCCTAACTTAACAACAACAGTTCTTCTTTATCAATTTCTTCATGAGAGGTTTTTGTGTACAAGTATTCAGACTCGCATTCTGTTGGGTCCTCTCAGATGCAACCATGTCCAAATGAACAGAGTGGATCACCATGTCAAACCAAACGAGCCTATGGGTGATATCCAATCTTCCGAATTTTGGTGGGCGTTGCCATTAAAATCCGCCCATACATTCATTGGATATTCGAAGCACATATTCGTGGTACCGGAGCTGTAATCTCTCGATGCGGCACTATCACACGTGACACCATGTTGTCCGCGCTACGCACACGATCTTAAAGCGTTACTCCAAAGAGATCTTTGGGAACAATTATTTCGCCACTTGTATTCGCGTCGGTATTAACACCAGATCCTTGAACATTTATAATGGTAAGTAGGAACACCGATTTGAAGATAGAAAATATGGATTGTGCACCACCCACGCTTCTGCAGATGGTCGCGTGCTGAATATTGTGAATTACTATATCACCTTCATGATGTTTTGCATTTTATTCTGAATTCTGGCTTCCATCACGCGGGACAAAATTCGTGAGGTATTTGAACTTCTCAAACTACTTCACCGTAACTT
This sequence comes from Eledone cirrhosa, assembly GCA_964016885.1. Classification (NCBI taxonomy): domain Eukaryota; kingdom Metazoa; phylum Mollusca; class Cephalopoda; order Octopoda; family Eledonidae; genus Eledone; species Eledone cirrhosa. The sequence continues at coordinate 86,761,292 of OZ024742.1, forward strand.
TACTAACATGCAATGGTTATTCTAAAGGCTTTCCCGAGCAAATCTACTTCCTTGTTTGGATATGTTCTATAACACATTGCAACAACCCTAGATTTCTGATAGTTACCGTGTCCAGGTGTGCAGTCCCTTCCACTAGCTCATAATAATAATGCTATCCAGATCTATGGTGCCAAAACCAGAAAACATGTTAAAGGGAACATATACTATATCTAGCCAGCTACATATCGTCTCCTCACCTAGTACATTTCACCTACCTTAAAGGATCTATTATTCCAGATGTCAATTTTTATTGATTTCTCCATTCTGGTCTCATTTTCAGGTTACACAAACATTTTGCTACTATTGCGATCATTTCCAAACCGAACCTCTGTACCTAAGACCGAACGTATCCCTTATAACTCCACGCGAAAAAGGGATGTCTTATGAGTAATCTTGATTTACCTGGTCATACTGCAGTTGCTGGTGGTCATATTTGTGCCAATCTGCAATTTGCTGATTTTCTCATCACCAGTAAACCTAGTTATTTTTCGGGACGACAGTTCCCTCCTCATCCTATCTGCACTGATGTGATTGGAGGCTTTATTTTCATCCACCGTTCTAACTACTGTATTACCGCTTTTTAGTCTAACGAAGCTCATTCGGTCGAGAGGTACCGTTTTGTATCCCATCCACATACCATATCTGTTGGCCTCGTTAAACACTACATACAATGCAGAGCACAATTGCCGAAATCCTATATTTTGGCAGAGAAAAGCTAAGAAATCAATTCTTTATAATACTTATTGAAGAACGTCCACTTTTTCTAAATATAACAACCTCGTTTATGTTTGTTATTAAGTGTATAAATAAGTACGTTAATCGTAAATTTGAGTGTTTGCGAGTATGAATGTGATGCGGGTGGTTGCGTAATACTAAAACACATTTTATGGTTGATATTTATGTTACGCGAACAGTTAGAATAGATAATTAATGTACATTAGTTTAGTTTATCAATAGTATTTAATGAAATGTATTTTTCATCCAATTTATCTGTATTCGCATTGAAAATACCTCAAAAGAACTACAGACCACTTAAGGTCAATAAATTTCTGAAAATGTTTGAAATTAGAATGGAGTCATATGAAATAGCATGAAATTGCAGCAACAGAATTCTACATGAAATTGTATAAATACAATTTCATAGTGGCGATGACAGAAGATATGGAGTGAAAATCAACTTGAATTAAATAATATGAAAGAGTATATAAAAATTTGAATTAACCTTTCTGTTTGCAATATAAATATTTTTACCATTTTCCTAAACTTCGTAACGAAATATTCATCGCACACGTATACAACGTCTGAATATAAACCAACCACCGAACCGTTTCAGTTCGAAATTGAAGTAGAACAAAATAGAAGTGCCGTTTTTTTCAATAATATTCAAAGCATTTTTCAGGATTTAAAGATTAATTTTTATGAGGATAGAGATAATTAAAGAAAACGCTTTCATTACAGCATATAGAGTTATATACTGTTGTCTTTGAATGGAAAGCAAAATAAATTTGAAGTGAACTATTTTTCAATATTTGACATAGAGTTTTCCAGGAAATAAATATTAAATATCTTTTAGTATGACAGAAAAGATTTAAGAAAGATTATTTCATTGCAGTGCAAAATATAAATGTGTGTGTGTGATCATCAGTGATGTTACTTTGATAAGAGCATCCGTCCGACAAACCTCATTTGTTCCTTGCGTCCGGCCACATCTGGATGTCCGTCCAGCTACACGACTCATTCCAGCTCTGGATATGCACAAGTCTGGTCTATGTTTGTATTTTCCTAAACACTCAACCCCATAGAAATGTCAGCATTATCACTGATGTGCCTCGTACATGAGGATTAAAAAAATACTGGAGTGTTCCAACTGTAACAATACCTTCCACATTTCTGGTGTCAAACTCGTTCAACGCATTTATTGTGGAATTGTGAACACTGCCTAAACATGTGTATTGCGCTAATGCTCTCGACATAACAATTGGAAACAAGGGCACGTAGAAATTGGGAATTTACCCCATTCAGATCGGATGGGATCTTGGTAGTGATCAATCGCTACAGTTAGTCGGGGTTAGTTATTGTTCGGGTCTCCCTGGCATCGACCATTGACCAGACTCTTCCTACCAACAACTCGGAAAACTGAAAGAAATTATTCATGTTTGCGACGCTCGTTTTTTGGGATCCAAATAGGAAGAGATAGTTCGGCCACCACATTTGATTTTAAGGCTTTGAAGCAACATCGCCTGCTTCTGTCACCCCTCACAAATAACCTCTCGATTATATCATGTTTCCGACCGCCACAAACACCTTGTTTGCAGTTTGCCCTCTATCGCAAGATGATTGAGGGTGAGAATTTTGCAGTATTCCAAATGAAGCCCTTGTGCCAAACCGTATTCCGGCCCACAATGGATTTCCTAGCCTCGCTTCGTCCAAGCATTCGGACGTCCAGGCTGATATCCGCATATTTCAACTCTCTGAGAGTGATATTGTTTTGGCCGTGTCAAGGAAAACCGTGGACGTTTCACAGAGATACAGCCAAGGAAGCAGCTGTGGTGGAGTATATGGCCTGCGACCCGGCCACCATAACCATCTAATCTCGCCACACTTCCTGAAGCACTATAAGTGTTATCTGATTTATCTCTGCTCTAACAAACAGTTGTCACCTGGCTGCTTTGAAAATGAATGACAGAAGCATCCGTCTAATTGCAGTGGACAACCTATTTCGGCCAAATACAACATACTATAAATATATCCTTCATATCCCTACCCCCTAGTGAAACAAGACACCATGCCTGACGCTTTCAACAGTGTTATGTGGGACCCCATTTCAGACACGAGTGCAACACATTTTCCAACGTAACTCCTCACAAATCTCTCTTATTTAGCGGCAGGTAGACACACTCGACCCGATTCTCTATACGCTGTTTTTCAATGAGATTGCCTACTAAGTCCACTCATCTTTCAATTCCTGATACGTAGATAACGTGAATATCCGTAGCTTAATTGTGTATGTTTGGGATAATTTCAGCAAGAAACACCAAACATAAAACTCCTATGGACTGAGATCATCTTGTACTAGACTTAAATCAGCCTAATTGGGCAGATTGTATTATCGATGGTATTCTTTCGGTCATTACCCACCCTAGTTCAGGTTAAGAACGAATACCAAATTGTATAGTGAGTTTAACTTTTACCTCACCTCCTTTCCTTCTTGTATGTGGCGCTAGTAACGACTGCCCATGGGGGAATGGAGATTCTTATAAGCACCCGGGTGTCCGAATGTGTTACTACTGGATCACATTCGGTGGGAGAATTTGCCTGGTCAAACGTAGGCTGAAAGATACGTCCCTCTTTGTGGTGCAAGTTTATGCACCAAAGAATGAGTCCGAATACAGTTTCTTCCTTGATTAAGTCACTACACCGTTAGAAGTAGTTAAGACTGAATCATAAATCCCGAAGGGAGACTGTAATGCACTTGTATGCACTGACCACCTGATTTGGAAAGGAATGGTTGGAAGGATGGAAAATTTAGAGGCCTTATATAACTTCGGTTTTAATAATGGACTCTCTATTTTGAACACCTTCTGCCAACATAGAGACATCCATAAATATACATGCTGTAAAGGGCATCAAGGGCAGAGATCAATAATTAGGGGTAGAGATCAATAATTGATTTTGTTATTGTCTCTGATCTCTTCGATTCTGCGCTGGATATTCATGTTAAGAGACGTTCTGTGCTGTCAACTGATCACCATCTAGTCATCTGCAACCCGAAACTACCTAAAGACAAAGAAGACAAATAAACTGCGAGGTCTAAGTTGGCCTACATGATGAAATGTGGAGCGTTGTTCAAATATGTATTCCTCAATTGAGTTTGTAGCCACCGTAACTAGACTTGTTGCTAGGTTACATTGGACAGAAGTTAAAGTTTTTCGGTTTATATCCTAACTGTTCAGGTATGTTAACCTGAATCCTCATATATATATATATATATCACCAATATAACTCGGCACTTAATTAGCTGTCTCGTAACATTTACAATGATCATAATTTAGGAATATCTATCATAAGTATGTGCTCATGATTCTTTATAATCTTGTATATATTGGAACATACATAAAATATAATTTCGTCAAATGAATTAATACAACCACATCCCGTTCCGACACATTGAAACATGCATAATTTTATCTTCTGTATAAATGTAAATCTATGAAAATTATTAATGCGGTAAATACCTTCGTACTGTTACAGATGTTCACATCATGTTCATTGCGTGTTGCTTTCCTATCTAACATACATACTGCACCTTTCCGTTATTAAGAATTTCGGTAAGGCAATGAGCATCAAATGTTAAGATTCGTTCAGAAACCTTGAATATACAGAGTACATGAACATTCATTTTCTTTTGTGTATTCTCAAAAAAGAAAAAAAAAAGAAACTTGGCTCATTTATGTCGCCGAGGGGATATCGTATGTAATAAGCAGATTATAATTCAATTATATTTTAAACCCCTCCTGACTAATTGGGTTGATGTTGCTCGTGGACTTCCTCAGCCTTATATCTGTGAGGAAAACATTAACAAGTAGGAAGTTCAGATAAGTGAAGTAGATACCGTTTTTTGGTGAAGGACAAGCAGAACAATTAAATTATAACGAAAACGAAAGTAATAATATGAGTTTGAATTATGTTCACATATTCCTTGCTAAACTCTTTATTGCCTTTAAGGAATATTAATATATGTTAAGTTCTCAGTAAGGAATGTATAAATATTTATTGAAAATGAATGTAGATTTTAATGAATGTAGATTTTAACTTTGGCATAGTTACTGCACGCAACTTTCTTTAGGTCTTTATAATTAGCTAACTCGCGTCAAATAAACATGTTTTTAAATTTTTTTTATTTGCTATTGATCCGTGATATCTACAAACTTTAAATTAACATCTGTTTACCAGGTCAAGGAAGTCTTGCATATCGGTTTATAGGCAGCATGTGAAGTAGTAATTGCAAACACAGTGTCAAACATATTAAATAACTAAGAATGTGTTAATGTCTGCTAGAGGCATTTTATGTAAAAAATTAGGCTCATTTTAATTTGATACTATAGCTGGAATGCTATTTACACAATTTCGAAAAAATAATATTTGAATTTATGTTCTCTAAGTTTAATACACAATTATGATAATCATGGTAATTTATGAGATTAACACGCATCTATCACTATCATTGTTTGGAAAGCAGATAGCATAAAAAAAACACAGTTAGTATTTTCCGTGAATATATATATATATTTCAGTCTATGTTTGAAATAAACTTTGTAAGTATCTAAATTTATTATTCAAATTACCCTAGCAACTCTATCGTCATATAATATATAATTATATTAATTTGCTTAAGTTGATTAGCCTCATCTATCTTATTTATGAACTTCTTTTAATTAATTATTTCTTCTAATATTTTGCATTTACGTTTAATTGGTAACATTAACAAATTATAGATTGTTTTGATGTTTTGCCATTTTTAAATTTGCTTATAATTTACCAGTTTAATTCAAGGAAATACTTATATTATTTTGCTGTTTTTTGTATTTGTACTGTGCATAGTAAAGGTGTCTGTGCCAGTTTTTTCTAATCTTCTTTCAACATGGACTTACTAATAGGCAGTGTCAATACTCGTGGCCAGGGGTCGTCATGGAATCAAGGACACCTGATCGACGACGTCAAGCCAATGAACATAGATAGCCATCAAGGAGACCAGAATTTCCGAAGCACAAGCCTAATTTGATTGGTCTGCCCTACAAGCTCTTCGTACGCATGACAGTCCTGATCGGTGAATCTTAGCGGATGTCTACTGCAACTGTCAGCGAAACGGGAGAATCCCCAACTCTGACAGTCGATGAGTGATAGCGCTGCTCAAAAGGGAATCAAATAAGGGGACTACATACATGATTTTATGCCCATAACTATGTTGAAAAACATAGTTTTTTTTATTCATATTGAGTACACAATGTTTTTCAAAGTACTGCTTATTTGTCATTCATATACCCTTTTTTCTCAACATGATATGTATTCTACATCTTTCCAATGTTTCTAATTTCATTTCCACTGTGTACAGCTGAGGATCCTTGATATTATCAGTCAGGTAGTAGTTAATCACTCGCCTCTGATTATACAATCTTCAATCGTTTCAGATTCATATTCTACAACTGTGTATGTACTACCGATTTGCACTTGGTATTTATTGTAATGATTTATATTTATTCATCATTTCGGCTGCCTGACCCATTTTATACACATGTATTCATTCTAATAGGCCCTGCAACTTAGATACGCTGTCTAAGAATCTATAGAAAAGATCGTCTTGAATTCAATTTGAATTTAAGATGAATTAGCTCGTGTATTTATGAATTTTTCGATTTCCTTTCATCAATTAAAGCAAATACTAGTGAATTTCCTAGGATTTCTTGATATTTGTATTCAGAGGAAATGAAAGTCAACATTTAAAATAATTGAGTGTAATTTTATATTAAAATTTGTAACAATAATACAAATATAAAAAAAAAAATGTATTTGTAAATTTATTAGAAAATAAATATAAATAAAAGAAATTCGATGTATATAATCCCCCAACAGTTTAAATGTGATGAGAAGAAATTAGCATTTTAAATATGAAGGAATGAAAATGTCATTTAAGGTCAAGTTTATATACAAAAACAATTCAAATTATTTCTATGTGCATACTTCCACACAGCAATTGAAAGACATTTCTGGTAATTTCAATTTTCTTTTCACAAAATTGAAACAACATTGGTAGTTATCGAAAACAACTTCCTTACTCCGATGGAAAATTGTATCGATTTTATATAATCTAATAATTTTTCTACAAATGCTGACGATTTTAAATTTCCGGGCACGTAAACCATGCGAGGCGAGTGGATTAACCTTATTTTTGGATACTGTGTGACGCTGTCATTTTCGGTATTAACAACATCAGTTTCATTCTTAAGATATACATTCAATAGACTGATGACATTTAAGGTCCGCAACACTGTCCCATATATATTTCAATAACTTTCTATGTTTTCAGCTACTTCAATCTTTTACACTACTACACAGCTACATATCGATTCAAACATCAACAGATTTGAAATACGAGACTGGGCTGAAAAGTTCATGAGCTGAATTTCCAGGACAGTTTTAGTGTTGCAAAATCTTGTATGAATTAATTTGAACTATACTTATTAATATCTGCATTGCTTCTATTCAAGTGAACTGATATATAACTTATCAGGTATGGCCGCCTTGGCCTCCGGTCCCCGATCTCACTAGCTTAGCTGCCGCATCTTTCGTCGGTAACCTCGTGCCGCGTCCTCGTCAGCAGGGACCTTCAAAACACAACATAACCCTCTGTGTTCAGAGAAAGTGAGGTCGCCTGTGGGACGTGGGACCGGCTAGGACTTAGCGTAATAGACGTCCCTCCTCCTTCTACCCCTGTTGGCATCAAGTCACCACAATGCACTTGGGATGCCATCCAGTGCAACCTGGCTTCAGACAGGCTCACGCGCCAGCTCGACCAGCACCGCCTTGTTTGTTTTCCTGCGGCACCAAACCCACAGTGGTGCCTGGCTCCATGCCCTGCCCTCCTTCTCCACTGGCACGCAGCTAGACAACCATAGCCTCCGGATCTGCCAGCCACACCAATGTTGCTGCGGTTACACCGTGGACTCTTTCGGCCTCCACCCGCTTTCCTGTCGCCACAGTACAGGCCGCATTCCACGCCATGCTACCCTCGACGAGGTCATTAAGCATGGCTTGGGCGCTGCAGGCTTCCCTTCCTAGCTCGAGCCGGTGGGGCTGGATCGAGGGGACGGCAAAAGGCCAGATGGCATGATCATCTTCCCGTTCCCCGGTGGCAAACCCCTCGTCTGGGATGCCACTTGCACCGATACTTTCTGCAGCCGCAAACTGGTGCATTCTGGTGAGGGGGCCAAACTCCTCAAATACCGGTCGCTCTCCGACAGGTTTGCGGTCGTACCCCTGGCAGTGGAGTCTTCCTGTGTCCTCGGCCCCAGGGCTATTCCTTACTCACCACATAGGCGCTGAGCTGGCCAGCCGCAGGTGTAAACTACGCCAGTTGGAGTGGCTCTTCTAGCGCGTCTCCCTCGCCGTCTCCCTGGGAAACGCCTTCTCCATCTGTCTGACGCGTCTGTGGATGTGCCTTATCGCGTACTGTTGTAGTTGTTGTAGAAGAAACAGGAAGACAACATCTAATCTTATATGTATTTCTCTTCAGTACTTATCAAAGTAGACTTCAAAAGTGACTGATAGCAATTTCCTTTGAAATAGACTCAATTTGCAGATACAAGTGGACAGTCGAATTTAGGAGAGGAAAGGGGAGATTTGAAGGTGAATCAAAGTCCGGATGTCATGTAACTGACTCCAGCGTGGTAAATATTGATTGATTTCATCACATGGAGCCGGATAACTGGATATTGAATATCAATCAATTAACCAATGCTATTAGCATATTTCATGAGATATTTGAGAATATTCTGCACAATGGTATTGGCACCACTAAGGTTTATACTCAGTGCGTGCCACGTTTCCTGACACTTGTTCAAAACAACACCAGGCGCATCACATATCCGGAAAATCTGCATCATTGGTTGGGACATATGAAGCTGGATTATTTCACCGTTTTCTAACCCAGGATGTCTGTTGGTTCATCATATTGAGCTGGAGAAAAAGAGACAACACATACATTAGAAAGACCCCTCCCCATCTGTTTCAAAGTCGGCAAAAGTCATTCATTCAGCAGGGGAGTGGATTGCCTCAGTGTTTTGGGAGGCAAAATGCATTGTGTATACAAATGGGCACATCATAAATGGAGAGTACTATGCCGAAATTTTGATGCGGTTACGAAAGGCTATCAAAACTGACAGAAACAGTTTTGTTTCTTTAGGGCAATGCTTCAGCACAGAGGTTCTTGCTTTCCATGTCTGTTGTTCGTAACTGTGGCGTTGAACTGGTTGATCGCCTTCCCTATGTTCTTCAATTGGCCAATTCTGACTATGTCCTGTTACCAAACATGATGGGAACAAGCAACGCAGTGATGAATACGGTGATGAATATCAGATGGTGATGACTGTTTTTACCAACTGGATGTAACACTCTTCACGAAAGGGATACCAAAACTGTAACATCGATGTAATAC
>OZ024742.1:86775541-86793041 GCA_964016885.1 Eledone cirrhosa
GATGTTAAGTGCTTTCCATTTGGTAGCATTATTCCTTTACCCCTCACCAATTTTTCTTCTCATGATCAATACAATGTAAACATTGTAAAATATTTATTTTCATCAGAGAAATGTCTATCACTTTCAAATAAGCTGTCCAAATTATTCAGATTATTAACAAATATATTACAGGGTTTTCATAAAGTGCGCAGTAATTACTTAATTTGTTTTCTAACCTAGGTGATACTTGAACTCAGATCACCAAGAGCTAGAAGAAGTGCAACAAACTATTGTGCCCGATGCACTATTAATAATGATATAATAATAACGATTAAGATAATCTAGAAAATAATTAGATTAAAATTACAGAAACGGAGTCGTGTTTATATGAATATATATATGTATATATATACTAGCAGATTTACCCGGCGTTGCTCGGGGTTTGAAATGATGCTAAGAATATACAGCTAGGAAGTAAAAGAAGAACATTATTTGTCTCCAACCTGTCAAAAAAAGCAGAAGTCTTCAATAATTAATGCAAACGAATATTTAGTGCAATCTTTATACACTGAACAGGATGTAGTTATACAAATGATTAAAGACAATACACGTTGCAAATCTGTAAAAAAAACAGGCAGTTTTGCTAAAGTACACAAAGTTGTAATAAAAGCAGATGTGTGTACAAACAAAAAAACAATGAGAGCAGAATAAGAGAAAATCTATTCTTTGAGAGCATCATTTGCTGTGCATGGTTACATTTTTAACTTATAATCCAAAATATCCTGCATGACATATTCATTGGTTTGTTTTGTAATGAATAAGGTGAAGTCAAGGCAGAGCTGTAATAAGTTTTTTTTTTGTTAACACTAAAGCAATTCAGGATAGACGATATTCTTTGTTTTCCTTTTCGGAACAAACGGAATGATATTATCTCGACTGCCAACACGTGAGCAGGCAACGTAGAATTGTCCGTGCGAAAAGCAAGGTTCATCCAAGTGAATTCCAGCAACGGACAGAGTTTAATCTTGCGACGTGTTTATAGACATCGCAAAGGCAACACCAAGGGGAAATTGGGTTCGGCGAAAGGAGGGGGAGTATCCACGCCTGATGTAGTCAGGGATAATTTTTGTTATTATCACATCCTCGCCTTTTCCACGTGCGGATAGAATGGTAGCGTCAATACTAAGTGGAGACAGTTTTTTAACCACAAAGCGTGTACCATTGCATAGTTTTGGAGGAGTGATATTTCTCAGCAAACTAACTGGTGTTCCCTCTTTCAGAACCAATATATTAGGAGGTAAACCAGGAGGATTTAAAGAATTTAGAAATTCAACTGGATAATTGACCGCATCCTGTGGATCACATACAGTATCAATAGTTTTATATATCCGTGGACATCCAGGAAGAGCTGAAGAAGCTGATCGTGAATACAGCTAACCGTGATATGTTTTGGTGCAAGAATGGCTCTTTCGCATAGCCAATCAAGATTCGTATAGTTATCATGCAAGTGTGGGAATACCTTGAGATCATCGACAGTTTCAACTACATTGCAGATGTGATCAATTGCTATGTGTCCATCTGTATCCGGAGGTAGGTTACGATCTCCTATTGTAAGAATGTCTCCAGAAAAGGTTGATGACAGAGGGTCCCCATGCAACCTTGCACGCATGTTGGTAGTTAGTCTTAATGATGTCACCTGTCGCCACAATGGTGAAGACGTAAGACATGCATTAGCCGCATCTGCTCTTGTTCCTTTCGGTATTATAGGAAGAGTCTGTCTGCAGTCTCCTGATAGCAGAAGGGTGACAACCCTCATAAAATCCCTGCAATCCTGTATGTCTTGCAAAGACCTTTCTAGTGCCTCATGAGCACCTTTGTGCGCCATTGTGCACTCATCCCAAACAATAAGGTGCCACCTTCGCAGCAGATGAGCCCTTTCAGAGTCTTTGGTGATATGACAAGTAGGAGTTTCCAATTTTGCCAAATCAAGGGGCAATTTAAAAACTGAATGTGCCGTCATTCCACTAGGGAGCAACGTTGCTGCCTTTCATAATTTTGTACTGTCTCTGCAGATCTTGCTGCAGCGGTATCTGTAGCATCCACAGCAGGGCCTGTTTCACGTTGCTCTGCATTCTCTGCAGCAGTTGCTTTAGCATTATTGGTTCGCCGCACTAACCGACGCTCAGCGGCGGAAAAGAAGTTGCAATAACTGGACTCACAACATTTAGTGATTGTCTATTTTCGGCTATCTGCGAAGCCTCATTTACACGCAATGTTTTCTTCGATCGATAGCCAATATGTGCATACTTTCTTTTAAAGGGCACATTTGTAATTGTGCTTAACACTGACTTATTAAAACAATATAGACAATTCACTATCCAGACAGCTTCCAAAAGTAATGGTTGTATGTTAAAAGGGTACGTCAAAGCTATTTGTAAAACTGTTATATATTGTATTTTGTCTGATGAAGGCATACCATAATTTAATATGGTATCCCTGAAATAGGTATAATGAAATAAATATGGTTTTATAAATATAGTTTCCATTTATTAATATCGTATATATATATATATATGTATGTATATATATGTATATATGCATATATTTATATATATATATATATATATATATATATATATATATATATATATATATATATATATATATATATATATATATATATATATATATATATATATATATATGTATATATATATATATATATATATGTATATATATATGTATATATATATATATAGAACTGTGTATTGAACTGTGTATATATATACATATATATTTATAATTATTGATATATATGTATATATGCATATATATATATATATATATATATATATATATATATATATATATATATATATATATATATATATATATATATATATATATATATATATATATATATATATCATAAATCATGTCTTTAGAATCATCAGATATTGAAATATATACTATTTCTTCTTCTAATTAGCATAATTAACCATATACAGAATCAATCCTACCAACCTATAAGTATAAATTCTCTTATGGGGAAATCTCCGACAAATAATCGATCGTAGCCTCTTCGCGGCGGCCCCGTTTCATTATTTATCCAACATTTCGACAGCATGTAGAATCCGACTAAATATACCATCAACCACTCACAATTAGTAGTAAAATTAAACCTAGAAGAAATGCGCACATACCGTAATTATATCTCTACCATGGTTACTTCCTTATTTAGGACATCCAAATAATAGGAATGCCCAGAGTTAGGTTTCATCAGGAGACAAACTCAAAATCAGACATCTAGTTTTTCTATCCGATCCCGCCAAATTTAGATTAAAAAATGGCTAAAAATCACTATGTAGCTGTGTTCCAGCCAGAGAGAAAGAGTGTGATTGGTTGCTTACGGCGGGTAGGCTTGCTGCTAGAAAGCGCAGCCATATATCGCCAAATTTAATCTCAACCAATTGGGAGATTATTAAATATAGAGGTTATCACATACATAAAATTAAATTAAATTAAATCAAAGATATATATATGGGTGGCAACTGTTCACTTTTAAGCTCTATGAAGAATTAATAAATTAAAATAAAAAAATCAGAGCATTATATCATAAATCATGTCTTTAGAATCATCAGATATTAAAATATATACTATTTCTTCTTCTAATTAGCATAATTAACCATATACAAAATCAATCCTAGCAAGCTATAAGAATAAATTCTCTTATGGGGAAATCTCCGACAAAGAATCGATCGTAGCCTCTTCGCAGCGGCCCCGTTTCATTATTTATCCAACATTTCGACAGCATGTAGAATCCGACTAAATATACCATCAACCACACACAATTAGTAGTAAAATTAAACTTAGGAGAAATGCGCACGTACCGTAATTATATCTCTACCATGGTTTCTTCCTTATTTAGGACATCCAAATAATAGGAATGTCCAGAGTTAGGTTTCATCAGGAGACAAATTCAAAATCAGACATCTAGATTTTCTATCCGATCCCGCCAAATTTAGATAAAAAAATGGCTAAAAATCACTATGTAGCTGTGTTCCAGCCAGAGCGAAAGAGTGTGATTGGTTGCTTACGGCGGGTAGGCTTGCTGCTAGAAAGCGCAGCCATATATCGACAAATTTAATCTCAACGAATTGGGAGATTATTAAATATAAAGGTTATCATATACATAAAGTTAAAGATATATATATGTTGCAACTGTTCACTTTTAAGCTCTATGAAGAATTAATAAATTAAAATAAAAAAATCAGAGCATTATATCATAAATCATGTCTTTAGAATCATCAGATATTAAAATATATATATATATATATATATATATATATATATATATATATATATATATATATATATATATATATATATATATATATATGCATATATACATATATATCAACAATTATAAATATATATGTATATATATATACACAGTTCAAGAGTAAACAATCTTAAAGAGAGGGATGGAGATAGGAGAGGAGATATGAGAGGAGAGATTGGTGAATTAGTTAAAAGCCAAATTGTAAAGGCATGTGCTCAATGTGCAATATGCAGTAGAAAGCAACAAGGTGGCTGGGTTCATGCAGAAGTTAGGTGCGCAGAGCTGGACATATTCATTAGTTAAGCAAAGTAAGGCCACAAATTTCCCAAGGAAGATATTATTAAAAGATTGTGAACTATTTTAGTTTGATGTAAGGAATGTAGAGAATAATAATAATAATATTAATAATAATAATGTCAGTTTACAATTGTTTCGCTACTCCATATAATAATTCTGGATCAGATGGCTATATATCATAATTGATCTGGTTCAGTTGAAAATAATAAACATATTTAAAAGACAGAGCGGCTCATCGGTACTTCAAAGGAATTTAAATTAAAATAATTGTTTCTACGTTAGGCACAAGGCCACCAATTACCCAGTCTATTACTGGTACTTTATTTTATCGACCCCGTAAGGATGAAAGGCAAAGTTAACCTCGGCGGGATTTGAACTCAGAATGGCAATAAAAAAATTAAAATAATGAGAGAATGTTACATAATATAATGTTCCATATATTGGTTTTTACTATGGTGTCTTGGTTGCATCAGTTGTCAGCCATAATCCAGCAGTATTCATCTGTCGAGGCTGCATTTTGTGAGATCTGCCTATGGGTAAAAAGATGGCTGCCAAAGGGCATATTTACCTTACTAATTAGAGGGTGGTTTCAGGGAAATAACTCCTCGAGAGATTAGAAATTTTGGGTGTTTATATTTAAGTGCTAATTTTTAATTTTTTTTAATTGAGAGACAATGTAGGGGAGGAAACTTATAATTATCCAAGTTATTCATAGCAATTTAACTTATTAGCTACAAGTAAATATGGGGCTACATGACTAAGTTGGGTCAAATATTCTATTGGCGAAGGAATTGGCTCTTCGATGTTGACAGTTAATAGTTACCTCCGTTCTATCGTTAATCGGTAGAGGTCGTGATAGAGTTCTGTAATATGCTTCCGTAATACAGAGATCACAAGATTTTCTTGTCCAATGAACGGTTGTGCCCTAGCCACAATATCTCATTTTAGTTAGTGTTGAACGTTGTTTAATTTAATGTTTTTAATGAGCCTAGCTAGCCATGTCGAATATCTGTTGCTATGGTCTCGGAAGGAAACACATTGCGCGTTATAGCGTACCTTAAAATAGTTAGAGGTAGACCCGATGTAAGAGCTGTTATTCGAAGCAGATTTAACCGTGCACCTATAGACTATGTTGGGTGTCAGGCAGTGTTCATTTAATGGGCATGTATTGGGGTAACCGCAGTTGCAGTTGCTTCTGCGGTTAGTGGGAGTAGGGTAGTTTAACCTAAGCGGTAGGTCCGTGATAGAAGGATTAGATGGGGGAGGTGTGCTACTAGAGTAATTATTGGTGTAGTGGCGTGGTGTATTTGATAGGGTTGGTGGTACCGCGGTGTGGGAGTTATATTGTATTAGCTTATGATGGTTACTGAACGCGATGTGGCTAGCTAGGTTGGGTGTTTTGGAGAATGATATGTTAATGTTATTTTTATTAAAGAGTTTGTAATATCTATGGTTGGGGGGAAAATGTTTAGATAGGATAGAGAAGAAGCGTTTGGGGATATTATTGGCTTAATTAGATGATAATTAGGTGTGGGGGGGGGGTAAAGCCAGGTGATATTTCTAGGTCTATTCCTTCTAGCGGTTCTAGTGGAATTGATAGGGGCCTTCCTAGGGTTATTATTACTATGGCAGTATCGGTAGAGGGTCGGACGCCAAGCTTTCCAGCATAGTTACGTCCCGTTACCCATAGGCAGATCTCACACAATGCAGCCCCGACAGATGAATACTGCTGGATTATGGCTGACAACTGATGCAACCAAGACACCATAGTAAAAACTAATATATGGAACATTATATTATGTAACTTTCTCTCATTATTTTAATTTATATTACCAGTAATGCACTGGGTATTTGCTGGCCTTGTGCCTAAAGTAGAAACACTTATTTTAATTTATATTAGATTTAATTTATATTAGATTTTCTTCGTCCATTGAACGGTTGGGCCCTAGCCACGATATCCCATTTTAGTGAGTGGATTGGCAGTATCGTAGAGGGTCGGACGCCATGCTTTCCAGCATAGTTATGTCCCTTTACGATCTGAGTTCAAATCCCGCCGAAGTTGACTTTGCCTTTCATCCTTACGGGGTCGATGAAATAAAGTACCAGTAATGCACTGGGTAATTGCTGGCCTTGTGGTTAAAAGTAGAAACAATTATTTTAATTTATATTCCTTTAAAGTTCCGATGCGCCGCTCTGTCCTTTAAATATGTTAATTATTTTCAACTGAACCAGATCAATTATGATATATAATCATCTGATCCAGAATTATTATATGGTGTAGCGAAACAATTGTAAACGGATATTATTATTATTAATATTATTATTCACTACATTCCTTACATCAAACTAAAATATGTTGACAAACTTTTAATAATATCATCCTTGTGAAATTTGTGGTCTTGCTTTGCTTAACTAATGAATATATATATATATATATATATATATATATATATACATATATATATATATATATATATATATATATATATATATATATATAAATACACACGCACACGTATATATATATATATATATATATATATATATATATATATATATATATATATATATATAAATGTGTGTGTATTTATATATATATACTTATATATATATTTATATTTATTGATATATATGTATATATATATATATGTATATATACATATATACATACATATATACGTACATATATATATATATATATTATATCTGTGTTTTTCTGTGTGTATGTATCCAGGTGAAACTAGTGAGCTGGAACGTGGAAGCTGGGCCAGTTGTGTGTGTCGGAGATGGGGATTTGTTCTGTTCTTTCACTTGTGGGTACATCAGATATTTCTCTGTATATTGAAAAAGATGAACATCTCCAACTGTGTTTTCATATTTGTTGAGATCATCATCAGAAACTGTATACATGTTATAAATTACACTAAGAAATATGCAGCTATAGGCTTTATATACCCACCAGATTTGTATTATTCCTGTTTACATGTTCATATATATATATATATATATATATATATATATATATATATATATATATATATATATATATATATATATATATATATATATATATAGAGAGAGAGAGAGAGAGAGAGGTGGTGGAGGTTATATTAAAACCATATATCTTGACGTTAAAGTCACTTATATATTATGAAATACTGTTGGCTTCTTGCTCACATTAATTCCTCTATTTTCATTTATATTTATACTCGGAATTTGTCCTAGAGTGCTTAAAATTATTTGTGACTAATCCCGGTCTTTTTTTTTTAAGCGCGATAATATTGCTACATGCTGAACTCCATACATTTTGTTGAGTTTTGTCGGAATGTTTTGACTGCTGTTTCTTGTAAACAGACATTCATCTCATTCAGACTTCATTAGCCCTGTTCTCCATCTGTGTTTAATTTCATAATTCCACACGAGGTGTACTAGCCTGCTTTTAAATTCCATTTCTGGCATATTTCAGCATTGGTTTTGGTTATCATGTTTGAGCTCTACTTATGAACGGTTCCAACCGTGACTAACCCCACTGAAAAGTTTCGTGAAATAGTCTTTTTAAGACTATATAGACCATTTGTAGTTTTTCCAAATTGAAGGATAAGTATTTAACCTTAATTTTATTCTGAGTTGAGACTATTGGTTCTTTCCCTGGATTTCACAAAATCTATGGATAAAATTTCTGTCGTGACATTTATTTAATTGAGTTTGAATTATTTTCCCATATCTTACGTAAAATATTTTCCATCTTGACGTTATAGTCACTTATATACTATGAAATACTGTTGCCTTCTTGCTCACATTAATTTCTTTATTTTAATTTATATATATATATAAATATATAAATATATATATATAGTGAAGAAACATAAGTCAATTGCATGAACTCATATAAATCTTAATTTACTGCTATATATATTTCGATGATAGCCATTTAATGGCGATGACCTCATCAGGCAGTTAGTCAGTTCTTAAATATGCCAGCTCTGTGTGTATAGTGTTGTTTGTATGGTGTTGATGTTGGCAGCAGGAATAGTCTTGATTCTCATTGGTCAGTTTATAGATGGTAGAAGGTTGGCATTTGACCACAAAGAGGCAGGTGGTTATGTAAGGTTCAAACCGTCAGGCAAGATGACAATAGTTCCACATGTCTGATTTTCACAAAAGGCATTCTTGGTCAGATATATATATATAAATAAGATTAATAGTATGAAATAGATACTACAGGTCATTCTTAAATTGAGGAATTTATGTGGAGTGGTGCTACTGAAAATGATGGTTGGAGTAGAAAGTTTACAAATAAAAATGCTTATGTGGGTTAGGCTTGCACTACACTCACACCCACCTCCACATACACCACATAGACACATCCACACATACAAAAGGTGGGGTGGTAATAATGAATATAATGGTTAGACTCCAATACTTAGATAGTTTAGAAGATTTAGAAGTCAAAGTTTTATGCTGGTTCACTTGTACATACACTCACAGCTACCCCCTCAACCACTCACATATCTACACACACAAATCCATACAGGTGTGTCTATATATATATGCATGCATGCATGTACGTACACACATACACACACACATATATATATATATATATATATATATATATATATATATATATATATATATATATATATATATATATATATATATATATATATATATGTATTGAAATTTCCGTTGGAAACAGAAAAGGTCATAGAAATGAAGAGTGCTCTATGTAAGTATCAGAGCAAAATTTAATGTATAAAAATCAATACAATATAATTACCTCATTACCAGAGGTTTCCCGAATGAGGCGAATACGAAATAAGCGACTTCATTCGTTCGTCAGACGGGGCAATATAAAACATGGGTAAATACTTAGAAAAACTCATCAAGAAAATCAAAAAAAAAATAGATAAATGAAATAGAAATTGAAATATATAAAAATCTATCAAGAAATATAGTTAGATGTGTGTATATTTATGTATATACGCTCACAGATGTGCATATATGTATATGCGCACATGTATATGTATAGTGAGAAAGTGTGCGTAATTCTAAAATTTAGGGCAAATGTATCTATATGTCTGTATTATACAGACAGAAATGGTTACATCGTAAATATACGAACATGAAGGCGCGCGCATAAAACGCCTGCACACTCGTACACTTAGATGCGGAAAGAAAGGAGGTAAGGGAGTGTAATAATTAAAAGAAAAGTATCAGTCTCGATATATTTATAAAAATATAATAACGATAAATTAGAAAGAAAAAATATTAGAAAGAAAAAATTAAAGAAAACAAAAAAAGGGGTACATACATACACAGACACGCGTGTCTCACAAAAGACATTGTAGATTTCTACCCATCCATTACTCAGACCCTTTTAGTGAAAGCTTTAAATTTCGCTAGAGGGTTCACTAATATCTCCGATATTGAAGAGAATGTCATCTTGCATGCTAGGAACACTCTACTTTTTAATGATAATGACACTTGGGTAAAAATATCTAACCCAGAGAACCCATTCGATGTCTCAATGGGCTCTTATGACAGTGCCGAGGTTTGTGATCTGGTCGGCCTATTCCTCTTACATAAACTTAAAGAAACATTTCCTAACCATATTTTTTGGCTTTATCGCGATGATGGTCTAATACTTTCCCATACCACCATAGGCCATAACTTAGATAGATTAAGGAAAGACTTAATAAAAACCTTCGCTAGTTTTAATCTTAAAATTATTATTGACACTAACCTTTCCACGTAGATTTCCTAGATATAAACCTAGATTTGCCTACTGCTTCTTATAAACCATACCATAAACCTAATGAAAACTTAAAATATATAAATAAAGGATCTTGCCATCCACCTATAGTTTTTAAAAACCTTATCCCTAATATTAGCCGTAGGATCTCCACCCTCTCTTCCTCAGAAGCTATTTTTAATAAGGCATCCCCCTACTATAATAAAGCCCTCCAAAATAGCGGCTTTAGCGAACCGATTAAATACATACCTAACTACACTAACTCTATTAAACATAAAAATAGGAAAAGAAAAATAATCTGGTTCACACCCCCCTACTCTCTAGCAGTTAAAACTAATGTAGGCAAAACATTCCTAGAACTCCTAGATAAACATTTCTCTAGAACACATAGATACTATAAGATCTTTAACAGAAACTGTCCTATATCCTCAACAAAATATCACATAGAGAAAATCAAACTTGCTCATGTAGAATCAAAAGTGAATGCCCATTACAAGGTAAATGCAACACCAAAGCCATTGTATATGCGGCTAAAGTGACAACCATCCAGCCACCAGTGAACGATATGTGGGTATGACGCAAGACAGATTCAAAACGCGTTATTACTCACATGTCGCATCCTTTCGACATCCAGAAAAAAGATTTACAACAGCTCTGGCTAGCAGAATTTTGGATTTGAAAGACCAAGGCATCCAATATAAACTAGATTGGTCAATTTTGAACCAATCTAAAAAATATGCTAGAGGAACAAGAAAATGCACGCTCTTCATAAATGAAAAATTTTGGATATTGCAAAATCTAAAATCACCAAAGACCTGCCTGAACACAAAGACGGAAATTTTCACCAGTTGCCCACGCATGAAATCACACCTGCTTTCCAGCTCATATAAACTTAACACACTTTCAGATACTTATCCTCCATAAACTCTTATTATTCTCTTTTTAATTACCCTTTCTGACTTACTTTCATTTTTATCCTTGTCAATAATTTCATTTACTTTTACTTTTACTTTTACTTCACCCCCCCCCCCCCCCCCCTTTATTCTCCGATCCACTTTCTATTTTTTACTTCCCCTTCTTTTACTTCCCTTTTTCCTCCACTAACTGATTATACTTGTCTTTTGTGTTTTTCAATCCAGATATATTTTTCATTTTCATTTTTATTTTTATTTTAATTTTATTTTTGCGCAGCCTATCTTATAATTATATATTTGTACTTATTTAGCCACAATTTGTTTACACCCTATATCAATATGGCTGAACGCCTTAATGTGTGTATACTTTTTATATTTGTACATGAGTGACTACGTATGTGCGCGCGCGTGCGTGTATGTATATGTACATATATATATATATATATATATATATATATATATATATATGTATATATATGTGTGTGTACATGTGTTTGTGTGTGTGTGTATGTATATATTATGCGTATGTGTACGTGTCTTTATATCCGTGTTTTTGACATCTCGGTTTTATGTTTTGTTCCTTTTTTCTTCTCCCCCCCCCCTTTTTCTTTTTTTTACTTACTCAGTTTCATACGTGGGCATGCAAACAGGTTTATATGCGTGAGTATAAGTATGTGTGTGTGTGTATGTACGTATCGAACGTATGGATGTGTAAGTGCGCGTGTGTATATAAGCATAATTATTTTTACATTTCTTTTGTGAGACACGCGTGTCTGTGTATGTATGTACCCCTTCTTTTGTTTTCTTTAATTTTTTCTTTCTAATATTTTTTCTTTCTAATTTATCGTTATTATATTTGTATAAATATATCGAGACTGATACTTTTCTTTTAATTAAGTTTACGAGTGTGCAGGCGTTTTATGCGCGCGCCTTCATGTTCGTATATTTACGATGTAACCATTTCTGTCTGTATAATACAGACATATTTGATACAGACATTTGCCCTAAATTTTAGAATTACGCACACTTTCTCACTATACATATACATGTGCGCATATACATATATGCACATCTGTGAGCGTATATACATACATATACACACACCTAACTATATTTCTTCATAGATTTTTATATATTTCAATTTCTATTTCATTTATCTATATCTTTTTTTGATTTTCTTGATGAGTTTTTCTAAGTATTTACCCATGTTTTATATTGCCTCGTCTGACGAACGAATGAAGTCGCTTATTTCGTATTCGCCTCATTCGGGAAACCTCTGGTAATGAGGTAATTATATTGTATTGATTTTTATACATTTTATATATATATATATATATATATAAAATATATATATATATATATACAGAACATACATATACATAAAAATATATACATACAAAAATATTAAAATAATATATATATATAAATAGAATACACACACACACAAAATATATACACACGCAAAACATACATATATATATATATATATAAACTACACACACACATACACACATATATATCAAATATATACATACAGATACGCACACATATATAAAATATGCATACATACACATATAAAATATACATATATATACACATGATACATATATAGATATATATATAAAATCAGGTTCAATAAAATATTGTCTAGATGACTTGTAACTGGTAGAGGATCCGGTGGACCATCCACCATAGGGACCGCAAACCATGGGTGGTTGTTGTTGTCCATTGGTCATTGGTACGGGGTGTAGGGGACCTACGGAGGTGTGTGTGTGGGGGGGGGGGGGTGCTTGTGGGAGGGCGTAACCGGGGTTTATCCATATAGCTTGTGGAAAGTTCCCGTCCTTAGGTGTCTGCAGGCACCGAATAAGTCGGCCCTTCTGTTTAATAGCTTGGTTCCGCCATGAAGAATCTCTAGTGTCTCACTAAGACAGAGGTTGCAATAACCAGACCGGCCTCTGTCTGGGGAAACTTTCTAACCACGGACCAGACCAGAGAGTACGGGGTCTTTTCAAGTTTGAGCTTCCAGATCAATTCAGAAAGGGCCGTACATTTCCTATTATCTATTCTGTTAAATGAATGACGATGGTTAAACTACCGAGCTTTGAAGTTCGTCGCTGTGGATACTATGTAGTGGTGCTCCAAGTTAGGGGTTGTGACCTTGCTCTTGTAGACCACGTTTTTGGTCATGCATTCATTACTAAGGCGGCATGGCGATGGGTCTCTTCAATTACATGACTTCTTAAGCCTCACCACATGTACCGCGTGGTTAGCATCACTCGGGGTTGGCTGGGTAGCCTCCGCAATCAGCACAGGGTCGTTGGGTTTCGGTGTGCTAGTTGGACCTGTCCGGGTTCCAATGCGTCCCGCGTGCTGGTTCTGTTGGGTGGCTCCGGGGTTTACGCTGGTATTAGAGGCAGTGAGCCTGTTCCTGTTTATGCCAGCTATGTGATGGGCTACGGAGTGTGTGGTTGAGTAGGAAAGTGTCACCGTGTGCCTGTTGAATATGTTATGGTGCTTATGGGCCCTAGGGAAACATATATCCAGTACTCTAAAGAATGTTCTAGCCAGGCTGGTACGTAGACCCACCGAGTACGGAGGGTTATAACATGTGATATTCCTGGTTCTTTTCTTGCGGTGATGTTGGGTGTCCGCCGTGGGCCATCGCGTGGTTGTGCATAGCTCAAGTCGAGCTCGGTTGAGGTCACTTGGGTGTGCGGAGCAGTCACTGTCATGAGGGTTATATAGGCCCATCGTGGGGCTATAAACCTGCCAGGTGCGGCCTCCCTGCTCAATTAGGATCCGGCGGGTAGTGGGGCCGGTGCAGGGGTGCCTATGCTCCGCAGCACAGTGGTCTTCAGTGTTGTAGGTATTAGACCGGTGGGGTATGCGGGACCTTCTACCGGGTGTGGTGACGGAAAGGGGGCTGGGAGTGTTACTACCGGTCACCGAGGTATTAGGTGGGCGACACATGCCCCTGAGGGTATTGGTCCGGGTTACCCTTGGGTCATCTCGATCATGTTCCTTGGGGTTATAGCTGATCATATCGCTGTGGGACGCCTTAGCTAGAGCTGAGTTATAGTAATCAGCGTTACTATTGACGATCTCTTTATTGGCCGACAAGTTAGAGATCCTGTCAGAGAGACTTTTAACTACGGCCTTAACTATAGATCTAGGGTGATTAGACTCAGCGTTGATATACACCAGCTTCTTACTGCGTTTATGATATTGTTGGGTGGTGTATGTTGGTGTTGAGGTTGAGTGTGGTGTCCACGAAATTCACTACTTTTATATTGGGTTCCATCTCTACCATAAGTCCTACCTTGCTAAAGAAGTGCCTAATTCTCCTCTTCTTATTTTCGACAATTGTGGTGCTGGGGTCCACTACGGGGAATAGTGTGTCGTCTCGGTACAGCCCGCCGCCCAGTTCGGGTATTTCTCTCCTGATCTCGTAGAGTATGTATATACCAACCAAGTCCGTTAGCTGCGCGGAGTCACTGGAGCCCATTGTAATGTCAACATTATTTGGCCAGTCGCTCCGGGTCCATATGTCCCCACTGAATCGGATCAGGGTCTTTCTAGCGGCGTGTATGATTCGAACCTCGTCGCGTGTTAGGTCTGTCCTATTCATCGCGAATATGAGTGCCTTATTCAGGACTATGGGCGAGATAGAGGAATAGTAATTATTGATGTCTAGTTGTATGAAGCTAGTCGTATGTTTTTCAGGTAAAAAAGTAAACAAGTCCAGCACCTGGCGGGTGCAGGACCAGAGTTGTAACGTTATTTTACTCTTAAGTGTGGGCAGGATTCTATCTAAAATGCTTTTGCTAATAACGCCCATGTCTGACCGGGAAGGGGCTATCAGTCTGAGTTGCAGGTTAGACTCGAAGTTTGGTTTGTGATCCTTAATGGTAATCCTCGGCTCCTTGGTTGGTATGGGGCCGTCCTATCATCTATACCATGACCGGAAACGATCTCATAAGCCTTGATGTTGATATATATATATATATATATATATATATATATATATGTGTGTATTAATATACATATATATATATTATATATATATAATATATATATGTATATAAATATATATATATATATATATATATATATATATATATATATATATATATATATATATATATATATATATATATATATATATATATATATATATACATATATATATATATATATATATACATACATATATATATATATATATATATATATATATATATATATATATATATATATATATATATATATATATATATATATATATATATATATATATATATATATACATATATATATATATATATATATATATATATATATAGGAACGAGTTGGGCCCCGACGGCTGAGCTCAAGCCGTTTCGACGGCTAATTCTGGACTGAATTACCCCTCGAAACGGCTTGAGCTCAGCCGTCGGGGTCCTACTCGTTTCTATTACCCACTCAAGTACCCTAAGTATTGAGTACTTTGGTGCGTCATGGTCCACCTGGTTCCTTACCACATTTCCTTCGTTATATATATATATATATATATATATATATATATATATATATAGAGAGAGAGAGAGAGAGAGAGAGAGAGAGACGGATATGTAGATAGATTGGTAGATAGATAGATAGACAGATAGATAGTCACCCAGATAGATAGATACATTTCCACTATAAACAAGGGGGAGTAGATAGATGGAGATGATAAAAGAAACATAAGTAAACATTAGGAAACGATATAACGTTAAAGAAAGTATTAGACAGAAATGAAGGAAATGTTAAGAATACAGAACGGAAGATAGAACGAATGAACGCTAAGAAGAAAGAGGACATGTTAAAATCAAAGGAAATTGTGAAACACCCACAAAATAATAATAAAATGTAGGAGGCTATATCAAAGAAGAAAAGAATGTATGATTAATAGAAAGATGAACGAAAAAGGAACACAGGATAAACGAAAAAAAAAAGTTTATGGAAAAAGTAAATTGCTGATTGAAATTTAGTGAGCGATTATTGTTGAAAAAAATTAAATGAAAAAGAAAGCCAGAAATCAAAGAAAAGAAGAAAGGAGAAAGAAGATAAAGAAAAAAATGATCTATGAATTTCAGCAAATTAAATGAAACAATCTAGCTCCAATGAGTTGTTGCGAGCAAGAAATTTCTCCACGCGATTGATAATTTAAGGAGCTGCAAGGAGTGGTGTATTTGCTTGTAGTGGAAGGGTTGGAGATTCGGAAATTTTTGAAATGGTTATATGTTGCAGAGGAGATAGACGAAAAAAAAAGAAAGAAAGCAGTTTGCAATGGGGTCGATTTGAAAACACATGAAAGAAATGAATGAAAAAAAAAAAAAATATCGAATTAAAAGTGATGTGAATTGGATAGATGTAAAGATATCTCAACAAGAGTTTAGGAAATAATTTCAAAGGAAAAATCTCGGTATAAGATGAACAAATAATAGATAAAGAATCTCGAAGAGAAAGAGAAAAGGAATACGAAACAGAATTGAAATATCTGAGGATGGTGTGGCTATCTTAATTTTTTGCATTATATCTGATCAATTGTGACTCAAACTTTGGGTGGGTAATTAGAGAATGAAATGGTTTCACAAATATAGATTAGAATCACTCAGAAATATGTAGCCGGATATACATGCCTTAATCCACCTATCCATCAAGTGCCTCCATATTTCCCTTCATAGATAAAAGTTTATGAATATGTGTGCGTACGTGTGTGTGTGCGCTTGTGCTTCTGTGTATTTCGCTTATATCTGTGCGTGTGTATGCATACGCACGAGGGATTTCTCAAATACATATGCCCCTTGAGAAGACAACGATAATTACGCATTAGTGGGCAATACAACTTAATTGAAAGCAATTCATTTCATTTCGTTTCACTATAGTTCAACTTAGTTATAATAAACATCACCAAATGTATTGATGACGTTATTTACAATCACTACTTGCTGCAATATCACTTAGGGGTATGGTAAGCAAACTGTCACTACACTAAATTAAGGTTTGCTAGGCATTACTTGCGGAAGGGTCGTTATCGATACGTTTCCGAGATCGGCACAATTTTGATCGTTCATATTTCATGTATTCTACGGCATGTTGACGAATGAAAGAAAGATATGTGCACTAAGAAAATTCTAGAGTGACATCGGAATTAAAAGAAGGGATGACTCTAGTGTTTATCACTTAAT
>OZ024742.1:86798041-86805541 GCA_964016885.1 Eledone cirrhosa
TGTACGTTAACTCTATTATCTTACAATTCCTTTTTCAACATATATTATATACGTATTTGTGGTCACACATACACTGATATGCTTGCCCTCATGTATGTACTTACGCACATATGTTTTCACGATACACATGCATGTGTATATACACACATGTGTACATTTGTGAGTGAATATACACACATTTATACACATACCCTAACTATATTTCCTTATTTTTTTATATATCTCTTGCATTACTTTTATTAATATTGTTTTTGCCCGTTAAACTTTTGCTTTTTTTTAGGAGATTTTTCAAATATTTCACTATGTTTTAAACTGCCTTAACCGACGAAGGAATGATGACGTTTTTCGTATTCGTCTTATTCGGAAACCTCTGGTAATGAGGTAATTATATTGTATTCCTTATTATACATTAAATTTAGCTCTGACACTTACATAGAGCACTCTTCACATCTATGACTCTCTCATTTTTCAACGGAAACTTCAATACATATATATATGTGTGTGTAAGTGTGTGTGTGTAAGTGTGTGTGTGTGTGTGTGTGTGTGTGTGTGTGTGTGTGTGTGTGTGTGTGTGTGTGTGTGTGTGTGTGTGTGTGTGTGTGTGTGTGTGTGCAAAA
Source organism: Eledone cirrhosa (assembly GCA_964016885.1). Lineage (NCBI taxonomy): Eukaryota > Metazoa > Mollusca > Cephalopoda > Octopoda > Eledonidae > Eledone > Eledone cirrhosa. The sequence continues at coordinate 86,798,659 of OZ024742.1, forward strand.
TAACTCTTACAAACATGATACAGTTTTATTTTTTTATAATATAGATTTATAATTTGGTGATGCGACAGGATTAGTGAAAGTCTGGGGTGATTTTAAATAGCTTCCGGTGGACAGTTAAAACATTCCATCTAGAGAGGAAATAGTCGACCATAGAAATGGATTTTCGGAAAGCAAGGATTTATGAACAAGTTAAGTATGAACCCATATTGTATGTTTGTGTATCTGTGTATGCCTTTACGCATACGTTTTACATTGTGTAAGATGTCATATACGAGTATATAATACTTGCATGGGAGTGCCCATAAGTATGTATGCGTTCTAATATGTACTAATATGTACTAATATATATATATATATATATAAGAAATAAGTCCCTAGAATCATTTGATAAAATATATACAGTATTTCCTCTCCCAATCAGCATAATCAACCACATAAAAATTCAATTAAATGACGCTATAAGTTTAAAATGTACCTATGAAGAAACAATAGATAAATAAACGATAGCTATTTTATCCACGATCCACAGCCACAGAAAATTTACCTAGTAATTCTAATAGCCCGTAGTAATTGACTAGACATATAGTTAATCATTTATTCATATATTATTCAGCAAAAAATGTTCTCTTTAGTGATTATATCATCTGATTTTTTTTATTCTCACCCGGATTTAGGTTCAACCGATATCAACCCTAAAATATCACCTCTAATTTATCTGGATTCTAATGTTCCTAATCTAAGACTCACCCTTAAGGCTAAACAAGATGAAACATACTCTAACTTCTATAATCTGTTCCTTCAACTTCTAAGAGTGTTTATGATGACTTCAACTAAATATAACGATTTTTTCAAACTCAGAAACGAAACTGATCTAATATTCACTGGTATGTGTCTGTTAAATAGAATCCAAATTTTCGGAATGGTTACAATGAATTCGAAATTGAAATGTTTGCAGAAATACATACGCAGCGGTTAAGATAAATAAAAATATTGAATACACATGTAAAAATCCTTTAACTGATATCCCTTAAACTAATTCATTCTTATTTACATTTGAATGCATGTATGATGCACACACATAAACACTACGTACACGAATACGCATGTACTTACGCATACACACAAATACTCATTTACATGTCCAGTTAGAAAGGAAATATGTCTTTGAGGAGATTTAATAAGACACATATATCTGATATATCTTGACTTTGCCAAGAACTTACTTAATGTGGGTCGTAGAGACAACGATGAGAGTAGCTGCTTCACTTTTTAAATACTGACTCAGCTGATAACCACCTACCAAATGACACATGAATAGCAAGTTATATCACCGTGAAATCGGTTTGGTGCTGCTGCTGATTTCGGTGGTTTTCTCAGACATTCCCTCTCGAGTACAGGTAGCAGCTCCCGCTATATTTGCCAATGACTAGAATAGAGCACAGGCAATTACAAATAAGACTGATGCTACCTTATTACAATGATATTTGTAGGCTAAACCCGAATGCGCCGAGAACAATATATGAAGTGTAACGACAGAACATTTGAATCCATCCACCAGCTAATCCAATGTCACCGTAATAAAAGTTATGTGGGACAAGTAGTAATCGAAATTCCCGAGTCTAAACAAATGCGTGATTGGGAATTGTTATGAGCAACGATGCATCGTAGCATGCATACATCACGAAGATAGAGGTGATGTGCCCACGAGTTTTGGGATATTCTGTGAAATCTTTAAGGATAATTTACCGAGAAACCATGTGGTACGCTGAAGGATATCTGACTTCAGCCGAGTGCATTATTACTCCTAGTTGTAGTCACCCACATTACAAATTTAAGGGCAGCACTTGAAACACCCAATGAAGCTACGGCAATATAATATTCTCAGTAAAAAAATATATATTGCTGCAAGAGGGAGAATGTAAAAACATTCTACTTCTTGGAGCGGATATATATATATATATATATATATATAAGATCAAAAGATGGTTAAAAGAGTTCCATGTATTTTAACCATCTTTTGATCTCATATATTATTTATACTCCAGTCCTACAAACTGTACAGTGCTACTTATCCGATATCTGCATTGCTTTATTGTACTACAATAAAACTCACCTCCTACTTTATATATATATATATACATACATATGGTAGATATGGGAAAAGCTAGCATCAAACTTTGATATTTCAAGCTGGACTCGTTGCAAGCAGAGAGCCAGAGCCTAAGGCCAAATGCCCCATCAATCTCATTTAGAATAAGGCAAGATACTAAAAATAAATTTGGGTTTCAATTTATTCCAGCTTTTAAAAATGCTGTCAATAACAATGAGAGGTCTCTGTCTGAATATACATGTGAAGGAGAATCTCGATATTCTGCTATATATGATTGCATAGGAAGAAATTGCAAGAAAGATATGTGCAGCAATGATGTATCCGCACATGCTGAAATTGCCAAACAAAGAAGAACGGTTATAGAAAATGTTGCATCAGAAAGGGTTACCAAGCATTGAATAAGCCAGTCGACTGGGAGAGGTAACAGCGTAATGTGCTATATAATGATATATTTTAATGATATTTATAAACAAAAAACGTGAACGTGAAACTGGTTGAGTATTACACCAAACCTTATGAACTGATATCACGGGAGGATTCTGCTTGGCATAGTATGTAAAACACCCCAGCCTTTGAATTACATGTACGGTCAATCCGAGAAGCTTCCAATATGATATGATATGGCTTTATAATTATATTTACAATGCTTGAATCGAACCAAAGACATTCTAAATGCGTGCGTATGTAAATTCCTATAGAACCTAGACAAAGATCATTCAAAGAGTTTGATTTACAATAATATTTCTTGATATGACATGAAAGGGACATGGCATTAGAATCTGCGGAATACCACCTCAATAGAACGGTAAAATGTACTTTGACATGTGCTACTTATAACCATGAGGAACTCGTGGGATCCCACATCGAACTAGTAACAGTTTTGGTGCCGAGGAAACGCACAAACGGTAACAGAGGAGAAACTATGTTAGCAAACGTATGAAATGCGATTCTCTCGTAGCATAACACAATGGTCCCAAACGAACAAATATAATTCATTCACACACACACACACACGCACACACACAGATATATATATATATATATACATATACATGCATATATATAAATGTGATTTACAATAAGATTTCTTGATTTGACATGAAAGGGACATGGCTTTAGAATCTGCGGAATACTACCTCAGAAGTACGGTAAAAGGTACTTTGACATGTGCTACCTATAATCATGAGAAACTCGGGGGATCCCACATTGAAATAGTGCTAGGTTTGGTTCGGAGGAAACGTTAGACACGGAGAACGCACAAACGGCAACAGAGGAGAAACTAAGTTTGCAAACGTGCGAAATACGGTTCTCTCGTAGCATAACACAATGGTCCCAAACAAAAAGACTTACACACACTCACACACACACGCACACACATGCGCGCGCACACCCACACCCACACACGCACACACACACACACACACATACACACACACACACACACACACACACACACACATATATATATATATATATATATATATATATATATAATGAGTCAGTAACCCGACGGCTGAGCTTCGGCCGTTTCGACAGCTTGATCCGAACTGCGTTATGGTCCACCTGGTACCTTACCGTACCTTCTTTCTTATATATATATATATATATATATATATATATATATATACGCACCAGATGAGTTGCACTTCAATTTATTATTAATAATTTTCCAAACAGTTTGTTTAATAACAGATGGATGATTAGTTGTTGATTGTCAAATCTCTTTCCTCACACATGCTGTGCCCTCCACGGTGGCCTCTTCTCTTAATTTCGTCCGCATCTTTTTTCTTCAATTTTACAACATCTATGGATAAAAATAATATATAAAACTGTATAAGATGTATTATAATCTAAATATGAAATCATTGAAATAATCGAATGTAAATTCTCACTTTTATGGTCATGAATTCTGATGTAACAAATTTATATATATATGTATGCGATCTTCCTATATCTCTCTCTCACTCCCAATCCATCTCTCTCTCTCTCTATCTCTCTCTCTCTCTCTCTCTCTCTCTCTCTCTCTCTCTCTCTCTCTATCTCTCTCTCTCTCTCTCTCTCTCGACCGCTCACTATTTCTCTCTCTCTATTTATCTATCTATCTATACATATGTGTGTGTGTGTAACATTATATTTATAAATGTTGATACACAGGACAAAAACTGGTAACTATGATTTCAAAACGTAATTATGAACATGTCCCCAGATTGCGCATGATAGGGGAAACTGGAGGAACGATCGAGTTGTCCAGCCCTCAGAGTTGGTCAATTAAATATATATATATATATATATATAGAAAGATATACGTACATGAATATATGCCTGTGTGTATATATATATATATATATATATATACACAGACACACAGACAATGAAACAATACACACACACACATTTATTTATATACATATATATATAATATATATATATATATATATACAGACACACAACCACACATACCCAGACATAGACACAACATATATATATATATAAATATATATGTGTGTGTATGAATGCATATATGTGTGTGTATGAATGTATATATGTGTGTGTATGAATGTATGTATGCATGTGTATATATATGTAGGTGTTGATTATATGAGTTTTTTTTTTCTATAGTCCGAAACAAATTCCTTTCATTCGCCCTACAGGAGAACTATGATGTTTCAACATCATACACTACGTCAACATCTTCTTTATCACTAGCATTGCTTTAGCACATGCATTACCATCATTTACAGCTGCTGCTGCTTCTGCTGCCGTTGCCACTGCAGCTACTGGTGGAGTGATAGAGTTGGTAGTATCACTAGTATCAGTGGCTGCAGCAGTATTAGCAGCTGCATCAAGATCCGATGGAGTAGCAGAATGTAATAACTGTGGTATCACTTTTTGTGGTGGTAATAGAAGTGTTAGTATTAGTTGTAGTGTTAAATATTAGTTCCATTATTAGTAGTAGGAGAAGTATTACCACTAACTCCACCAACAGCAATAGAACCAGCGGTGGCGGATGCCGTGTCAGTTCCAACATCATCTCCACCACCTCCTTCAACTGTACCATTTTCAAACAAACAACATATCACCGAACCGATCATCAGCAGCATCTTCATTATCATCATCATTACTACACCCCCCATCATCCTCATCATCACCATTATCTTTACAATTATCATCATCAATAACATCGTTACCATAACCCTCACCACTACGCAAAACAAGACCAACAGTTTCACCAATATATCGGTATCACCAATACCAATAATCGCTCCCAAAACATTCCAAACTAGAACCACGAGACTATTCTATACACATACACGTAAAGCCACGATACATATAATATGAAGACAAACACTAACATGAAATACCTATAACAATAACACCAAACACCACACTAATTATGACAGCATAACTCAATTTCCTTCAATACCGTTAATTAAATAAGAAATTTCCCCAAGTGATGAAACCGACCAAACATAATCATGAGCAATCTTCCGAAGATGAAAAGTTGGTATTTGTGTTCAAATATTCTCGCAACCTGACAGACAACTTGTTGAGACATACAGCGACAACATTCTGCTCTTAACTATCACATCTCTCTCTCTCTCTCTCTCTCGCGCTATATTAAATATATATATATATATATATATATATATATATATATATATATATATATATATATATATATATATATATATATATATATATTTATAGATTTGTAAACCTGTGTCTGTATGTGTGTGCGTGCACTTCTGTATGTATATATATATATATATATATATATATTTATATATATATATGAGTATATACGTTTGAATGTACATATAAATTAGTATATATTTTTTTCCTTTGCTTCTATATAAACCGCTGGGATATTTTTGTTCTTTTTTCAAAACGTATACATGTCCGACGTTATGTATCCATCCGAAATCTGACTCAAATTTTCTTTATCTATATATCAAGCAATCGATTCACATTCATATCTCTCTCCCGTTCTATCAATATATAACTAGATCAGCTAACAGTCACGCTTTTTCATATATCTATCAAACTATCTATCTTTCTAACTGTCTTATCAATCTATCTATCCATCTATCAATCAATCACAATATCTGTCTATTGAATCATTTGGCTGTATGTCTATCTATGTGTCTGTCTAATGTCGTTTCTTCATATAAGAGTCGTATTCGGCACATTCTAGTCTGCTATACATAACAATCAATCTCTCTTCCTATCAGTATGCCCATCTTTCTAATTCTCTACTCACAACATATCTTCTATTGATTTTCATTCTCTCTGTCGATATATCTTTACAAATGTCTTAGACTTTAGTCTAGCTTTTATACCCAGCATTAACTCTACTATTTTCGACTTAATTCAAGTTGTTTACGTTTTCATCTAATCACCGTTCTAACTGTCACTGCCTACTTATATCTATCTAGTTACTAAAATAACTATTTCAATCCCTCTCCATTTAACACACTGACTCTTTCCTTCGTCACATTTCCTCTCTCTCTCCTCCCTCTCCTCCCCACACTCTCTCTCCCTCTCTCTCTCTCTCTAAATATATACATATATATATATGTATATATATCATAGTGCTATCTAGTTATAATATCGTTCTGTCCACTTCACTCTCTGCTTCAAATTCGCGTGTATACGCGGCGCTAATGTAGGTAGTCTTCCTTCGCCTTCTCTCCATCTATATCCATAGGTTTATTTATCCGTTTTTCTGCAATCCATCATTAGTCTGATAGTTTTCCCCGAAAAAATAAGAAA
>OZ024742.1:86810541-86818041 GCA_964016885.1 Eledone cirrhosa
TACATGTGTCTTCTCGAACAAACACGTACACTCTCTGTTACTCATTTTCTTTTACTTTCTCTCACTCTTTCATCACTTATTTTCTCACCCTTTCTTCCATCAATCGTAATACACACACGCACATTAACGACTATTTCCAAATGCCATCATTGCGAAGATGAAGATATTTTGTCTCACTGCCAATCTATCAAATTCAATTATGTTATTCTTCCTTAAGATATTAGATCATAACTTAGATTTCATTCTTACAATTTGTCCACAAGACAATTATATATATATATATATATATATATATATATATATATATATATATATATATATATATATATATATATATATACATATACATATACATATACATATATATATATATATTCAGTTAAGTACTCAGGGTAGTCTCTTACAATTAAATAGCACTAAGAAAAAAGCTTTTCCGAGCCGTACAATATAATTGAATAAACAAGAAAGATGAACACTAATATAAACATACATGTGTTCGAATCGTAAGGACCAAATTTGGTAGTAAATTTTGTCCTTACGATTCGAACACATGTATGTTTATATTAGTGTTCATCTTTCTTGTTTAATCAATTATATATATATATACATATATATATATATATATATATATATGTATGTGGGTGGCGGGGGTTATGTGTATGTGTGTGTCTCAAGAAAGAGAGGGGGAGATAGAGAATATAACTAGAAAAATAGATATAAATATGAGAGAACAACCCAAACAGCTACGCTAATAATATGTTTCATTGACATAGTCCTTGGACGAACCGAGCCCGTGCTAGAACACACATGTTCAACGTACAGAAGAAGTATATTGTCAGAGAGTGACATTTTCACCCAGAGAATTGTGACTTTATCATTGAATATGTCATCCAGAGGAAGATGCTCAAAGGTTTCATGTTACGATATAAATATGAATAATTATTTTTGTATAAGAACTTAGTTATCGTGCCAAAAAGAATATTATAATCTAAGTGCAACGATGGAAGGGTCGCTCTAGAAACTCTGTCGAATTGCATCTACGATTAATTCATCTTCGAATAACGTCCATCGTCAGATATCAACCATGTGGATGTGTTTTTAGTCCGGCTGCTTCCCAATAGCCTTGTGTTGAAGCCTCTGTTTGACTAATGCCTTGTCAGAATTTAGTGGGCGGAGATATACAGAACCCCTACACACACAATAGCAAACACACGCACACATATAAACACACACACTTTATTATATATATATATATATATATATATATATTTATATACATAAGTGTGTCTGTGTATGTGGGGACGTGATTTTAATGTCAGTAACTGGACGGAGAGCTTGCGTGTATGGACACCCAGACTCTCAAATATATAGACATATATTCACAGATTCTTCTTATGCATTTACAGTTTATTGATCACTGCGATCTATTTAGAACTTTTAAAAATATGCCGGTAACTTTCGGCATTTTGAAGAAGGAATTTACATGGCTAACACTAAGTAAATTTGAACCAGGCTCCATTTATGTAAATGTTTTCAAGAGAGATTACAAAGTTATCGTGTATCATGAAAGACAGAGAGTGGGAGTGTGTATTTGTGTAACCCATGGTTAATACATATATGTATGCAAAAACAAACATGCATAAAACTGCACGCATTCACACTCAAATACAAACATATACTCACGGCTTTAAATATGAGATGATGGAAAATTAGTTACATCAAACCTTAGTAAAGAGTGACCAATACGCTATATCTATTTATATCAACCTCTCTCTCTCTCTCTCTCTCTCTCTCTCTCTCTCTCTCTCTCTCTCTATATATATATATATATATATATATATATATATATATATATATATATGTATATATATATATACATACATGTCTATATATTGTCCATATATGTGTGAATATGTATACCTATATATATGAAAATCTATGCTTACTTATATATATATATACATATATATATATATATATATACGTATATATTTATTTATATACATATATATACATATATAAACACACAAACACGCACACTTACATGCAAATGCATGTATACATACCGCCTATGGACGCAACCAAGCAACCTTACTAATATATATATATATATATATATATATATATATATATATATATATATATATAAGGTAGGTGCGTGTGTGGAGAGAGAGAGAGAGAGAGAGAGAGAGAGAGAGAGAGAGAGAGAGAGAGAGAGAGAGAGTTATATGTGTGCGTACTTCATATTAGGCAGCGGTTAGGTTTGTGGAGAAAATAAGGCATTCGTTTATATATAGAGACACAATAAAAAAAATATATGAATGAAATACTAAGTTCTAAAAAATGAGACTTGGTACTAAAGACAATTTACATAATACAATCCAAAACAATTATGTGATAATGAGTCAGCGGCTAGGCTCTAAAATGTATCATCCTCTCTATAGACTGAGATGCTCACAATTTTTGTCTCTATGCAAAATGTAATATATATTCATGTTCAATGTACGTATATGTCTGCTTTGTCTCCGTATCATCATATCTGACAATATATTTGGGCATATATATATATATATATATATATATGTATATATGTGTGTGTGTGTGTGCACGTGTGTGCGTATGTATGTGCGTCCTTGCGTGTGAGTGTGTGTGTGCAAGTGTGCGTGTGTGTACGTGGGTGCGTGTGTGTGTTTGTGGGGTTGTTTTTGTTTGTATGTGACGGTGGTGACCGATAATTATTCAAAAGGCCTGTATAAACAGGTAGAAATATATAAAGAGCAAGGCATGTAAAATAAGACAAACGAAAGACCCAGTATGGTTCAACATGCTTCAGGCTTAATACATTTTTTTAAAATTGTGAAACGAGAACGATTCTCAATAAAAACGAACGATCGACCGTCCATCAGCTCACCCTCTAGGGAGCTGCTAATTGTACCTAAGTAAAGTTGTCAGTATATACATAAAATCTCAATGTAAATAGATCGTTAAAATAATCTCATTTACAACTGATAAAAGGTCTATAATGACTGCTTATTCTAGTGGCAGTTTGGACTCGCCAGATTTGTCCATTTATACGAATTTATCTTCTTCATAGATCTACGCATGCGTGCAGGATTAATTTTATACGCCACACGGTTTCAATGAAGAATAAACACAATTCTATTAATAGTTATATCTATATATTTTTAATATTATTTCCTTATCCATTACAGAACAAATCTTCCGAAGAGAATTCCATGTTGTTAACGAAGGCTATATCCATCTATTAAAAGCATATATGTTATTATTTGGATTTTGAATCTGCAGTGATACATTTTTTGTATCCAAGGGAAAAATACATTTACATTATTCAAGCCCTCGATGATTTTCTATAGTATATGCTATGTATATAAATATATATATATATATATTTAAATATAAGTATGTATGTATGTATACGTACATACATACATGTATACAGACGTACAGTAGTATGTATATATATACATACATGCACACACACACACATATATATATATATATATATATATATATATATATATATATATATATATATATATATATATATATATATATATATATGCACGTATCGGTTTACCGAACATTTATTATAATGCTCGGTTTGTTTGTTTGTAAACAAACAAACAGCCCGGATTACGCCGTACAGTGTTTAGGCAATCACGTCACCCTTTTGTTCGACACTGACACAGGAATGTATGTATATATATATATACATACTACTGTACGTCTGTATACATATATGTATGTACGTATACATACTTAAATACTTACATTTAAGTAAGTGCCGTACTAAGAGTGAGAAATGGAATTTCGTTTCATTATATTCCATTTATCGTTTTCGGTGTGCCCGGCCGACTGAACTCACTCGATATGCAAATTAGGTTGCTCAGCCGTTAATATGCATAAGGAAAGTATATACTTTCAGACATTCAACATTCTGGCAGGAAGGTATATGATGCTGACGATAGCTAATAGGCTTGAAATTAGTACATCGTTCCTGTGTCAGTGTTGAACAAAAAGGTGACGTGGTTGCCTAAACACTGTACGGCGTAATTCGGGTTGTTTGTTTGTTTACAGACGAACAAATCGAGCATTATAATAAATATTCTGTAAACCGATATGTGCATATATATATGTGTGCATGTCTGTTTATACATACTACTGTACGTCTGTATACATATACGTGTGTACGTATACATACATACTTACATATAAGTAAGTGCCCATCTAAGAGTGAGAAATGAAATTTCGTTTCATTCTATTCCATTTATATATATATATATTTATATTAATATATATATATATGTATATATATATATATATATATACTTGTATCCGTGTATATGTATAAGCGCGAAGATGTATGCGTGATTCTATCTTACTTATGGATACTTTTTTCTGTTCATCAAATGCGTGTGAAATTCTGTGTCAATATGTTTGGGAATGTGTTCCTTTGATATCAATCTAGTAATATCTCATCGCATTTGTTCCATTAATTCATAGCTGCAGACGATATGTAATATAGAATACGTAAAACCCTTTCTATAACAATGCACATGACGGTGTAGATTGTATGGGTGCCTTTCACTAGACCATCGCATTGAGTATAGTTTGGAAGACATGTACGATAGAAGCCGGTGGGACACTCAGATTTTAACGAAATGTTATATTGAACACTGCATAAGGAAAATATCAGATCTGGGACAGGAACTAAGGAAGCAAAGAAAATCATACTGCTTGGAACTTATACACTCCTATCTGCTGATAAGAGTAAACTATCTCATGCACCACGTATACAATATATTCTAACATGTAACTGTACAGTTTTTATCGACATAAAACAATTTATTTAAAACAGTTTAATGCAATTCACAGCGTTTCCTAGATATAATATTTTTAATATTCTTTCAATTAAACTATCTTATTTTAACTCCATAAACCTAGACAATTATATGTCGAATATATATCACCGGTGGCATTATATTTATGACAAACAAGATCCCTCACCATAAACGACGGAATAAGCAACGCCAAATGGCAAGGATAATATTGAGATCCTGCTTGACATATCTGCCGTTAGCATCGGTGAGTACTTACATAGGAAGCGTGTAACGTTGTTATGACCGAAACAGCTATATATATTTTGTACACTTTACTAGTTATGGCTGACTTAAGATATGTTCTAGTTTTATTGTGAGTTCGTTGATTTGCCCCTCAACTAAACCTCATACGTAGTCTTCCATACATTTGGGGTGACCAGATTGTCATTGCTCACACTCTCCATTAAAGACCCTCTCCAACATTATTCTATTTTCAGCAACATTGGCCATCAGGGCCTGAGAGTAGAAAGTGAGATGGCATAACATTTCCCTTTTTTCTTCCATATTTATTTGGATGACTGTTAGAACATCTATAATATATCTGCATAATTATATATTATTCCTTCGATTGATCGTGGTTCAGATCATGTTTTATTTTTTTTTGTCAAAGAAGAAGAGCCGAAACATTCTAGACCCTAGATATTTCAAATTTCTCAGCAAGCGTGTCGCGTGTATCAAACAGTTATCTTTCTTTTTTGATTTAGAGAAATGAATTGAAGATTCCGCTTGATATGAGAATTGTATCAAAGGTCCACTTGCACAACTTGTCGATAGTTTGCCTTCATACAATAAACTCATCAGTAATGGCAATGATTTATATTTTGGAATCTTTTCGATAAATTTCGGTAAAAGTAAATTCATTGTAGATTTTACCATGACATATTTCTGGTGGGATGGTAGTTGTCCGTTTATTTATGACGTCTTGTACATCTATTTAAATGATATAATGATATATTCGGTGCAGATTCTTGCAGAGTAAAGGACCATACAATGCCTCTTTAATTAAAGCTAGTATTCTATGATTTCGTGATGCTGATCAGATGTATATGGTGTTTTATTTTCGATCTACATTTGTATTGTACTACTTGGATTAACAAATTAATCCTCCATATGACTACGGTGAGAATTAATTTATTAAACTGAAGAATTGTATACCCAGCTTAAGATATTTACGCAAAGCTGAGTTTCCCAACGTTTTTTTGTTGTTATTACTGATGATCTTCGTTTACGATATCCACTAAGAATTCAAATAAACTACATTATACATTGAATTTATGGTGACACACTAAAAATAATATTTTATGACCTTCGATGTAGAAAGTGATAAGTGTTTCTATTTGTAGTGTATTTTATGAGTTATTCGATAACTATTTTGCTAAGAAGACTAATGATATATCTGAAGGTAGAAATATGTTTTTTCTGTTTGTTATTTTTCATTAGAAACCACAATCCTTTAGTTTCTATATATTTATATTTCAGGCAAAATGCCCGAAATATTAAAAGATGTATAGTCGATTTATTGATAACAATATATCATTATTACTCCTATGTTTCTCTCCTGAACGATGAAATGAAAATTAGACATTGCCAGTATTTATCTCTCATAATACAATATGGCTCATTCAGTAGACGCTATCACACACAAGGTTTGTAGATAAAATAAATGTTTCTACTTTAGGCACAAGGCCAGCAATATCCAGTGCATTACTGGTACTTTATTTTATTGACCCCGTAAGGATGAAAGGCAAAGTCAACTTCGACGGGATTTGAACTCAGATCGTAAAGGGACGTAACTATACTGGAAAGCATGGCGTCCGACCCTCTACCGATACTGCCAATCCACGATATTTCCTAGGCAACTTCAAATGTGTTTATATACGTACCTGGACACACATAAGGGTGTACCCTGAAACAATTTGTATCATTTGAATTATTAGTGTTGAATTATATAGAGCATGACGCTAAAATATCTCTGCATATTTCGCAATATATCTTAGTATTCTAATACTTACAAACGGTTCCTCACACAACCAAACACACACACACTTACACATCCAAAGCTTCATCCTCCTCTACATATATATAAATACATAATTACATACATATATACATATATACATAGATAAGTACATACATACATACTTCCATAAATACATACATACATATGTACATATATACATACATAAATACGTACACACATACATAAATACATACATATATACATACCTAAATACGTACATATATGCAAACATACATATATACATAGTACATGAAGGACTTCTGCTCTATATAAAACTCGAAAACCCCTTTGACTTTACGTCTGTTCCTTCATGACATGCGATCTCAAATGGTTTTTGAATCATGAAATACTGTAAAACATCATTCCATATAAAATAATAATGTTTCATTTCGTTGTTGTTTCCACATTGGATTTGTTTATCCTCGTGTCCCCTTTATTTACGTGTCCCAACGACTTTTTTTAGCCGTTGCTCGCACCAACCGGAGGTATATGGTCTTTAAAGCGATGAAATGCCTATGATAGTTGGAAGATGACTGATGAAGGACAAACTTTTTTCATATATATATATATATATATATA
>OZ024742.1:86838041-86908041 GCA_964016885.1 Eledone cirrhosa
ATATATATATATATATATATATATATATATATATATATATATATATATATATATATATATATATAGGAACGAGAAGGACCCCGACGGCTGAGCTCAAGCCGTTTCAACGGCTAATTAGTCCAGAATTAGCCGTCGAAACTGCTTGAGCTGAGCCGTCGGGGTCCTACTCGTTCCTATTACCCACTCTACTACTCTAAGTATTGAGTACTTTGGTGCGTTATGGTCATTCTGGTTCCTTACCACATTTCATTCGTTATATATATATATATGTATATGTATTTTTATGTCTGCGTTTGTGTGTCTGTCTGTTTGACTATGCTAACTGTACATATACAGGCAAAATATACAGAGTTACATTCAAAATTCCTCGCATATATAGACGCCCCCACACATTCTTGTATATATTTATAGCTTGAGAATTTGCGGAAGACCCGAAAGAAGCTCTTGATATTCAAAAATTAAACAAAATTAATGACATATTAACAGCACAAACCACCAGTCAATATTACATGTAAGTATTCATCTATGTTGACGTTCTCAGTCAAAATAGTGCTTCTAATTTTATAACTCAAATTTCTATACAAATTATATACATCCCACTCGGTGAAAAATGAATAGGGCTTTTTTATGTAATTGTTTTATAAACGTCCGTTATATTCAGTCAATCGCTATATATCATTACTTATAGTTAATGATATGAGGCTCAAATACTTTAATCAGTTTATACTTATTTCGATACACGCTATTGGGTTTTATTAATAGGGTGTTACAAAAACCATGCGCAAAATAATGAAAGGGTGTGTGTTGTAATTTTGGCATTTTACCGTTTAAACTGCTCTAGTCGTTTATTTCTATTAACTAATCCTTGTAAAAATGGCATGTAGAAGTTGAGCGCACTGTTTGTTAGCAATTGCCGTTGTGGCGCCGATCCTGACTAATGTGCAAATTATGAGTAGGCGTTCATCATTTACTCTGTGTGTGTGTGTATGTTTATGTGTTTTTGTTGTGTGTAAGTGTGTATGTTTGTGTTGTGTCGTTGGCTACATTACTCATTTGTAGTAGTGAGTTGTGTGGTTTTAAGATGTTATCATTTCTTAGTATGATACATCTGGCATAGGTGTCGTTGTGTAATATGTGTCTCTTTTTTCTATCGCCAGATATATCTGTTTACAGCGATGTGTACTTTTCACATTGATATAATTGCAGCCTACATTGTTCATTTTACAAGGCTATTGTCATGAAGTCTCAGTGCTAAAACATTACTTTTATACTTTCTCGTACATATATTCTGCAATATATGATCTATATTCAAAAATATTAAAAAAATAAATATACAAACTGAGGAGGTAATCGATGAACAACTACGACGTACGTCATCTTAACAATAGCCTACTTATGCTTCGTTAATGAGAATCGCTACAAGCCATCCTTTGCGAAGTAAAACCAATGAAAATCTTCTTTTACGACAAATATTGAATTTATCAAAGACAGCATAACAATAACCATTAAGAATTAAACATATACGCCCATTCAGTCATCTTGTGCAGGCGTGCGTGAATTGATATTTTGATAGTAGATCACAATGTAAATATACTTATATTTTTACTGATTATAACATGTTTACGTAATATCTACTAAAGGGAATCTCCAATAAACCAAGTATTGCAGTTCTTACATAACTTGATGATACTTTGCGTATTCAAATAGGCGCAATGTTTTACTTCGTTCTTTAAAGTGAAATGTGTAACCATGTTCATTAGTTATATGGATTTATTGGGAATTCATTCTTGATTCTTTTAGAAAATATTATACTTATTTCATACGAATAACATCTTCAATGCATCATTTTATTCTTCTGTATTGCTTTACTTTTTGTTACAAGGCCACACGCTCATAATGTAAATATATGTTCTCAAAATGATTATTGAATACAATCTTTGTGTCTCGCATACACAACACTTATTCTGTTTTTAAGAATAGACGGAACGTTTTGGGGGAGATTTGATCAATATTTGTTAAGGTCCAATTAACAACATCAGAACTACTTTGTCAGCGCAAATAAATGTTACTAAATGATTTCTTAGTATTTGATCATCTTAAGAAACCCGTTTCAGACAAATTTCTCATCTATTTGATCTTTAAGTTTTAGGCAAAAATCAAGAAAATGTCGGGAATTTTTGCATAGTGCCCTGAGCAGAATTCCGCTGAATCTAGATAAGAACAAAGGCAAAACACACTTTCATGTGAGATTGATTTTCTCACGAATGAAACTTTCATTAAAGACGCGTGGTAAGTTACAACAGGAACTAAAGTGAGAGAAACATACGAGGGAAACAAAAAAACCTTTTTTCCAAAATACGCTACAGTAGACTGTATTGCATGAATAAATGTACGCCCATTAATGTCAGGGAGAGGAATCTTTAGCCTAGCGCACAAATACTGCTTTGTAGCACAATCACAACTCCACGTGAGTAGGGATGCGTTCTCAATGCATACCAATCTTAATAAGTTGTTTTTTTGTTTGTGATTGCCATTATATCACCATTTAAGTGAAATTAAAGAGGCGTAGACTGTGTAAAATACAGCATGGTATATATATATATATATATATATATATATATATATATATATATATATATATATATATATATATATATATATATATATTGAGTGAGCGAGAGAGAGAGAGAGAGAGAGAGAGAGAGAGAGAGAGAGAGAGAGAGAGAGAGAGAGAGCAATTTCTAGTAGTTGAACCTTAAAGTATTTTGGCTCGTCTAAATATAGGTGTTATGTAGCCTGGATGACTGTCACTACCCCGCTATCCGAGGCGTGAATTAACTGCGCCTCGTGGTGTAAACGGCAAAAGTAGTACCCAGAGATTGGCCAGAGATACATGCTGCAACAGACACCCCACCTCACGGCACTTACTCCTGTTTCTGATGTGGAGGGGATATCAGAAGTGTAACACCAAGGAGCCAGAGATCTCGACGAGGAACAGTACAAAGAGGAAGTGCTCTGTCAGATCCCGATATTTGCCTATCACGCCCCCACCCCTTGCGCCGCATACCGGACAGTGGAAGACGGGTTTGTGGCCAGAGGCTCCCAAATTAGGGATTTTCTCATCCACGATAGCGAAGCGGTTTAATCAGTCAAGACTTTTGTCATAATCAGCTTCGAGACAGTCGGCGGCATTTATGTAGGGAAACCGGCTACCTCCAGGCTCCTTCTGACGATGTCTTTCAGAATAGCATGACGGGTGCGCTGGTCTGCACTGAGGCGACGAGATAAAAGGTGCAGACAAAACATGTCGACCACTGCTCTATAACAGCACTCCTTATAAAAACGGAAATCGCTTAATGAGGAGAGCACCGAATGGAGCCAAATACCACTGATTGACAGCGAGGCTGAACGTAGTTAGGCGAGATAGCGTTGTTCCGAGGAATACACGATACGCCTGAAGGTTGACTTGAACCACGCTGTCATACATACATATATCAACAGTTCACTAGGGGAGTGTAAAGCCAGCGTCAGTTAAATAAGTGAGGGTTGACGCCAGTTCCTGTGTTACATCGGGTTCTGTTTTCTTCAAGTAGGGAGAATGCCAGCAGTACCTTTTGAAGTGTTCATCAGACGGCGAAGCCACCGAATCTCACGGGGTGATTCGGCTGGTGTCAGCCGGATGGTATTATCTAGTTCGGACGTGTCGATCAGCAAGAGGTTAGGATGGTATAGCGAGTAGAGTGAAGTGGAATTTCAGAAGAATAAAGCAGTTCGAAAAAAGTCGAGGTTCCTAACGTCTGGTACCATTGTCGGATGGTGGCATCTAGTCCGGTCGAGTCGATCAGCTAGAGGGTAGGAAGGCGTAGCGAATAGTGCGAAGAGGAAATTCAGGAGCGTAAAGCTGTTCGTCAAGAGCAGAGGTTCGCAACGTGCCGCTAAAACCCCAGGGAGCGTTGAAAATGTCCAGGAGGCGCTGTAGCCTTAATTGGTGGTGGTGGTCGGTAGAGATGATATAATATTATATCAAATATCAAATTATACATATTATATATTAATATAGTAAAATAAAAAAATATATGATATTTATTCATACATAGTATACAAATAAACGATTTTATCCATTATATATTATTTACAATTTGCAGCCAGGCTGTTCTCTCTTGAAACAGGGGTGTGAGATGGTGTGGGATGCTGAAGTTATTATATGACCGTGACACGGGTGGTATTACAAACAGTTTGAGAACAGTTTGAGGAGGATCGCCGTGTGCGCGTCGATGTGGCGTAATCTCCCTATTATTATCGTCAAGTCTGCATGCTTAGTCTCCAGTCACAATTCGTGTTGTCATTATATGTGTACACAATTTATTTGCGCCTATATGTATAAATATATATATATATATATATATATATATATATATATATATATATACATACATATTATGTAATTGTAACATATTTCTAGAACAATTCGTTTAACACAGCCAAAATGCATATCCTACGAATTAACCTTAAACTATTTCCCATGTGATCTAAATTTCATTTCCCGTTTCTCTATTATTGCAACGGAAATTCGTAAACGCTTTTTTTTTCTCATCACAAATATCAAATTACATTATTACTACCAACTTCACACATAAACTTTACATTTCAGCATTTCTGTCTATTCCTTCATAGATATATATGTTTAAATAAAACATTGCAGAACATGTTTTGTTTAAATTTGAGGTTTATGATTTTCGCAGCAATCTTAACATTTCCATTGATTCGATACTGTCTAAACAGTTGAGTAACAGATGGTTGTCCTTAAAATGTTATCATGGTTTCGACAAAAACATATAGTAGCCAAGTCTAGGAGTGTTCCTCCCAGAGCTTTCACGAATATTAAAAGAAAGAAAAACAACATTGCTTATATATTTTAATGTGAATTGCAATCACAATATCGTTTGCCATAACGTACAATGGGTTACATTTGTACGTTTATGAACATTATCTAATGAGCAATTAATATTGCTATCACAAGTTCATTAAAATCCATAACGCTCTCTAGCTTCTCATCACCACGAGCGGATAAATATAATGCACATATGTCAAGATATCAAACATAATATGTTCTTTTATTTAAATATCAAATAATATATGTATTGGGATATTTTTTCATGAAACTAAATATTAACGCAATCAATTGGAAATGTTCGATATAAAACTATTTGCACTGAGTAATTGAAGTAGATAGTATTTTAAGGGGTAATCTCATGCTTAAAAATACACCACATTTAAATATACATAATTATATTTGAGCGGATACTGTTAGTATTACAAAACACAAAATAAATATAAGCCAATGTTTATGATGGAAATATCGGGGTACGTTTTATCAATTAGAAATTACATAACATCATATTCTTCGTTTCTGATACATCTACACTAACTTTAAAGCGTATCGTAAGTAACCATCACTATATATACAGTTATAAAATGTTTCTCTATAAATAAATAGATGATTTGATTTGTAGATACATGGATATTTATAGATATGTTTATATATATATTAATAAAAGTAAACAAATATATCAAAATAAAACGAGAATTGTAAAGTAAACTCAATAGTGTTTGCAAACGCCGGAATTTGTTAAAACATGAGTAAATATTTACATTGGAATGCTTTGAGAGTAGTATTGTATTAATAATAAATAATGAAAATCCGATGTATTTACTATTTTCATTTACTCACAAACTATATAAACATGAAGTATAATTTTATTGTGAGCAATTCGTTCACTGTCTATCAAATAATTGTTTCTACTTTAGACACAAGCCAGCAATTACCCAGTACATTACTGGAACTTTATTTTATCGAGCCCGTAAGGATGAAAGGCAAAGTTAACCTCGGCTGGATTTCAACTCAGACTGTAAAGGGACGTAACTATGCTAGAAACAATGGCGTCCAACCCTCTACCGATACTGCCAATCCACCACCCTATCTTTCTATCAAATAATTGTTTCTACTTTTGGCACAAGGCCAGCAATTATCCCAGTGTATTACTGGTACTTTCTTTCTATCAAATAATGACCTAAGTTTGGTGCAGTTGAATATTGGTTAACAAAGAAACTTAACACGATTTTTCTAATATATGTTTAACAATATCCTCCAATAAAAGTAGAAACATTATACCGATTAATTACTCATCGACATGTGTAGCGAATGACGTGATTACAACTCCATAAAGTACATTTGTTTGATGAGAATGTTGACGTGTGATGCATTTACATTTACTTGTTGATTGCAAACAATAAGCGGTAAAGTGATTTCAAATTAATAATTACTTTATTCTGAGACTAGCATGTAACATTCATGTGCAACGATGTATAATTTAAACAAATAACGATCCCTCATTAAACAAACATTCATTGTCATATTCGACAATGTTAGCAGATTATTTTAAGTACATCGAATTTAAACTCATATTAAATTAGTTTGGGAGGGAAACCTTCATAAAAGTGAATATATATCAGATCTAACTTACTAAAAATTCCCTATTATCATTTTTTTTTTGCATTTAATTTGCTTTTCTGAAGAATTAACCCACAACAATTATTAAGCCGATTATCTATTTTACAGTGCCTGTTATATAATTTAGGGGTTATATCATGGATAAGAAAATACAAGTTGCATGGATTGATATATCTCAGCCGTATGCCAATATGATAATTAACATTATTGTTATTGACTAGTCCGCGAAATTTATTCGGATTTCCGTTAAATGTCATACCGGCCTTAAAATGTGCATGTTCACAGAATGTTTAATCTCAACTAATTTTCTTGAAGATTCTTTTATCTCAAATTATAAAATTTACTTACAATTAACTAATCAAGTGCTAATATAGAAAATGTTGAGAGAAAAACCACGGTGTAGGGAGTAAATATAAACTGCTTAATCTGACGTGTTAATATTAACCCTCATGAAAATATACATATGGCGAAGTTTTTGAGACATTTATGTGATTATATTTCTATTTAGCTAGAATCCAGGTAGTTATGTTCAATAATATATTAATCATATTTAAGCATATTTACTTTCTAATTACTCCACGATAGTTTTCATGCGTCAATATGTGCAAGGTTTCATCGTACATTTTATTTCAATAAGTATCTACGCTAATACATAATATCCGAGTGTTATTATGTAAGTTAACAACAGGTACTAGGTCTTTTCTAATCTATGAGGTCTCATTTCTATGAATACATCCGTAGATCAACAGTAGATTAGCATTGGTTGATATGTTTTGATTACGTAATACGAATACTTTAACATAATGTTGTTAATATGTACTCAATTACATGTTTACAAACTATTTTTTGTTATTTCTCTGTGTAATATAAATTAAAATAAATTGCTTTTATATAAAGACGTATTTCATTTATATTTGTGAATACTAACATACACAGTTGTAAGCATCACATAATTACGACATCAAATTCTGCTATTGAATCTCATTCACCGTTAAGTTTAGATGAAACGAATCGTTATAACTTTCTCCTTCAAAACACACACTATTCTATACGGAAATTATATTGTTTTATAGTTTGATTCATAGATGGATATAAATTCATAGATGGATATAAAACTGAGTGCGTATTCTAATGATATACATTTTAAATGTTATATAATAATGCAAATCTCAATTAAGTTTTCATTTTATTAACCGTAGTGTAAAACCTCAGCTTAATGCACATATACCTATATATATATATGTGTGTGTGCGTGTGCGTGTGTGTGTATGTGTATGTCTGTCTGTGTCTGTCTGTATGTCAGTGCGCACGCGCGTGTATGTGAGTGTGTGTATGTGCATGTGTGTATGTTTCTATATGTATGCACATAATGGATCAATGACAAATATAATGCCTGTTGAAAATATGCCTTTATAGTCCATTGTAATATGTATTATTTTATGTTTTTGGTGCTTTTGAAAAGTTCCTGGATATTCAATTGTGATAGAATATAAAATACGTAACGTCCTTGATCTTATGATTTAACAAAATGCATTGTCCCTAGTGCCATACAGTACTATTTTTCATGCTGTTTAACATATTTTCCTAATTTGCGCTATTGTATTTAAATGTAATTTTATGCGGAAAGATTGGAAACGAAATGCAGATATATACAATACACCATGTGTACATAAGTACATCACTTATAGTGTCTAGTTTGCTAGAGATAAGAGAGTTGATTTTTGTAAGAATAACTTTAAAAATATGAAGGTAGAATACAAAGTGCTTAAAATATAAATGTTGAAAAATAGTATGAAATAATTTTGAAGGGCCTCTGTGTGAAATGCTTTGTATATGTCTTATAAGGTTAAAATGATCAAATCCGAGGAAGAGGCATGTCTGAATAATCAACCATACAGCATATAATATGCAT
Source organism: Eledone cirrhosa (assembly GCA_964016885.1). NCBI lineage: Eukaryota > Metazoa > Mollusca > Cephalopoda > Octopoda > Eledonidae > Eledone > Eledone cirrhosa. The sequence continues at coordinate 86,846,465 of OZ024742.1, forward strand.
TGCTATCCTGATATCCCGTAGTTTCATAGTTTATCTACGGGAATTTGGTAAGCAGTGCATTTAGCTATCTTTGGGGAAGCCATTACTATTTTCTGTATATGACCAGGAGAGGAGCTAGTTGAACGTTTCTATTGATTTCAATTGTAATTATCATCTTTGAATGGCTGATGTTTTGTTTTGGAAAACATACTAGCTTTCGTATTCAAGAATAAAGTTAATCAATAGACAATTCAATCATATTTGTGTATGAATTCAATGTAAATGATCTCTAAATTTATATGTATTTATAAGTTGAATTATGTAGCAAATGACACATGACTATTATCTGTCGATTAATAGATGTATTTCTAGCAATTTTTATTAAAAATGCATATCTGTTTAAAATGCTAATAATCAGTGGTAACAAAAGCAGTGTTAACATTTTATGAAAACGACACACACACATGCATATATATATATATATATTTATATATATATATATATATATATATATATATATATATATATATATATATATATATATATATATATATATATATGCATGTGTGTGTGTAATGTATGTATTTATATAAGCATGTATGTAAGCATGTATTTATATATGTATGTATGTTTGTATGCATGTATATTATATATTCACCAATAGGTTTGCAATAATGATATATTTAATTTTCAAAATGTCCAAATGCCCAAATATATCATATCTTAAGATCATTTAATGATGATTCTGCTACTGGTGGTCGATTTTATATTACAACATACTTTTGAAAAATATTTTTCCATCACCTGAACTTGTTATAAAATTCTTTTCCTTTAATTTGATAATTTCTTGTTCAAGCCATGTACTGTGTATTTTTACTTTCGTATCATATTCCTCTAATGTAATAATTTTTTTTTTTTCATGGTATAGAACGTTCATTTTGCAGGTGTTTGCAATTAAGTGAGATAATGAACTCGTGAATTTCCAGTTCAAATTAATCCTAACACATTGAATTGTTGAAATAAGAAGTTATGTGTGAATAGCTATCAGATAAACGCCTGAAAATGAGACACACTATCAACCTTCAATTTTCGAAAAAGAAATGTATTGCCTTACTGGAAAATAATTTCAATTTTTATTATTTTAGTATTTGTCATGCACAATGTAAATTTGAACGTTGAAAGTGTTATTTTTTAGGGGGCTTTTACAGATAGTAAGCGCATTGACATTGTAAGATTATGATTATGTACATCATACTGAGAGTGTACAACGTGATCAGTATTGGAATATCAACTTTCATATGTATCTGATTAAGAATGAAAATTGGAAAAGTAACGTTTGGGTCCCTGTATAATTAATATATTTCGACCGACAGAACTTTTGCTTCACAAAAAAAGTCCAGTATAGTTCACATAAGCAGGAAACCCACACAATAAAATGTCCTTCATGAACCATTTATATTAGTGAAAAATTAATGGAATATTCTTTTAACAATTATTATTTCCATGTAACTGATGATTAATGCATCAACAAATAAGTTTGCTTTCCTAACATTTTCATGTTGCATTTGCCAAACACATTTTACAGTATGCATTTGATCTCCCAGTATGGTTCTGGTGAAGAAACCACTTCTATCTCCAATCAAGCTAATTCCTGCTTGTAAATATTCCTTCTACTAAAAATAGATTTACTTTATTTTATTTTCAAATGTTTCGTTTGGGAAAAATTGATTAATTTCCATTTTACTTTTTAATTTTCAAACAAAGTTTATTGTGACACATTCTGTCTCGTTGGAAAAGCTATAATACATATAGAATAGTGTAATTAATCTACCAGCTTATAGTGTACGATCACAGTAAATGCCTCAATAAGCCATTCGAATGCTTTAAGCACATATATAATACCAACAGAGAATAAAAGAAAGAGGAAAAGAGAACAATTTGAAATGAGAGAGAAACAATTATTAAGAGGTAAATTAAGATAAACTCTGTTTATATTATTCATGACCATAACAGTATTAGAAAGGCTACTACCTGCACATGCATGTACAATGTGTATGCATATTATTTTAATTAGCAACAACCTAGTAGATATATTGATTGTTATATTTAAGATATTATCGGGGTTAGACCATCTAATGTGTTTACATATTTAAGAGTCTTTTTTACGAACTCGGTTAGTTAGAGTAATGACTCGTGTTTTTCGACACAGGAAATCACGATGTATAATTAACTAATAAATATTAGGATATAATTTAGTTATTTCATTTTATAAAGCTTTTTAGATGTTTGGTAATATTACTCTACATAACCATTAACTTATGATACAGGATAATAATAGATACTTTTATAATGAACATGAACAAAGTAATATGCTAATGATATCTATAATAGTGTAACTTTATTTTTATCTCATTAAAACGTTTCGTACTTACACAAGATTTCAATCTTGTATTCATGTATGTATACGCTTGAGCATACACACACACACACACACACACACACACACACACACATATATATATATATATATATATATATATATATATATATATATATATATATGTATATATGTGTGTGTGTATGTGTGTGTGTGTAGTAATAATAATAAATTTGAAGACTAAAATCCAAAGAGGGATCGATAAGGATAAATATATATCAAATATATAAGAAGCGTAGAGCAAATATTTATTAAAATAACAGATTAAAGCATAAGCAAAGTCTCGCTGCTTTCACCATTAACGGGATCTTCTGAAACTAAAAAAAAATCAATCTTTGAACACGGAAGTAAATATTTCGAAAAACGTTGCAACCGAAGGAAGATAGGAAGACGCCTTCCTTTCTTCCTTCGGTTGCAACGTTTTTCGAAATATTTACTTCTGTGTTCACAGATTGATTTTTTTTTTAGTTTCAGAAGATCCCGTTAAGGGTGAAAGCAGCGATTCTTTGCTTAAACTTTAATCTGCTATTTTAATAAATAAATAAATATATATATATATATATATATATATATATATATATATACACATATAGATTTGTTTATAGGGTGGATATATATATATATATAGTTAGCTAGCTACAACATATATACATAAAGGCATACACAGGAAAATATTGTTATTGTGCGCATCTCATTTGGGTTAAGTAACATGCACCTGTGACGTTCCACCAAAAAATGGTTCGTATTGTTGTTGCCACGCTACGTCTCCAATATTCGGGACAATTGAACGACTTTCTTACCCTCGTGTCCAATAGCACGTGTCGTAGCTTTCACAACGCACCCTTCGTGGATTAAATTGAGGAATTCGTCGAGTACCTATCCCGCCGCGAGCACGTTAACTTCGATATCTTTCTTAATGTACTTTTCTATCTTCTTAACTAGTTATTCTTCTCGGATAGCTTTCTCTATCACTACACATCTACTAGTCCTTACCTATTCTACTCTCATTCCCCTTTCAGGGTGAAACACCATCATTTGATGATGAATGCCACCGTCAATTCTTGCTAAACAAAATTCAATAATCCATTCTATGAAATTTCTGCGCGCCGGGAACGATGCGATCAGCCTCATGTATCCGGGGTCCTGTCCATGAAGCCTATATAAATCGATCATACAGACCAGATATCAGTGAGTTATCGACTACTTTGAGATACGAACACTTATGCTAGCCTTAACCTTTCGTTATATAATACGCTAGATTCGAACTGGATGACTATATGTGGTTTGAACATGTTCACAACTGCACACCTGGGAAATCCAGTCTTATATATCCGAGAGTTGGAACTTTAGGAGCAGTGTTACCAGACATTGACAGTCTATTCTCTAGTCTGCTAATACTGCACAATTCCTGTTTGCGTAGAAGATACAGACCCAGTCACTCAAAAATACCAAGAGTTCCTAGAAAGTTTTCTAACGAATGAAGAAACTTTGTCAACATGCAACTCATTATAAGATACGGTGATGGTAAACTTGTCCAAACACAAATATTGACATCGAAAGGAAAATATGAGGAATGCAGATATAATTTCCTTATTGTAGACATTGATCTCAGAGGTGCAATATGACTAAGCAATTTTATCACTCTATCACTTCTACATCACAGCTCTCGGAGTTATAGTTTATTAACAACGAAATATAACACAACATTACCAAGTACACATCTGCAACATCAATATATGTTTAATGAAAACAAAGAAAATTAGATGTCAGGAATTAATTTAATCCACTCAGTAATCTCTATTATAATAACTGATGACATTTTAAATATTGATATGGAGAAAAATTGTTATTTACTATATGATATCCTATCTGACTGAACAATAAATATTGTGGGAAACTTATAATACAATAATAAGTCAAACACGTCAGTAATAGCTGTTTAATACAAACAAATGATGTAATATTTAGGAAACATCTATACACAACTGTACTGCACACCTCATAGCCTTACTGGGAATTATTCTACAGGCACCGAAAGGAAGAAGATTATTTTTGAACCAATGCAATGATAATGAAATGATAAAGAAAATTTATATAACACTGCAAACCATTTTGACCGCACACTATATATTCTGACAAAACTAGAAAATAATGTCACAGTGGAAATAACACACACGTAGGAAGTTAAAAAGAAAAGTGAAATAAATAAATGAAACGTAAAACATAGCGCGGGAATGTACATTACTTAATTAAAAAGGACAAAGTAATGGAAGGCTGAAACATACACTGTAATATGTGAAACTTGAAATATTGCGTGCAAAGCACTGACATCCACACAGTAACAAAATATTTTTAGGTTAGATGCATGAACCAAACAGTCTAAATTAGAAACCTTCAACAAAGGATGCAACAATACAGAGACAATGGTATGATTCGATCAGATCAAAAGATTTTTTTTCTCAAGAGATAAACGATGGGTGGAAAAAAGCAAAGATTTGTACCTAACGCGGAACAATACAAATGTTATTGGAACAATATATTGAGTATCAATAACCCGGTACAGAATTGTTGATTACATTCGTATCCAATAGTACTCAATCATAACGTATATCTGAAGAGAATCTACCGATACAAGCGCAATGACATACCTATCTGGAAAACAGGTGTCATTCATGGTTTCTATCTTTAGTGTATAGTAATGTGTAGTAATGCTGATGAGGTAATACGATAACGAGAGTGTCACATTACAAACATTCAGGCCTATCACTCGGTTAAACACATAGTTAAACACATAGTTAAACACATAGTCTAACATTTTGGTCAGGTGTTAGTGAAGATGTTGGCACTTCCCGTCGAGAATTTGGTAGGGGAGGCGCTAACTTGCGCAATCTCAACCGATAACCTCCATTGCATGCAACACATCATAATGAGAGTAGGGAGTAAAACTCTATCCGTAGAGGCTATGATCAATTTAGATCAATGAAAGCTTTTGATAAGTTCGTCAATCGATTTGTTGAGGTTGTACTCAAGGCAGCTGGCGTCGGCATGGTCTTGTGAAAATGGATCACTGCAATCACATCCGAATCTGCTTTGTGATCAAAGTAAACTGACACGTTTCGGAACCGTTTCAAATCACGCTATCGTTCCGTTCGGGCTGTGTTCTATGTTCCCTTCTGAACGTGTTGACTTTCGAGCCTTTTCTATGGAAGTTGGTGCTGTTGCAGTGCATTCCGCTCCAAATGAGACGTGGAAGATGTACGTCAGCATATGTGGAGGGCAGTGAGGTGGTCAGCAAGACCTTAGTGGAATATGAAAGTTAGACAGTACCAACACTGAACCAGTAAATGTCCGGGTGTTTTCAGCCGAGCACCACAGAGGCAAATCTACGCCGCTCAACAGCGTCGTCGGATGCTGGAGGGATGGAGTGGGAGATTTTCTCGGGGAGTTGTTTGAGCCCGCATGTGAATGAGAACTGGTACAAGCTAATGAGCAGTCTGGGCACTCTCATCCACAAATGGCCTAGAGAAATATATTCCTGAAATATAACGCGAATGTGGCGAACACCTTCATCACGTCAGTCACTTATAACTGCATGACTGTTGTGCTTTGAGCTGTTCACCTTTCACCAAATGTGAACGACTGCTATTCTAAATGGAGTGCTTGGCATGCTACGACGGATGATGCGCAAGCATGCACTAAGACATCTACAGAATAGGTGTGATCGCTGTTTGTGAGAGATGTCTTTCCACAGTTTGTCTCTTTGTCTGAGCTGCAGTTCTGAGTCAAGAAGAGACTGGGCGCCTGGCATCTGGAATTGTGCCAGGGACCGAATGCTGTAGACCAGCCGGGAAATGAGGTCACTGGAAATTCCATTTTAGAGTTCTATTGAAGATTACTTTCGAGTATTTACGAAATCGTCCTCGGAGATGATTTGAACGTCATCGAAATCGAACACACCAGTCTGTTCCGAAGGACTTTCAAGGTCTAGGGATGAGTTCTCGAAATTCTTCACTTGGCACTGCTACCAGCAGCACTGCTGGTTTGAAATAAAATTTCCAGGCACAGACGTGCGGTCATAAGGACCTGTAGGAGATGCCCCCAGTGAGACAAAACCGTTCCCCCATTCTCTCGTCTAGTGTCTGAGCATTACTGATGATTTGTGGAATTATGTTGAACAGCTGCTATCGCTTGTGGTACAGATCCGGCTACCGACCGTTTTCTTTAATCCACGAGGGAAGGTAATTGTTCTTTGTCTGATGGTTGTAGTGAAGTGTATGTGTGGTTGACAAATATGAAATTACTGAAGACATACACTGTATTCTTCGGCCTATGCCTCATCATAGATTTGAAGTTTCACTGGGAAATGAAAGGGAGAGTGGAGAAGGAAGTGATGCAGTTCACTATATTTGTTAAAGGGTGTGTGTATATAATGCGAGGATAGGCCATATGAATGGGCCTACTCTCTATGTACCCCTGTTGGCTGTCTCATTTGGAGGGGAAAGTGCCACGTCTCTGGCTGCTCTTGGAGCGTTGGGAGGTTCAGTTTTGTTGGGGTTCCCAAGTCAACCATATTTGGTCCTTCCATTTATGGGGAATTTTCATTGTTGTAATTATTTTGTTAGTTATTATTTGTTTATTTGATTATACTTGATTTTATTGTAAACCCAGACTGCCAACGCCCATACTGTTTCCCGTTATATGCAGGCTTTTGTAGCCAAAGAACACATTATTATCATGTATATCATTATTTAACTGGAAGGTTTGTTCAAATGAACATCAATCCGTTACTTGCAACCTCAGATATTCAGGACGTATCGAGGGTTCTAGCTGTTCCCAGCTGGTATGCCTTTTGAATTGTGAAAAAAAAAATAGGCTGGACTAACAATGTTCCTCAACCATCCTTGAAAACTATTCGAGATATTATCTAGTACACCTATGACAATCGGGACAGCCATGATCTCATAAGTCCCACCTTAAATTTGCTTCTTCTACTTTTCTTGGGCTCTGGTGTCAAAGGGGCACGCTACATCTACAATCAGGCACAATCTTTTTTCCTTGTCAAAAACAACCAGGTCATAATTAGTGTGCTCTAATTTCTTGTCTGTCTGTGTCTTGAATTCCCATATCAACTTCACTCGATCATCTTCTATCACCGAATTTGGCTAATAGACATGCCGTTTCTCAGATTGTGGTAAATTATTTACTTTGCATCAATAACAGTACATCCTAAAATCCCAAAGCACCTTCACTTGATCACTTTCTATTACCGACTCTGGCTTATGCGCATACCACTTCTCAGAATGTGGTAAATTGTTTATTTTGCATAGATTCCAGTGAAACACCATGCCTATCATATCATGTCTCCAGCATTTATAGTGAGTCTGGGCTAGGTGTTTACACTCGGATGCAAAGTGAGCTACAGTCTCCTCTCTCTCTCTCCACAGATCCTACACAGTGAGCTAGCCTCCTCCTGTCAATATGGTGTTTCACGTATTTCGTTCTAAGGCTTGCTCTTGCGCAGCCATTAGCATTCCTTCTGTGGCTTGCTTATTATCATTATTATTACGATCTGAGTTCAAATCCCGCCAAGGTTGACTTTGCCTTTCATCCTTACGGGGTCGATAAAATAAAGTACCAGTAATGAACTGGGTTATTGCTGGCCTTGTGCCTAAAGTAGAAACAATTATTATTATTAATATTGGTGGTGAATTGGCAGTATCGGTAGAGGGTCAGACGCCAGGCTTTCTAGCATAGTTATATCCCTTTATGATCTGAGTTCAAATCCCGCCGAGGTTAACTTTGCCTTTCATCCTTACGGGGTCAATAAAATAAAGTACCAGTACTGTACTGGGTATTTGATGGCCTTGTGACAAAAGGTAGAAACAATTATTATTATTAATATTATCATTATTATTATTATCATTAGTAGTAGTAACAGCAGCAGAAGCAGTAGTAGTAGTGGCAGTAGTAGTAGTAGTCGTGGTGGTGGTGGTAGTAGTAGTAGTAGTAGTTGTAGTAACACATTGTTTTACAAAATACTGGCAGGATTACTGGAATTTCCTCTGATCTGAGATGTACTTGAGGATACTTGGATTAACAGCTTAAACTGGGGAACTGCATTGGCTTGAAGCTACTTGACATGCGTAAGGTTAACTGTGAAGCAAGAATCAATACATTTTTATCGTGCACTTTTTATACTATACAAGCAATTAGGATATAAATCATTGACAAGCTAGACAGGGAGCTCAACTTTTACATGAGAACCGTGTGTTCTTGTTTAAAATTGTGAATAAAAGCATGAATATTAATAAACAAGACATAAAATATTATTAAACCACTGAGGAATTTAACAGAGAAAAATGTATCTCATAGATTTGTCGAAAAAGATGCATGGCTGGGATTAAATGTATTTAAATTGTATCAAATATTGAAAATACTGTATACAATATAATATCTTGCGTATCATAATTTGAATCTATAGAGTATTTTATCGTGCAAATAAACATAATTAGTGGTCCGTAAATAATTCACATCAGACAAGAGCGTAAGAACGTGCTTCCAGTCGTATTCGTTCAGGAAGTTCATTCCATACCAAGTTCAATTATAGATATTCAAAAAGACAACTGAATGTTTTAATAGACGGAAGGATATATACAGTATAAATTGAGGCATATGCTGTAAGTTCTTTACATTCTATGTCTTTCATTATTGAATCAAAGTACTTAATTGTTGTGCTTTCATTGCGGAATTGAATGTCAGACATAGCATTATTAACATTTCCAATCAAATCAAAATTAGATCCAACTAATATATGTATATATATATATATATATTAATTCAGTATTTACTATGCTTCGGAATTCATATAGCTCCGTATATATTTCCCCACTTGTTGGATACATCGTCGACAAGGATCTTCAGATTAATAAGAAATAATAGAAACGGTGTTTTTTGCAACACAATATTTAAGAGAGGATGGGATAAAATATTATATAAGACACATGGTAATAATGTTCTTAATTTTCTCGGCACAATTCCTATAATTATTAATAAATAATGTTATACAGATTTAACTCAAATTTTATAAGCTAAATTCCCTACACATCTCATTTATAGTCTTTAGAATGTTATATTTAGCATCTAGATGTTGTGACTCCAATTCCCAGACAGAGAAGTGCGTTGTTTCCTTCAGCAATACATTTCTTTCACGTTGCTGAGGTTCATTCAGTTGTAGGCGTGAGTGGTGACATCTTTGATGACAGAAATCTAAATGTACCTTTCCCAGCGGTCGATAAATGTCAGTGATGTAAAGTGGGAGACTTTATATATATATATATATATATATATATATATAAATTAAAGAATAGAAATTGTTGCGAGCATGAAGCCAACAGCATTTCATAATATATAAGTGACTATAACGTCAAAATGGAAAAATAGTTAACGTAAGATGTGGGAAAATAATTCAAACTCAATTAAAAAAAAAATCAAGACATAGATTAATCCATATAATTTTGTGAAATCCAGGGAAAAATAAATAGAGCCATAACTCAGAATAAAATCAAGCTTAAATACTCATCCTTCAATTTGGAAAAACTACAAATGCTCTGTATAGTCTTAAAAATACTATTTCGCAAAATCTTCAGTGGGGATGGTCACGGTTGGAGTCGTTCATCAGCAGAGCTGAAACACGATAATCCTAAAGCCACTGTAGAATATGCCAAAAAGGTAATTCAAAGACAGGCTAGTTCACCTCGTTCGTACGTAATTATGAAAAATAAACGCAATGGAGAGACATGGCTGGTGACGTCAGAATGAGACGAATGTCTGTTTACATGAAACAACAGTCAAAACACATTCCGAAAAAAACTCTACAAGTGTAAGGAGTTCAGCAAAATAGCAATATTATATATATATATATATATATATATATATATAAAAGACGTAAAATAAGAAAATATCTTTTAAAAAAATTTTTAAAAAATTTTTTACTTACTTACTTAAATTTTCACTCCAACTAATTAGTTTCTGCAATGGGATAAAGACAGTTACATAATCCAACTGTCGAGAATTCATTGCGTCATCAGGGAGTCTATTCTCAGCTGAGCCTCCAGGCAATGCGCGGACACTGGCGGCTCATATAAAAATAATAATTCGGTAGAAAGAACAGCTAGGCGAGGACTGGATTCTATGTACTGAAATTCTCACTGCTTCCAGTCAAATGGCCGATTCTAAAGAATCAATCACGTGACATAGAGGCCAGTTAGAAGGAATGGGATGGTAAGATGACTGACGCCTACTAACACCCCCAAAAAAATTTTGAAGTGGTTTTGGCAGGTTTGCTCGACAAATCAGTGATTTGGAGATAAATATAGATAATTTAATATATCAACTAACTTAGGCGCACAGATGTACGTCCATGCCAGCAAATACACAGGTTATGTCATAGTACCTAGGTGGTTCAATGCAGGAGGGTGCAGAACAATAATATAAAAGACGTAAAATAAGAAAATATCTTTTAAAAAAATTTTTTAAAAATTTTTTACTTACTTACTTAAATTTTCACTCCAACTAATTAGTTTCTGCAATGGGATAAAGACAGTTACATAATCCAACTGTCGAGAATTCATTGCGTCATCAGGGAGTCTATTCTCAGCTGAGCCTCCAGGCAATGCGCGGACACTGGCGGCTCATATAAAAATAATAATTCGGTAGAAAGAACAGCTAGGCGAGGACTGGATTCTATGTACTGAAATTCTCACTGCTTCCAGTCAAATGGCCGATTCTAAAGAATCAATCACGTGACATAGAGGCCAGTTAGAAGGAATGGGATGGTAAGATGACTGACGCCTACTAACACCCAAAAAAAATTTTGAAGTGGTTTTGGCAGGTTTGCTCGACAAATCAGTGATTTGGAGATAAATATAGATAATTTAATATATCAACTAACATAGGCGCACAGATGTACGTCCATGCCAGCAAATACACAGGTTATGTCATAGTACCTAGGTGGTTCAATGCAGGAGGGTGCAGAACAATAATATAAAAGACGTAAAATAAGAAAATATCTTTTAAAAACATTTTAAAAAAATTGTTTACTTACTTACTTAAATTTTCACTCCAACTAATTAGTTTCTGCAATGGGATAAAGACAGTTACATAATCTAACTGTCGAGAATTCATTGCGTCATCAGGGAGTCTATTCTCAGCTGAGCCTCCAGGCAATGCGCGGACACTGGCGGCTCATATAAAAATAATAATTCGGTAGAAAGAACAGCTAGGCGAGGACTGGATTCTATGTACTGAAATTCTCACTGCTTCCAGTCAAATGGCCGATTCTAAAGAATCAATCACGTGACATAGAGGCCAGTTAGAAGGAATGGGATGGTAAGATGACTGACGCCTACTAACACCCCAAAAAAAATGTTGAAGTGGTTTTGGCAGGTTTGCTCGACAAATCAGTGATTTGGAGATAAATATAGATAATTTAATATATCAACTAACATAGGCGCACAGATGTACGTCCATGCCAGCAAATACACAGGTTATGTCATAGTACCTAGGTGGTTCAATGCAGGAGGGTGCAGAACAATAATATAAAAGACGTAAAATAAGAAAATATCTTTTAAAAAAATTTTAAAAAAATTTTTTACTTACTTACTTAAATTTTCTATATATATATATATATATATGTGTGTGTGTGTGTGTGTATACATGTATGTGCGTGTGTGTGTTTGTGAATGTATCGATGCTTGTAAAAAGTAAACAATAACCAGGAAAAGGAAATAGTAAACTGAAGAAACTTGAAATAAAGACGACATAGTCTTACTACTTCGGGCACTACTCGTCCCTGAGAAGATAGCATGAGAAATAAAAATATCAAATAGAAAGATAGCAGTGGGAAGAGGAATGAAGATACGTATGTGTTTGTGTACATGTTTACACAAATACGTACATATACACGCACTCGAAAACACCCGCATACACACAAAGCACACACGGTTATACATGTACAACCCCCCCCCCTACACACACATATATATATATATATATATATATTAATAAAAGGAATTCTAAATTTGTCTGATTAACTCGTTTTATTTACAATCCTTTAAAATTATAATGATATTATAATGAAATAGTATGCTAAAATATTAAACGTTAATTGAACTTTCATGCTTTCGTAATCTTCTGGTTTATATTCAGTCGTCACAGTCAAGTTTGCAATTTTCCACCACTGAATATGAACTTGGAGATTGCAAAAGCATGAGAGTACTTGTTCAATTAACATTTAATATTCTACCATACTATTTCATTATAATATCATTATAATTTTAAAAGATTGTAAATAAAACGAGTTAATCAGACAAAGTTGGAATTCTTTTTATTAATATAATTTTCTATACACAATCATACAAACCCGCGTATATTTATTTACACACACACACACACGCCCCCCCCCCCCCCATATATATATATATATATATATATAGTAAACAATTGAACGGGAACAAAACAGAGAGGTTGTACGAACAAAGGTCTATTAGTTTCACGCTCTTGAGAGTGGGGTGGTGGTGGGGAACGATGTTTCAGGCATAAGCCCTTATTCAGGTAAAAAGTGTGTGGGACGAGAGTTCCAAGGGTGTGTGGGGGAGTGGTGGAGAGACATATAGAAAAAAGGGGGTGAGAGGAAACGTTAGAAATGAAATTAAATATAACAGCATAATAAAAATAAAAATAAACACGAAGTAAAACAGGTGGTGCAAGGGTGTGGGGCGTGTAGGGGTGGTGGCGGGTGGAGTGGGGAGAGGGAGGCGGGGTGTCTGAGCGGGGAGGGCTGAAGGTGGTGTGTGTGTGTAGATGTACGTGTGTGTATGTGAAAGTAAGAGTTGAGGGGAAGAACGGGGTTGCATGTTCAGGAAGAGGTGTGTGTGGTGTGGGGTGTAGGTCGGAATGTGTGTGCGTGTGTGGGTGGGGAGGGGTCACAGGGGTGGTGGGAGAGGATTCCGGAGTCTGAGTGTGTAAATATGTGGTGGTACGCACGTGTTTGTGTGGTGTTTATGCCTGTTGTGGATGTAGGTGGCGTTTGGGAAAAAGAAATGTTTGAGTGTATGTCAGTGGGTGAGTCCTTAAGTTAGTTCCGTAGAGGATGTGGTGGAATGCTGGGTAATATCCTTGGGATGTGGTGGATTCTAGGGATCGATGTTCAATATGTGTAATCCGTGGTTGGTCGGAAGAGGGGAGATGTGGGGTGCGCGCGCAACAGGAAGTGGTCAGAGGGTCAAGGCAGGAGGAGGGTTGTGTGTCTGTGTGTGCGGGGAGGTGGTCAGAGATAGGGTCATAGCAGCAGTCGGGTAGAATTATAAGTGAAGAAAGTCGGTATGTCAGTGTGTGCGGAGGTGCGTTGGACAGGGGAGAGGATGGGTAGGTGCGAAATTTGGAGTGTGGGGGGGGGTGTATTAGTAGAGGTGTTAGTGGGATGTGTGTGTGTTTGAGAAAGGGTGTGGGTGTGCGGGGAGAGAAGGGTGTGGAGACCGGTGGAGGGAGTGTAGTGTACTGGTGTGTGTGTGCATGTTTGGATGAGTGTGTGTGTGGTGAAGAGTGTGTTAGAGGGTGTTAGTATACTGTAGGTGGGGAAAGGGTTGAATGCGGGTGTGAGTGGGGGTCAGTGGTGGTAGGTGTGTAGAGTGGGTGGGGTAAGAGGGTCTGTGTTTTCGTGTGCGTAGGGTTGGGGGGGTGTTAGTTATGTTAGTTGCGTGTGGAGTGGGTGGTGTAAGTGGGTGTGTGTGTTCGTGTGCGTGGGGTCGGGGGGTGTTACTGATGTTAGTTGCGGGGTGGTGGGATGGATGTGTGGGGGTGAGGGTTAGTGGTGGTAGTAGGGTGTGTGTTTAGTGTGAGCGCGTGTATATATGTACCGGTGGGTGTGAGCGTGTGATAAGGGGAGCGGGGGAGAAGAAGGGAGGGATGTTATTATGTTAGTTGCGGAAGGGTGGTCGGGTGTGGGATGGAAATGTTAGTATTGTTAGTTGTGGGATGGGCGGTGAAAAGGAGGGGTGTGTTAGTGGTGTTAGTGGGGGATATGTGTCGTGGGAGGGGGACGGTTGAAGGCTAAAGGAATAAGGGTGGGGAGTTCAGGCCGGCGGGAGTGTGGGTCTGTAGGGTGAAGATGGTTCGTTGTTCGACCCTGAGGAGAGCGGCTGGTGTTCCGTGGCATTGGAGTAGGCCACAGACTGTGAGGTGGTGTGCGGAATGTCCAGGGGCGCCAAAATGGCGGGCGATGGGGGAACTACCACCGAGACGAATATCTCGGAGGTGTTCAGTAAACCGGTCCGTGTTCAGTAAACCGTGTTTAGCGAAGTCCGTAGAATAGGTTGGAGGAGGTGCAGCGGAAGGCATGCCGGACAAAGTGAGAGTGGCCGTTGGGACCCTGGAAGGTGGTGGTGTTGGTGATGCGGGGACAGGTGTTGCAGCGAGGCCTGGAACAGGGAAGGGAACCGGGGGGCGTGGGGGGAGGGAGCTGTGGACGAGAAGGGTGCGGAGATTGCGTGCGCATTTGAAGGAGGGGAGTGGTGGGGCTGGAAAGATGTGGGAGGTGGAGGGGTCGGACTGGAGGCGTCGGAAGAGGCGGAGGATGGTGCGGTGGAGGGGTATGATGGAGGGGTGCTAGGTGATGGGGAATGGGAGACGGTGGGTGGGTGTGCGGTGGCGCGGGGTGAGGGTGGTGGAGGGGTGGAGAGCACGGGCCCGGGTGAGAGCAGTGTGGACGAGAGAGAGGGGGGGGCCTCTGCAGATGAAATGGCTGATTGGGAAAGGGCCTGGGACTCAAAGTCAGCATCTCGGCTACAGAGGTGGGGGATCCTGAGGAGTTGGGAGTAGGGAATAGAGTGTTTAGTGTGTGTCGGGTGGGAAGAGGTGAAGTCGAGGTAGGAGTGGGAAGAGGTGGGTTTGAAGAAGGCGGAGGTGACGAGAGAGTGGTGGGAGGGGTCGAAGGCGACGGAGATGTATATATATATATATATATATAAATAGTGGTAGAACACTGGAAGGTAATATCCGTAGTGGTAGAGCACTCAGTCCGTGGGACAAGTTAGGTAGAAGTGGTTACACAACAGTTAGTTCACCATACCGAGAAATATTGTTTCACATTAACTGATCCTCAGCACGTAATGCATTACAAGCTGATGATCCGCAAAGGTAATACAATTGTTCTCGGTGTGGTGAACTAACTGTTGTGTAACTAATTCTCTCGCTCTATATATATATATAGATGTGAGAAAAACCTCCAACTCAACTCTACTTTTGAAAAGCAGAAGAATTGCGAAACCGGTAAAGAAACCAAATAAATATATATATATATTTTAAAATAAGACTCCAGTTGCATTTTCGATTTCATCTTTTTGTCTTTATACGTTCACTCAGTTAGGACACCTCGGTTACTTTCTAATAATATATATATATATATATATATATATATATATATATATATATATATATATATATATCCAAATGCTCTGATGCCATCAACACTATCAACACAGAGCTGGCATATCTAGGAACTGACTAACTGCATGATGAGGTCATAGCCATTGAATGGCTATCATCGAAATATATATGGCAGTGAATAAAGGATTATGAGTCCATGCAATTGACTTATGTTTCGTCACTTTATATATATATATATATATATATATATAACGAAGGAAGTTTGCAAGGAACCAGGTCTATCATAACGCACCAGAGAACTCGATGCTTTGGGTAGTAGAGTGGGTAATAGGAAAAGTTTCAAGATCCCGACGGGAGAGCTCAAACCGTTTCGACAGCTATTGCTGGACTATTTCTGGATTCCAGAAATACCCGTCAAAAGGGCTTGAGCTCTGCCATCGGGGTCCTGAACCTATATATATATATACACTAAGTTCCTTCCAGTGTTGTCTTTTTAAAGAGCACTTTCAAAAGGTTCACACGAGTGTATAGCAGGTCTATTTTCATATGTAAATAACTTCTACAGTACGTGAACGTTTTTATTCGTAGATCTTTCGGATATCTCTGATGATTTCGAACGTATGATACCTTCTTATTCCTTTATAGGTGATTTTTATATGTACTAAAGTTATGCGAGTATGTGTGTGTCGAGAATCATATATTAATATATGCTTTAAAATATGGGCTACCGTTTTTTATTAGGTGTTTATTTTTACTATCCAATTTTTTTTTTTCATTTAGAAATTTTTATACACAAATATCGTGTAAAATATCACAAACAATAACAACATGCCTCTTGGCAAACTGTAAATTTTAGTTTCCATAATTTAGGGGCGTAATTGTTATCAATTCATATAAGATATCCTGTAGGAATTTAAACTAAAAAATAAAATGATTTCCTCCATAAATAATGTGTGAAATGATTTCAATTCTAAAGTGTTTACTATAATGAAGGGAAGGAAAATCAATACTACACCGTGAAACTATTATTAAAGTATTTAATAATAGAAAGCTCAATGCCGTATCCACAGGCTCTGTATCATTGGTGCCTTAAATATAAAACTTACATTCAATTATTTCCGCATATACATTTTTTTTATCTATCTTATTAAGCTGCGTACTCTTCGCAACTAAAATATATGTATGTATGAAATATCACACATACTTCACTAGATATAGACACAAGTGCATGTCGACACAAATACACAAGTCTTTCTTTGTGTCCTTCTGTGTGGTTGTATATATATATATATATATATATATATATATATATATATATACAAGCGGATTTACCCGACGTTGCCCGGGGTTTGAAATTATGCTAAGAATATACAGCTAGGAAGTAAAAGAAGAAAATTATTTGTCCCCAACCTGTCAAATTAAGCAGAAATCTTCAATAAATAATTGTCTCTACTTTTGGCACAAGACCAGCAATTACCCAGTGCATTACTGGTACTTTAAATAATAGTTTCTACTTTAGGCACAAGCCCAGCAATTAGCTAGTGCATTACTGGTACTTTATTTTATCGACCCCGTAAAGATGAAAGGCAAAGTCAACCTGCGTGGGATTTGAACTCAGATCGTAAAGGGACGTAGCTATGCTGGAAAGCATGGCGACTATGTTGATAATGAAGGAAAACACTGAACAGGATGCAGTTATACAAATGATTGAAGACAATACACGTTGCAAATCTGTAAAAAAACAGGCAGTTTTACTAAAGTAGAAAAAGTTGTAATGACAGCAGAGTTGTATACAAACCAAAAAACAATGAGAGTAGAATAAGAGAAAATCTATTCTTTGAAATAATCCCTTGCTCTGCATGATTACATTTTGAACTTATAATCCAAAATATCCTGCATGACATACATTGGTATGTTTTGTAATGAGTAAGGTGAAGTAAACGCAGAGCTGTAATAAGTATTTTTGTTAACACTAAAGCACTTCAGGATAGACGATATTCTTTGTTTTTCTTTTCGGAACAAACGCAGGCAAGTAGAATTGTCCGTGCGAAAAGCAAGGTTCATCCAAGTGAATTCCAGCCACGGACAGAGTTTGATCTTGCGACTTGTTTATGGACATCGTAAAGGTAACACGAAGGGGAAATTGCGTTCGGCGATAGAAGAAGGGACTATCCACGCTTGATGTAGTCAGGCTAATTTTTATTATTATCACATCCTCGCCTTTTCGACATCCGGATAGAATGGTGGCGTCAATACTAAGTGGAGACAGTTTTTTAATCGCCAGGCTTGTACCATTGCATAGTTTTGGAAGAGTGATATTTCTCACAAAATAATTGGTGTTCCCTCTTTCAGAACCAATGTATTAGGGGGCAAACCGGGAGGATTTAAAGAATTTAGAAATTCAACTGGATAATTGACCGCATCCTGTGGATCACATACAGTATCAATGGATTTATATATCCGTGGACATCCATGAAGAAGCTGAAGAAGCTGATCGTTAATACAGCTAACCGTGATCTTTTTGGGTGCAAGAATGGTTCTTTCCCATAGCCAATTAAGATTCGTATAGTTATCGCGAAAGTTCGCGAATACACTCGCCTTGAAATCATCGATAGTTTCAACTACATTGCAGATGTGATCAATTACTATGTGTCCATCTGTATCCGTGGGGAAGGTTACCATCTCCTATTGTAAGAATGTCTCCAGAAAATGTTGATGACAGAGGGTCCCCATGCAATCTTGCACACATGTCGGTAGTTAGTCTTAAGTGGCTCTTCAGTAGGCAGCGGTTGCAGTGATCCAATGAGTTGATCCACCTGGCATAAATCCCTCTTCCTTCAGACGTTTTGGACCGAAAGAAGTCATTTGAAACGCAATGTTGTTCTCTCGGATATGCTTAAGAAAATCACGTGATTGTGAATGCTTAACTGTTTGAAGCATCTGGAGAGGTTGCGGTGGTTCCCTAAGGGTGGGCAAATTAACCTTACCAATGGAGCAGAAGAATCCAGCCGATTATCCCGCCCACTTTTTAGCTTTACAATGTTGTATTTGACATGGCATATATTTGAATACCAGGATGAATTTGATCATTTACATTAGAGTCATAATTAACTGCCTTAAGATACCATCGTGAGCGTAATGCCTTTGAAATACCCCGCGATAATGCTCTACATTGATCGTTACCTTCCAGCCGATTAGCTCGACTTCTCTAGAGTCTGTACACCTCGTGCCGTAGCAGTAACTGAAGCATTTCTCAATTGGCGACTTTGACATTCTTGCTCAGTCTTAATTGCTCTTGCTGCAGCATTAGCTGAAGCATTACACACACGGCGTGTTTCATATTTTTGTACTCTCTCTGCAGATCTTGCTGCAGCAGTAGCTGTAGCATCCATAGCAAGGCGTGTTTCACGTTGCTCTGTAGTCTCTCCAGCTCATGCTGCAGCAATTCCTTCAGCATTATTGGTTCGCCGAACTAACCGACGCTCAGCGGCGGACAAAGCTATTGCAATAACTGTACTCACCGCATTTTTGTGATTGTCTATTTTCGGTTATCGGCGGAGCGTCATTTACACGTATTGTTTTCTTCGACCGAGAGGTCAAAGTTCGAGAGCCAATATGTGCATACTTTCTTTTCATTTGGTGAAACATTGTAAAGTCAAAATATATGAATTGAAGCGTTACAGTAAAATTAAAAATATACTGGCAAAACTTAAAACATCCTTTGAATAACTACATCCTGTTCATTATGTTCCTTCATTTGTCAATAAATATTGATGTGTACGAATAAGCTGGAAGCATAGATAATGCCTGATTCAAATGTGGACGAAGTTACTTTAACAATGTAAAAGTTGTAGGTCGCAATGATTTGAATGGAAAGTCCCATAAGGATTGTTCTAAAAATAAACAACCATCATCAAAATCTCGACAATTCGAGACTTCTGCGAGATTAGGCCCTTACCGCGAAAATTAACACTTAATATAGTGAAACAAGTTAAAACAAAAGTGTTTTTTTTAACTTTGAAAGTGCAACACATTCCTTTTTATATCAACGTGACTTATGAAAGTAGCGATACCGACTTTGGAGGTTTTACAGACGACGACATTCAGAATAAATAAGAAATAAACAATAATATTAGTGAGTTATCTTCAAATGAATCTGATGTTTATATTTCTGAAATTTCGTCCAACGATGATTGTTGTTTTGAAAGTGAAAACGAAGGTCTCCATATCTCCCCTCTCTCACTCTCTTTATAAGGATTGTCAATAAAGTTTGTTATCTCCCTTACATCATGCACTTTAGAAAAAATAATTTTTGCTATCGATAGATTTACTATCGATTTGTTATTGCTCAACGTGGATCGATTTGAAAAAATGTTTGTGATGTGACCATCTTAGCGATAGGTGCAACGTGCACAGAAAATTTGGTCAAATTCGGTTGGGAATTATAAAAGCCTTAGGTATTCACATTTGTACACAGACACACACACACATCCTCGCATATATATATATATATATATATATATATATATATATATATATATATATATATATTTGCAATGTATTTGATATGAAATCGTGTCGAAACAAATATATTATTATATATATAATTATGGTGCATTTCGACATTTAAATGTGGCTCGTCAACAATAGCTATATATTCTAAATATATTTCGGTGAAATATTATTTGGTCCAATAACATTGACTTATATTGTGCATTGACCTCTATAAACACGACACCTTTCAAGGATCTGTTTGATCAATACTATACAATTTCTTAAACTGAACATATGGAATATATTTTAAAATACGATTTTACGAGATTTCTTTCTATGATATTAGTGACACACTACATCTTTTACTGTTATTTACCTTCCAAGTTAAAATTCATCTTGTGTAAATATTGATGAAAGTTTCATTGTAGAATTGTCACATGAGTAGTTTCCCTGCCTATCAAAATATTTAGGTATATTGTAGGTAAGTTTTACTTCTTTTCACAGTACTTTCTATGAAATATTTATCTATAAAGATTTAAATAACACTTAGTTAATATCAATATTAAATTCAAGAGCATACACTTTATGTTCTTCACATAGAGTATTTAATAAATGATTTCTCTTAAAATGAGTCATGCTTCACATGATCTTCCATTATAGATTGTTATTTGTAGCGTAAAAGGAATGTGAAATTTAATAGAAAACGTCAAGGGACCCAGGAATTGTCTTTAATGTTCTACATTTGCATTTATCCTGAAAGGAATATTATTTGAGAACAGTATTAGGAACCGTGAAAATGATAATGTATTATTTATATAAAATATTATTTAAAAGAGATAGTATAAGTTGGTGTGGGTATTTTATATTATCATCAAATTGATGTATAGAATAACAGAACTTTAGTGATATATCCCTTGTGAATATGAAGCGTTGCCTGGCATTCAGTATTAAACGAATTATTGTTGAAATACAAATGGATAGTAAACAGATGTAGGAATGCATGCATTTGTTAATGAAATCTTTTTCGCTGATAAAACGTCTAGCGCATGTATATTAATTGTATTTGTTGGTTCAAGTAGCGATTCTTTAATGTCATAAAAGTCATTGACATTTTATAAAAAAGAGTAATTTAGCACCATCTAAAGAAACGAACCACACTACTAACGGGAATAGAAAAAGGAGAAAAAAGTAAAGAAAGATCATGCGGCGAAATAAAAGGGAGAGGGGGACTGTCACTGCATCGCAGTTTGAGCTCTGCCTCAGCCGCCATAAAGGGACAAACAGCAAAAGAGTTATGTTGGAGAATGTCCAGATACACTCGTTACAACAGCCATCACACCTCATGAGGCTCCGTTCTCAATCGGACAGTCGTCTTTCTTGCAATATGAAGTGACGATTGTTACTGCAAACACAATAGTGTATTGATTTGATAATTGTGTGATTTAGTGTAGGGAAAATAATATAATTATTCTTCAGTTTAATGGTTTTGTTTTATCTAGAATGATGTACATTGATGATGCTGTAAATATAATGGTTTTTGATTTAAACACAAGGCGAGCGATTTTGAGAGGAGGGGGAAAGTCGATTAAATAATGCTAAGTCGGTTACTGGAACATGATTTTCTAGAGCCCATATGGATGAACGGCACTGATAACTTCGGCTGTATTTGAATTCAGAAGATAAAGGGACAGAACTTATTGCCACAAGTAATATTTTTGAACATTCCATTGATATTAACCAATCCACCGCCTTTGTTGTTGTACAAATAATACCGTTGAAGTAGACAAATATAATTTCTCATAATATCAAGATTCAACTATTTTAGGAAGGGAATAGTAGATGAAATCAGCCACAGTATATGCCTGCGTCTTATATATCACCGCCAAAAATATTTAAAGTGATTCAATATATAATGCGGTGCTTTTCTTCAGATTTCAAATCCTGCCAAGGTAAAAATTGCCTTTCCTCATGATTTATAGGATTTAACAACAGTTATGAGAGGTTGATTGGTGGAAGTGTTAGAGTGCAATCAATATATATCAGCGTGGCTTGGCATCAAACGTAGAAAAACCAAAACAGTATGTATGCATTTGTAATTAAACAGACCATACACGTGTATGATGATGTTGATGAAGGTGACGGTGATGACTGCGATGGTGTTTGTGATGATGGTGATGATTGACGATGATGATGATGATGATGATGATGATGATGATGATGATGATGATGATGATGATGATGATGATGACGATGATGATGGTAAGGACGAGGTTGGTGATCATGATGAGATGCAAGATGAAGAAACAATGAAAGCTGTTCTTGTTTGAATTTAAATGCACAATACAATGCAACCTAATCAACTTACATAACATGTAATTGAGTCTCCCAAACAATATTGATAATCTGCCAAACTTATAGAAATATTAAAACAGGAATGAGACTACTATTCCAGGCTTTTGAATAGTGCATAAATACAGTCGGATAATATAAATGTACCCAAGTATGTAATCAGAATCGATGTCACTCAGTTAAACGGATAGACATATTTGTTAATTTGCGTTTAGTTAAATTGATTTTATTAGTCTGCATTTATGTGTCAGATTCTTTTTTCGAACTCCACGATATATTATGTTCTAAAGAATGAAGGAAAATAGAAATTAAAATAGTTAACCCTTCACATAATGCAAAATGACTTGCCAACTCATTGTCCCTCATACATTTAAACATTGCGGTTGATAACCTACATATATTTTGGATTAGGGATCGTTAGACTGCAGTGCTATTGATTCTGTGTCGTGGCATTTAGCTATAGGAATACTGGGCCTTCCAATGTATATGAAACACGATATGATCTCATATTATTGAATCTTTTTCCTCTGATTCCCAGCAGCTAGAAAAATTGAGGCAAGTGTCAGGCGTACTTTATATGGTATGAAATGAAGTATATTTGGCATTATATCAATAATAGAAACTCAACAGATATTTAATACAGTAATGATGGCTTGTTGGCTCTTGATTCATTGATATATATTTATATAGACAACATAATAAAATAGATAGGTGCATTTAAAAATACAATTCAGCAATTTAGGGGTTATATTAGGAATATTTCTCTTTGATTATCATTGCACTCAACATATTCTGTAGATTTCACACAAAGATGTAAGTATATGTTATTCGTATTTCAATAGGTAGATGCATTATTTCTTTCAATTGAAAACCAATACCTGGCTTCATTTTAAACTTTACCAAAACGCACTCTTTAACAGACAATTGTGCCAAACGTCTCTCAAGAGATTATAAGCACCCGTGCAACATTCAATTATGAAAACCTGCAAAATGTTTAAGAGGTTACTGATACATGTTTCAGTAATAAATAGAATACACTCCAAATAGCGACGAATATTTACATAATTTGTTTAGAAACATGTTTGTGATATATAAACACAACTACACATCTACAGAAAATACACACAAATATATCTGGAATAAAATGATAAAAGAACAAATACCTATGTATGTAGGCGAGTATATTTCTCTATCTATATTTATGTGCGCATACTAGTCAACATACGTGTATTGATTTGTGTAAATATCGCTAAGATAGCGCATAAATATATAGCACTCGTGAATGTGTATTGATATATCATACAACGAATCGTACATACGCATGTCTCTCCCTCTCTCTCTCTCTCTCTCTCTCTCTCTCTATATATATATATATATATATATATATATAACAAACAGGGTGTGGTAAGATACCAGGTGGATCATAACGAACCAGAGTACTGGATACTTGCGGTAGTAGAGTGGGTAATAAGAATCTGTTCATATATATATATGGATGTATATATAGTGTATTTTGCAATACACTCCCTGCTTAATTAAAAGCATTTTGAAGACCTCACGCTATTGTTTCAAAGTAGTGACTATGTCACTTACTTCTACCAACAGTAAAAAACAGACCTGTCAGCTTATCTCCCCTTTGTTTGCTAAAAATAGAAGTAAGTGGCATACTCACTACTTTGAAACAATAGCGTAAGGTCTTCAAAATGCTTTTAATTAAGCATACAGTGTATTGCAAAATACACTATATATACATATCGCTATTTCAGAGCACCAATTCTAATTTTCAATTGTTGCTGGACCGACAAGCGCTCTTTATAATCAGTTCCTGATTATTACTGGAATTATATATGAATCCAACATTCATAATTTTCAGCAAACAGAAGGAGTGCTAGGCTTTGATAATTACCAACAGTACGAAACAGCGCTCTGTCAGCTTATCTCCCCTTGTTTGCCGAAAAGAGAAGTAACTGCCATAGTCACTACTTTGAAACAATTAGACATATATGTATATATATATATATATAAACAGAATATAATTGCGTACAGTAAATATAAGTGTAAAAAACCCATAAATATACCATCAACATATGAAACCAACCATATCTTTATATATATAAAAGCGAGGATGTGTGTGTGTCTGTGTACAATTGTTCATGCTTAAGGCTTTCACAATTACCAACTGAATTTGACCAGATTTTCTGTGCATGTTGCACAGGTCGCTAAGATTGTCACATCATAAACATATTTTAAATCGACCCAGGTTAAGCAATAACAAATCGATATCAAATTTAGCGGTAGAAATATTGATGTAAGGGATATAACAAACTTTATTGACAATCCTTATGAAAAGGGAGATAATATTTGCAAGACAAACGGGATTGCAGTGATGTTATGTGGGGTGTCACCCTTCTGCTATGAGGAGACTTCAGACAGACTCTTCCTATAATACCGAAAGGATCAAGAGCAGATACGGTAAATGCATGTTTTAAGTCTTCACAATTGTGGCGACAAATGACATCATTAAGACTAACTACCAACATTCGTGCAAGGTTGCATGGGGACCCTATTTCTACAACATTTTATGTAGACATTGTTACAATAGGAGATGGTAACCTACCTCCGGATACATATGGACACATAGGAATTGATCACATCTGCAATGTAGTTGAAACTGTCGATGATCTCAAGGCGAGTGTATTCCTGAACCTGCGTGAGACCTACACGAATCTTGATTGGTTATGCGAAAGAACGATTCTGACACCCCAAAATATCACGGTTAGCTCTATTAAAGTGCAGCTTCTTCAGCTTCTTCCTGGATGTCCATGGATATATAAATATATTGATACTGTATGTCAACCACAGGATGCGGTCAATTATCCAGTTGAATTTCTAAATTCTTTAAATCCTCCTGGTTTACCTCCTAATACATTGGTTCTAAAAGAAGGAACAACAGATATTTTGCTGAGAAATTATCACTCCTCCAAAACTATGCAATGGTACACGCCTTGTGGTTCAAAAACTGTCTCCACTTAGTATTGACGCTACCATTCTATCCGGATGTGGAAAAGGCGAGGATGTGTTAATAACAAAAATTATCCAAACTACATCAGGCGTGTATACGCCCTTCTCCTTTCGCCGCCCCAATTTCCCCTTCGTGTTGCCTTTGCGATGTCCATAAACAAGTCGCAAGATCAAACTCTGTCCGTCGCTGGAATTCGCTTGGATGAACCTTGCTTTTCGCACGGACAATTCTACGTTGCCTGCTCACGAGTTGGCAGTCGAGATAATCTCTTCGTTTGTTCCGAAAAGAAAAACAAAAATATCGTCTATCCTGAAGTGCTTTAGGATTAACAAAAAAACGTATTACAGCTCTGTCTTGACTTCACCTTACTCATTACAAAACATACATTGAATATGTCATGCAGGATATTTTCGATTATAAGTTAAAATTTAACCATACACAGCAAAGGATGCTCTCAAAGAATAGACTTTATCTTATTCTACTCTCATTGTTTTTTGTTTGTATACAACTCTGCTTTCATTACAACTTTCCGTACTTTAGCAAAACTGCCTGTTTTTTTACAGATTTGCAACGTGTATTGTATTTAATCATTTGTATAAATACATCCTGTTCAGTGTTTTCCTTCATAATCAGCATAGTTTTATGTATACAAAGATTGCACTAAATATTCATTTGCATTAATTATTGAAAACATCTGCTTATTTTGACAGGTTGGGGCCAAATAATGTTCTTCTTTTACTTCCTAGATGTATATTCTTAGCATCATTTGAAACCCCGAGCAACGCCTGGAAAATCTGCTAGTTAATACTAAAGAAAACCTAAACTAACCACCTTCTTCTGCACGTATAATAGGTGGTCCCGTAAACACCACACCAACTTTGACTAATAATCTCCAAAATAAACAGAGTTCTACTAGCTCCACATCCCCTAAACTATCACCAACCTACAACCTCTCTAACGATACTAATCTAATTACAACCCGTTCTAAACCATACATTAATGAAAATAGTAACACTAATACCACTATAGATAACACAATTAACTCTCCTGACACAATATTTACGAATGGCTGTAACTGTAGAATCAAAAGAAATTGCCCAATAAAGGGAAATTGTCTTATTAATAATATAGTCTATACATGTGTAGTTAGCAATAAGGACTCCACTCAATCCTATATAGGAGCTAAGTCTAATAAATTTAAATTAAGGTTTAACACCTACAAATATAGTTTTTAAAATGCCGCATTAGCTAATACAACCTCCTTGGCTGAAGCAATTAATAATTATAGAAAGAAGGATATTGGTTATAATCTGACCTGGAGCGAGCTCAAAAGGGCCACTCCTTATCAAAATCGTAGATATGAGTGTAGGTTATACTCCCAAGAACTATTTGAAATCATGAAATCTGATGATATCCTATTAAATAAGGCACAGGAGTTATTTATCTCATACAATCATAGAATTAGAAAAAACCTACAAATATAACCTTAATTAATATATACCTCACTCTTATATTTTACAAATTATTATAATTTTTTTTATTTAGTTTACTTATAATTTAATATTTACTACAAATAATTACATAACTTTATTTCCCTCTTGCAGCTCACTTTACCTTAAGTTATCTTTAACCTCACTACTTATTTTAACCGCATCCCCTATCTATCGCATTTAATACCTCGGGTTAGTATATATAATTAATATCTCTAATATTACGGTTGTTTAAATAGATATGCTACTTTTTGCAAAATTTTATTTATTTTAGTCTTTCTATATATATTTTTCATTATTTTTTTTTTATTTCTTTTACTTCTTTATTTATCACATCCATAATAAGAATTAATATAATTTTAACTCTGTATGTATACCTACCAATTAATATAATTTCCTTTTATGTATCTAGGATCCTTGAAATTTAAACAGGAGTAGTATCTCTCACTAACACATCTCATCCCACATAAAATCATTTTCCCTATGCTTTTAAAAACATTCTTTACTAGCATCAAACTTGACCTCATTTTAACCCCTTCCCTTCTCTTCCCCATTATTTTCATTCAAAGCATACATTTTACATTCCTCCACTCCTAGCATAAAATGTCTACTGCGGTTATTTTATCAACTTGATCTCTAACTTTTCTATTGGTCAATTCAAAACCTGATCCCAAACAGACTTTCTTTCAATAACATACTACAACATTTCTGAAGATGGCATATATAAGTGAAGGTATGTATATCGCCTCTGATAATTTGTAATATTTTTTTTACATAGGTCTTTAATATGGTATACATACCAACATACACATATATATCCCAGAAACGATCGTAAAATGATTTTTTTTAATATAAGGAAGCTTTTCTTTGTTTTTATTTCATTGTTTTTATTCGTTTATCTTGACTCTCTTTCCCTATAATTTGTATCGTTAACTTTTGAATGTATTCTCTCTTTTCATGATATCCTCTATATTTTGATTACATAAAGTTCTTCATACGGATTGGACACTACCGTTTATATTGGTAGATTTATCTACACACACACACACACACACACACATATATATATATATATATATATATATATATATATATATATATATATATATATATATATATATATATATATATATATATATATACATATATGAAAAAGTGAGTCCTTCATCAGTGACCCTCCAACCGTCCTCGGCATTTCATCGCTTTAAGGGCTATATGCCTCAGGTTGGTGCGAACAACGGCTAAAAAAATTCGTTGGGACACGTAAATAAAGGGGGACGCTAGAGTAACAACAAAAAGGTTAAAGCAACGGAAAGTGAGTAGAAATAGACAAGTCCCAGATCTCTATGAATATAAACTCTGTGAAATCGTGAACAAGAGACGAAAGACCATCAAACCTGGTTGAAATCTGAGCAAGGAAAGAATTTCGCCCAAGTTTGAGGGGGGGGGGGGAGAGAGAGAGAGAGAAAGAAAAAGGAGAGAAGAGGAAGAAGAAGAAGAAGAAGAAGAAGAAGAAGAAGAAGAAGAAGAAGAAGAAGAAGAAGAAGAAGAAGATAAGGGGGTCTGGTCTACGAATTCGGTAAACGCAAGTTTTGTGAAGTCGCAGACGAAAGAGAGAGAGAAAAAAATTCCATACCAGCTCAGTCAAGACTGCGCGAGAAAAGAATTACACACAGGTCAAACTTGAAGGAGGAGGAGGAAAGAGGAGGAGGAGAGGTAGTGACAGAGAATGAGTGAGTGAAAGTTGAGGAGAGGTTAACAGAGAGGGAGACTGCTAGAAGTGGTAAAGATACAAGGAACGAAACAGACGAAGGCAGCATGGAAAAGTTATATGTGTAAATATGATGATAATAATGGAGCTGCGGCGTTGCAAATGGGATACATATGAAAAAGTGAGTCCTTCATCAGTGACCCTCCAACCGTCCTCGGCATTTCATCGCTTTAAGGGCCATATGCCTCAGGTTGGTGCGAACAACGGCTAAAAAAAGTCGTTGGGACACGTAAATAAAGGGGGACGCTAATATATATATATACATATATATATATATATACATATATACATGCATATGTATGGAAACACAAACAAACAAACGCACACAAACATACACACACACACACATACACACACACACACACACACACATATATATATAAATATATATATATATATATATAGTTAAAAGAATAGAGGTGTAACACACAAGTTATTATATATTGGTAAACGGAATAGAAAATGCTGACAAATTGTTCACAGTTAAAAAATGGTTTAATTAGGAATAAAAGAGTATTAGTGATTGTATGGGTTAGTATTCAGTTGTGGTTTTAAGTTTTTAAGTTTTTACCGGTTGCGCATTTCTAAATGCTTTTCAAAAATAATTTTGAGATAGAGTGTCCGTGCTGTTTGCTCAGATCAGAGCAAGCAGCACGGACACATATATATATATATATATATATATATATATATATATATATATATATATATTGGTAAACGGAATATATATATACATGTATATATGTATATATATATATATATATATATATATACGATAAGTCGCGATGCTGCATGGTCGTTAGACATGGGTAGCTACTGCAGAGCATATGCGATGGCTGGAGAGAAATGCTCCGTTGTATGTGCAATGTCAATGTGCGTGAACAGCCGGGCATGGATGTTTTGAGAAGAAACTGTATCTGTGAGTGATAAATTGTTGTGTGCGGGAGAAGAGACTGCAGTGGTATGGACATGTGATGCGTATGGAGGATGACCGATGGGTGAAGAAGTGCCAAAAAATGCCAGTTGAAGGGAGGCGTCGTAGAGGAAGACCACAAAAAATATGGGCGGAGATGGTGAGAGCATACCTCAGATCGCTGAAGCTCACGGTGGAGATGACGAAGGACCGTGATGAGTGGAGAGATGCTGTGCTGATTAGGTCTCGTCCCACCCTTGCAAGCAGGGAAAAGCGGGCGTAAAATGATGATGATGATATATATGTATGTATGTATGTTTGTATTTATGCAGGTATAAATGCATATTCCTCAATGTGGTAAAGTTGGCTGATCAGAATGAAGTGCAATAATTGTAGGAGTTGGTCTAGTAATGTACCAGCTTTAGCTGTCGCTAATCAGAAAAGGCAGGTAGGCGTAATAACCAAACTCGCTATTCTAAATATCGTAATAGTGCGAACCTTTACACCTGGTCATGAGTCTTGGCTAATGACCCAAAAATTAGAATCGCGTATACAAGTGGCCGAAATGAGTTTCTGCAGAAGTTACTCGATAGAGAGTGCAGATCGGAGATCGGAGAAGCACTCCAGGTAGAGCCCCTCTCAGAATTCAGATATCACAGGTTTGATATTATGAACCTGGTTTAGAATGTCTAAGGAAATAATCACTAGACAGATTTTACGGCTGGTGACCCAAGTGTAGATTCCAAACTAGATGTTTGGATAACTTCGATTATCTTTTGCATTTGGGGATGCATACGTATTTGTTGTAGATGGTTGTTTCTGACAGGATGCTCTGGAAAGAGTGTTTGAGAATGCATCCCCCACGATCATCTTAATAATATGGTGGTGAGGATGAAGTAGAAGAAGAATCGATTTTTGATCAGATAATTTACCGAACTTGGCCCTAAACAGATGTCAAAAAGCTCTACGTCTTCCTTAAATTATTATCAATAACGTATCAACTGGAGTGCAGCTATTATAAAAACAGAGATAGTTTTAAATGTACATCCTCTGGCCCTCTGTTTATTATATAATAACCAGAGGATGTACATTTAAAATTAGCTCTCTTCTTTATTATATATATATAAATATATATCTATATCTATATATATATATATGTGATGTGTGTGTGTGTGTGTATCTACCTATCTCTCTCTCTCTCTCTCTCTCTCTCTCTCGCTCTCTCTCTCTCTCTCTCTCTCTCTCTCTCTCTCTCTCTCTCTCTCTCTCTCTATATATATATATATATATATATATATATATATATATATATATATATATATATATATATATATATATGTACGACAGGTGAATCGTATATATTGTTCTATTTTCGTTTATGGGCGACTTTACCGCGTGTATATTTTCAAGTATATGAGTATATATATATATACTCATATACTTGAAAATATACACGCGGTAAAGTCGCCCATAAACGAAAATAGAACAATACATACGCTTCACGTGTCGTACACGTAACATTGAACAAAGCATTGATTTATGTCCAATGACCATAATTCTGACAGTGTACATTCAGTGTGAAATATTTAACATCTAGCTTGATATACAATTCTTCTTCGTAAGATAATTAAAATCACAACTAATCGCTGACGCACGTTTCTATGTTGACAAGAGATAATTTATGAATTCTCATAGTTCATGCTTAGAGAGTTTTGAGGTTAGACTTTGAGGCTTCTGTCTATAGTAAATATCATAGCTGATCTTTTTTATTGTTACACTAATCATTGCTTATCAAATTC
This sequence comes from Eledone cirrhosa, assembly GCA_964016885.1. NCBI lineage: Eukaryota > Metazoa > Mollusca > Cephalopoda > Octopoda > Eledonidae > Eledone > Eledone cirrhosa. The sequence continues at coordinate 86,878,162 of OZ024742.1, forward strand.
CAGTAATGAACTAGTTTTACTATGAAATTCATCTATATATATGTATATATATATATATAATAATAAGGGTTGACGGACCCAGCATATTTATCATTGCCAGTACCGGTTCTCAGCGCACTCAATGGGCAATGTAAGATACATTACCAGAGTATACACATAGTGCACTGCACCATATGTCTGCATATATTATGCAACAATGCACAATCGGCTTATGCGGCTTCATCAGCGGGTATCACCTAATCAGTAACCAATCGATCAACAGAATCCAAACACCGGCCCATGTATATATATATATATATATATATATATATATATATATATATATATATATATATATATATATATATATATATATATATATATATATATATATATATGTATATATATATATATACTATGATAGAAACCGATAGAAACCGAACAGACAAAAACAGAGATGCAAATAATTTCGACTCTTAACGCTTTAACACTATTAAAAGCGCACCTCACAACACCTTATTAAACTCAATCGATCTAATAAAACTAGTTAAGAACATAAGGTACAGAAAACATCATAGTAGAAATAATGCATTCTTAAACAACCTTAACTCTACTATTAAATGATTTAATAAAAAAAAAGTAATTCTAGTACATTCTTACAAAACTAATAATATATATAGCCTAGTTATAGAACATTTATATATAAAGAACTACATAGGAGTTATAACAAAACCGCTATCAAAAACCTCGAGGATATAAATATAGAAGGCCATAGTATAGAATGTAAATTAGGACATCAGAGACATACACAGCCATACACCCCTAACCCCCCAATATTCTCTCTGAAAGACCACACGGAAGACTTTAATAGTAGCCCTTCTATAAGACTAATTTGCCCCTCCAAATCTGACAATGGAATTATCAGCAAACAAAATATTAGATAGAATCATCCAAAACTTTAAGCATAAAAATATATCTTAACCAGTGGAGAAATACCGGTGAAGTTATTGGATGGTTCAGTGATATTAAAGAGAATACAAATTAAAAAAAAATATACAATTTGATATTAATTCATACTACACCTCTATTTCCCTTATCCTATTAAATAAGTGATTAATTATGGCTATGAACAATATTGACCTTACTATATCCCAAATGGATGCCATCATTGCGGCACGAAAAACCATAATTGCATTTGAAGATCAATTATGGACCCGCAAGGATACATATTACAACTTTGACATAACTATGGGATCTAGTGACTCGGCGCAGGTCTATATCTCTTAAATGAAATTCATAGGAATCTACCCTACCTCAATGGTGGTTTATACCGCGATGATGCACTACTTCTTATCGACTAAAAAATTCAACATCGAAAGAATTAGAAAACAATTACATAACATTTTCAAAAAAATCAGCTTACGTATTACCTTAGATAAAAACACTAAAAACGTTAACTTCCTTGATACAACCCTTTACCTGGACTCTAAACCAAATCTTTTCATAAACCAAACGAAAAACTACTTTATGTAGATACCAACTCTAACCACCCTAAATCCATATTAAACTCAATTACTAAAGGAATGTCAAATAGAATCTTTACTCAATCATATAATGAAACCATATTTAACAGTAATTCCTTATACTATAATGAGGCCTTAGGTAAATCAGGCCATACAAATTAAATTAATTTGTTATCTATAAAATCACATAGTTACAACATGCTCACAATATGGCAATCAGGAAAAATAATAAAAGTACTAGCCACTTTAACTCTGATACGAAGAGTAACATCAACCTAACTCGCACCAGAATAAACACCCCAGTAATAGTATAAACAGAAATATAAACAGTACCTCAAATAACATAACAAAAAACAAAAATAAAAGAAGAACTGATACATTTTTCAATCCCCCATTCAATCGAAACGTCTCTACCAACTTGCCTAAGGCTTTTTTCTCACTCCTAGACAAAAAAACTTCGCAGTCGGCTACACATACCTTAATCGTATCAATAAAAATACCATTAACATCTCTTACTCTACCACACCTAACATCGCATACCATATAGCTAGTAGTAATAAAAGGAACGTTAATAATTATTTCCAGCTAATTAAATCACAACAGTGGGTAAATTTAAATAGCAACATAGTACGAGAGAATTCTAGTAGCAATAATAATAATGGTAATAGCACTAATGAAATTAATAACAATGAGAATGATAACCACCATTACCCTAATGCTATCCCTAACAACCATGCATCTACACAACATAGTAACCGGCTAGCAAACAACTAGAATAACTGTAAATGCAGAACAAATAGAACTTGCCCCTTAGGTAAACATTGTTTAATCAAAGACATCATTTACTCATGCATAGTCAATACAAACATCTCTTCAAAAACATATATCGGTTCTACTTCGAACTGCTTCAAGACGAGATATAACTCGCATCTCCACACTTTCAAAAATCTAGCCAACTCCACTTCTTTATCTAACTACATACACTCTCTGAAAACTAGGAATATACCATATACACTTCAATAAGAAATAATAGATAGGGCCGCATCATATAAACCACCGAATACATTATGTAACCTCTGTATTCTAGAAACATGCACTATAATCTATTATAAACTAAACCTTTTAAATAGAAACTCAGAAATGTTTTCCATGTGCCCACACTACCACCGACACTCTTTCCATAACTTTAAACCTAGCTGCTAGTATATAACAAGGTCATATCTGGATTCCTCACCACCATTAACACTTCCCCTCTAGGTCTATCGGCATATAATTACCCCCACAGCATGACACTGTATGGTCAGCTCATTCTTCTACTTAACTCCTATTTATCTCAACCATATACTCTACAATTAGGAATAAACATAAATATACCAACATTTAATATAACTACTATAGATTACTTATATTTTAAATGTATAAATTAATAGCATTCTATATAAGGGATTCACTTATAACATAATATAATGTATATTAATAAAACAAGAGATTTAACTAATTGGAACTGTAAACAACTATACATTTTTTCTATAGCTTAATTATATTTTATACAGCAATGGATAGATAACAATATAATGGGACCTTTAATATATTATAGGAAAATAGATTGTATTTAAAATCAAATATAAATGAATAGCATTGGATTGGCAGTATCAGTAGAGGGTCGGACGCCATGCTTTCCATCATAGTTACGTTCCTTTACGATCTGAGTTCAAATCCCGCCGAGGTTGACTTTGCCTTTCATCCTTACGGGGTCGATAAAATAAAGTACCAGTAATGCAGTGGTATTTGCTGGCCTTGTGCCTAAAGTAGAGGCAATTATATAAGAGGGATTCAATATATAATAGCATTATATTAGAGGGTAACACAATATAATGTATTTGGAATTTAACCAATTGATGCTCTAAACAACTATACATTTTTTCTATTTTTTTTCTATCATATTCAAATTAATCGTTACTTACCTCCTCTTTCACATTATCTCCCTTTAATATAGATCTCAAACTCACTTCCGGAAATAAAACCGTTAGAAGAATCACTCCAGAACAACTCGAACCCTGGATAACAGTATAATAGGAGCAATATACAATCCATAGCTGAAACTAATTATAAACTTTCACTTAAATAAAATATAAAATATAAATATAAATGTAATGGAAAAGAAAACAATAATATTAATTGTTTCTACTTTTGGCACAAGGCCAGCAATTACCCAGTACATTAGTGGTACTTTATTTTATCGACCCCGTAAGGATGAAAGGCAAAGTTAACCTCGCAATACATGAACCAACTGAACATTACAGAAACAGTTATCACACTACATCTACCATAAACTCATAATTTTAATACACAAACATCGTTGTCTGCCTGATATGCTTGTAAACCTGTTTTATTTTATGTGATATCTTTGCCATAGAGTAATTATATATGCCTAGCACCATTGATTGTTTCCTACCTAGCTGTCCTCTATATGCCTAACGCATTTGCACTCTCTCTACGCTTGCATATGTACTGCTAATGTTGCTTAATACCTCTTTAATTATTTTACTATTCTCTTTTAATCTCTGTAACGTGCATTCTACTCAGACCATCTTTAATTATTTTACAATTATCTTATAATCTCTGACACATCCATTCCACTCTGTAAATGTGAAACTGTTGATGACAACATTAATATCCATGTGTCTATATGATGTTCAGTTGAATAGGAAGTTAATTATATGTCCCAACTTTGCTAGTGCTCCGATGATCCCAAACCAAAGTTTGGAAGAAACGAGTAAAATGTTTTGAACATAGTTTTAATTAATGTGTAATTTATATTTCTGCTCTGTAAAACATCGGATGTATTTACGTTGAGCTATTTTTCTTACTGGTAATACGGTAGTAATGAATTACTGACCTTTCCTTTTTATAGTTGTATATAGTATATATATAACTATACATAATATTATTATTGTTATGTATATATATATATATATATATTTATTAAAATAACAGATTAAAGTTTAAGCAATAAATCGCTGCTTTCACCCTTAACGGGATCTTCACATTTATTATTATTGCTATATATATATATATATATATATATATATATATATATATATATATATATATATATATATATATATATAGTAATAATAATAAAATTGAAGACTAAAATCCAAAGAGGGCTCGATAAGGAAAATATATACCAAATATATAAGCATTTTCCCCCTACACATAAAGATAGTAAAATTTTTAGTAGAAATACTATTAACATTTCTTACTCTACGACTCCTAACCTTGCACATAACATCACAGCTTCAAATTTAGCTAAACTACTTAGTCGTAGGAACACGTGCAACCCTGTAGTTAGTACTAACTGTAATTGTAGGAATCGGGCTGATTGCCCCCTATCCGGGAAATGCCTCTCTAGTAACATTGTCTACAACTGTAAGGTTGTAACACCCACGTCCCGTAGGGCCTACATAGGGTTAACCGCCAATAGTTTCAAGCAGCGTCTTTACATGCATATCGATTCTTTTCGTTACCCCCTAAGAAGGAATATGACGTCACTTTCAGCTTATATCTGGAGTCTAAAAGACAACCACACCCAATATAAGTCACACTGGGAGATCCTAGCTAGGGCTAGATCGTATAACGGAAATAAAAGACCATGTGACCTCTGCGCCCTGGAAATACACTACGCTACAGACAACATCTTAAACAAAAAATCTGAGGCAATTTCGGCTTGTAAACATAAATTGCACAACATTTTCCTGTATTACAGCCCCACGTTATACTCTAACGGATAGGACAATCTATACGTGGATATTTTACGTCTTGATGTGGGAGCTAAGTATATGTTTTGTTTATTCCTTTACTTATTTGCTTAGGTAAGTATATATTACCCGTATGTTTTGTGAAGGTATATATACCTTCTCGTACGTATATTTGACTGTTATAGCGTATAATTTATTCTGGTATTTATGGTTTGGCTATGTGTATACGGGAGTTTTGCGTCCGCGTGAGTATGCAGGTTCGTACGTATGGTGGGTGTGTGTATATGTGTACTTCTTGTTTTAGTTGACTTACGTCTCCGAACATTAGTGTATTTATATGTAGGTATGCGTGTGCGTTTGTTATATACGTATTTATTTACTTATATACGTTTATATAATTATTTATCTATTTGTACACACGCATACACACACACACATATTTATATGTGCGTGGTTTTGTATACCCATGGTAAGGTTTTGCGTATGCTTGTGTATGTACGTATCTGTTTGCGTGTATGTATTTATTTTATTTGTTTCTATTACTTCTGTATCGTATTTATTTACTTTGTTCTTAACTCTGTAGCGGAGATTCATTTGGTCTCCTAGTTAGAATTTTAGTCTACAATTTCTGCTATACCATTTACGTGGTTTTGTCTTTGCGTGCTATTGTTCTCCACGCTCCACATATGACTTATTATCTTCGTTTTTTCGTTCATTGCCAGAGAATGGCTCTATGCACCACCTAAGAGAACATTAGTCTACGACCTCTTTTATACCATAAACGTGGTTTTGTCTTTGCGCGTAATTGTTTTTTACCGCTCCTATTAATGACGTATTATTCGTTTTTTCCCGTTCTTTACCAGCGAACGTTACCACGAACCAAAGTATCGTCTTCCTGTCTTCCTCCGGTTGCAACGTTTTTTGAAATATCCAGTTCTGCGTTTACAGATTGACTTTGTTAGTTTCAGAAGATCCCTTTAAGGGTGAAAGCAGCGATTCTTTGCTGAAACTTTAATCTGTTATTTTAATAAATATATATATATATATATATATATTTTCTTTATTATCAGGTCTATTACTAACACACCTTACAGGACAGGCGCTGCGTTGACTGGAGCAAATATTCCCACTGTGTCCGGTGAAAAACATATAAGTAACTTATATGAATGACGGCGTTACACACTATCGAAAGAACAATAATATATAGAGAAGCAACAACATATAGAAAGTGATTAACAAAACACTACCATCAACGGATGTTATTTTGGATTTGTTATTGAAATAGATATCTGATGATTTCTTCAATGAAATAATAAAATGCCTGTCATTAATTTCCATGGAAATTATATAGAATTATCCACTCTATCTACCTGATGTATTTGGCATCTCGCCGTAAATCTGATTTCATACCATTCATTTTATATAAAAATATAAATAATTATATTTTGTGCGCGCATTTGAAAATGTCAGCACAACACAATGACGACTACAATGCATATCCAGCAGAAATAGATTTAATAAATAAAGTTCATTAACCGTATATAAGCATGAAACAACATCAGAGAAATGTGATAATGGGTATCTATTTTATTAAAAATATACTAATTTAAGAACATGCATATACACACACGAACAACCACTTAATTATCGATGTCAATTCTCACTTTACCTCTGAATCCATTTGATACATAATTTCCCCCGTGAAACTGACCTGGAACAGGTGGATTGTAATGTATCCCAGTGAAAGCGGATCCCAGCATGAAACCCATTTTGTGTATATAACCCTATATACATGTATACCCACGTATTTGCTAGTGAGTTGATGTGCGCCTGTATGCGTAAATACTTATGTATTGTTTTGTATTCACATGTATATATGTCGCGTTAAGTCTCACTCATTTAGATAAAAAGCGTAAATGTGCCTTGTAATAGGAGGTGAATAAATATAAATGAATGTAAAGCAATATCACGACAAACTGAACTGATAACGGAGGTATGGCATGGAAATTAAATTAAATTGGTTTATCAGAAATATTGACACTTCACCTTCGAATTTAAAATAAGAGAAGCCATTAATAGATGAAGAAGCAGAATGTGATAAGAATTGTTTAAGTATTTCAGTTAACATTGAATATTCTATATACTGAGAGGTAGTTTGAAGTTTCGAACTTTTTCTGTTTTCTGTTAGTGAATGTTTAATGTTAAACATAGATGTTTGCGCGTATGAAAACAAGGCATTGGGTTTGAGTGTAAGTGTTCACATTTCTTTAAGATAATCGCTTTATACTAATGTCCTTTCCAATGCGTAATACATAGAGAAATATCTTCTAACTTAGCACAGGATCAATTCAAAAATTCTGATTTAAATTTGATAAATATTAGCTGTTCTGATGCACAGGGATTTCCCTTGTGTATTGAAATATCCCAACTTCTTTGCAAGCATCCATACAAAGCGTTTGAGTCGCATTTATTTTTTACTGGAACCCCTTCCTAAATCATATACCATGTTGCTTACTGGACATAATATATACTCTTTGATTAAAAAATAAATATTTATTTCGAAATATACTTATGCATGTTCCGGGCTTATAATCTTGTAGATTGCATCTGTGTTTTTAATTTCTATTATACATTTATTATATAAATAAACATATGTAATGTCCCGCCAAATCTTGGCACATAAATACGGCTGACTCCTTTGTTAGAACTTCATGATTCTAGAATTTAAAGAAAAATACATACACATTTGATGTTCTACTAAATATGTATCCAGAATTGACCATTTGTAATTTCACGTGTGTAAATACATCAGGCTATACAAGGCACTCTAAATTACATAATCATATACCGGTTCAACGTCTCTTGAAATAGTAAACTTTAATCCATGATATGCAAGCCAAAATTAGGTTGTATATGCACTGTGCACAAGCACATGCATCAACGCATAAATGGTTAGCATTGATTGTACTAGTCTAACGAGTCGAAGGGTAGGGAAAGATGGATATACATCTCTCTCTCTCTCTCTAACTCCCTCTCTTTCTCTCTATCTCTACACTCACACACACACATATATATATATATTTATAATAATTTCGTATTTCGCTTACGACTGCTGGACTAGAAGACAGGCGAGAATATATAGTTTTCTCGTCTGTGTAAATGAGGGACCGTCCTGACGATGGCCAGTTAAGTCTGAAATGCATAGACGGTTGTCCCCCTTAGAGGGCGTTAGCCCCCGGTGTTTTCATAGCTACGGCTTCCTAAAAACGCATTTCTTTGGAAATAAGAAATTATTATACATATTCTATAAAGCTTAATCCTATTTATTTTCTATATATATATTTGGTTTGCGAGGTTTTTGATATGAAACCGTGTGTCGAAACAAATATTGTTATACACAAGCACAATAACAACAAACACATATAAACACAGGCTAGTAAATTAAGATAGAATACAATAACCAAAACACAGTCACCCAAACGCGAACACACACCATACACTAAACACAGACGCAAACGCATCGGCAGAGAAGAAGACAAAAAAAAAAAAAATAAATTAACAGATAAAATAAAAATGGCGTAGACATAAAATACAACAGGAGGAACATAATGGTACCAGTGATGATGTTACAGATATGCAACGAAAGAACTTTGTTAAACTATATATATGTGTTTATATCTATATTATATCTGTATTTTTGACCGTTGGTAAGTCAATGATAAACATAGAGGACCAAATGAATTAACTGTGGCGATATAAAAGATACAGAAGGGAAACCAACCAAACAGTGAGTGTGTTCTGTTACTATTTCTGGCAATATGTGGATTGGCAGTATCGGTAGAGGGTCGGATGTCATGCTTTGACGCATAGAGTTACGGCCCTTGCCATTCTGAGTTGAAAGCCCGCCGTGGTTAACTTTGTTCATCCTTACGGGGTCGATAAAATAAAGTACCAATAATTCACTGGTGAATTGCTGGACTTGTGCCAAAAGTAGAAACAATTATTTCTGGTAATGTTATTACAACAATATGAACCTCCCCAAGTATAACAATATATATATACACAAATAAATCCACCAATTAATTGTAGAGTCCAAGCTGTATGGAGAAATCAATGTAATCCGTATGTAGAAGATGTCGTGAAGCAAAGTTTAAGATACAAAATTTCAACGATATAATTCATTGGAAGCAGAGTCAAAATAATACACATATTGAAAAAATGAAATTCATAGTAAAACTGTAATTCATAGTAAAACTCATTATTTTACGATCGTTTCTGGGGGATATTTCTCGGTACGTTCATTCTATAAGTGGTCTATGTAAAATATAACAAATTATCAAAGTAAAACAATATACATAATACTTCCCTACCCGCCGTCTTCAGAAATAATGAGTTTTGTTTATTAAAGAATATAAAAACATTTATGAATAAGTAACCTTTTAAAAACAAGGTTGAGATTGGCCAATAGTAAAAATAGGAAGGGGCAATCTAGATCATTAAGCTCGTAGTAGTAGATGAATAAATTAGTAGTCAGGGGATGAGGTATCGAATGACCTTTAAGAAAATACAAGAAAGTTGCGAGTGTAAAGGAATTTAGGGAGATTGTATAGAAAAGTTTGAACGGACAAGGAAGATTAAAGTTGGAGGGAAAGGGGTGCAGATGTCAGTGTGTTATATCTAGTAGAATAGTATAGAACAATCCTAAGTATTTGTTATTTATTTGTTCAAGAGGAATAATTTGTTCTAAAAATAGAACTAGTAGAACCAAAGAAAAGTACAGTTTAGATAAAAAAATATATAGGTGAGAAAATAATAAAATTTGTGTAAGTATTGTATTGTGTTAGGGTGATCAGAATGAAGTTTTACCTGTAGTGAATTGTATTTTCGAAAGAGGAAATCTCATTCATAATCTGTATAATAATCTGTCTATATATATATTCATATATATGTGTATATATATATATATATATATATCGTTTCTGAATTTGTTTAGCAAGATTCTTTATCTGAAAACGTGTGTTGAAAGCGATATTGTTATACTTTGGGAGGGTCATGTTGCCAATAAGAAACACACGCATCAACAGCTTTCACTTCAATTTATTATAATAAATTTATAAATTTAGGAACTTATACATTTCCGGTTGGTTGGTTGGTTCCACAACCAGATGGTTGTCAAAGTTCTTTCCTCACACATTATGTGACCTCTTCAAAGACTGGGGATTCTTTTGTTTGTTTTTTGTGCCTCTCCTTTGTTCTGTCCTACATCATCTTGTTTGTGTGTGTGTGTTGTGTGCTTAGTTTGCGCATGTGTTACATCCGTGTGTCTGTGTGTGTTTATATTCGTTTATTTATTTGTTTATTTACATGTTACTGGTTGGTTGTTTATTCTATGTGCGTGTGTGTTTTCATTTTGTCCTTAAATGTAAGTTGTGATGTTGCTGTTCCACTCATGTTTCTATTTAATTTTTGTTGTAATTCATTTATGTTTATTGCCTCTGTGATTTGTCTAAATATTGCGTCTTTTCTGTGTGTAGATTCTATTTGTAACTCTATGTTCTCTAATTTACCCTAATTTACCTTAATTTACCTTAAAAGGTAAATTAGAGAACATAGAAATAATAAATATAATCTACACACAGAAAAGACGCAATAAACATAAATGAATTACAACCAAAATTAAATAGAAAACATGAGCGGAACAGCAACATCACAACTTACAATTAAGGACAAAATGTAAATACACACGCACGTAGAACAAACAACCAACCAGTAACATGTAAATAAACAAATAAACACACACAGACACTCGATGAAACACATGCGCAAACTAAGCTCACAACACACATGCAAAAACAAGATGACGTAGGACAGAACAAAGGAGAGGCATAACAAACAAAGAAAATAATCCCCAGTCACTGAAGAGGTCACAGAATGTGTCACGAAAGGACTTTGACAACCATCTGGTTGTGGAACCAACCAACCGGAAATTTATAAATTCCTAAATTTATAAATTTACTATAATAAATTGAAGTGAAGAGGCTGGTGCGTGTGTTTCTTATTAGCAACATGACCCTCCCAATATATATATATATATATATATATATATATATATATATTAGAAAGTGAGGTGTTTTTTACAAAATGAAAAATAACCGAGGTGTCCTACACGAGTGAAAGTATAAAGAAAAAGAGATAAAATCGAAAATGCAACTAGAGTCTTATTTTTTTTTTAAATATATATATTTATTTGGTTCCTTTACCGGTTTCGCAGTTCTTCTGCTTTTCAAAAGATGGGTTGAGATGGAGGGTCTGTATACAAATTATTATACATATATATATATATATATATATATATATATATATATATTAATAGAAGTCTGTTTTTATTATTTTAAATAGATCTACTGTCAAATTTTCCTACTCCACTACCAAGAATATACAACAGAATATAAGTGCATACAACACATATAAGTGTAGAAAAACCATAAATATACCACCAACACATCAACTCAACCATAATAATACTATAATAAACCAAAACAAACCACCTTCTTCTTCCCCTATTATAGGTACCGTAAACTCTACACCAATTTTGACTAATAATCTCCAAAACAAACAGAATTCTACTAACTCGACATCCCCTAAATTATCACCCACCAACATTCTGTCTAACCATACTAATCTAATTACAACCCATTCTAAACCATACATTAATGAAAATAGTAGCACTAATACCACAATAGAGAACACAATTAACTCTCCTGTCACAATATTTACGAATGGCTGTACCAGTAGAATCAAAAGAAATTGCCCATTAAAGGGAAATTGTCTTATTAATAATATAGTCTATAAATGTGTAGTTAGTACTAGGGACTCCACTCAATCATATATAGGAGCTAAGTCTAACCAATTTAAAGTAAGATTTAATACCCACAAACATAGTTTTTAAAATGCCGCATTAGCAAATACAACCTCCTTGGCTGAAACAATTAATAATCATAGAAAGGAGGATATTGATTATAACCTGACCTGGAGCGTGCTCAAAAGGGCCACCCCTTATCAAAATAGCAGATATGAGTGTAGGCTATGCTCCCAAGAACTATTTGAAATCATGAAATCTAATGATATCCTATTAAATAAGCGACAGGATTTATTTATATCATGCAATCATAGAATTAGAAAAAAAACTTCAAATACTATAAACTTAATTAATATATACCTCACTCTTATATTTTACAAATTATTATAATTAATTTAAAAAAGAAAATTAATTTAGTTTACCTATGATTAGATATTTACTACAAATAATTTCATACTTTTATTTCCCTCTTGCAGCTCACTTTACCTAAAATTATCTTTAACCTCACTACCTTTTTAACCGCATCCCCTATCTATCACATTCAATACCTAGGATTAGTAAATATAATTAATATCTTTAATATTATGGATCTTTAGATAGACACACTACTTTTTATAAATTTTCTCTATTTCAGTCTTTCTATATATATATATATATATATATATATATATATATATATATATTTGTTTTTGTTTTACTTGTTTATTTATCACATTCATAATAAGAAATAATATAATTTGAACTCTTTAAGTTTACCTATCAACTAATTTAATTTCCTTGTATGTATCTAGGATCCTTGAAATTTAAACTGGAGTAGTATCTCTCACTAACATCTCATCCCACAAAACATTAAATAATACGATATCTTTCCTAAATATCTGATATATGTCAACACTAAAATGATTCACTTAGGCTTTGTGTGAAAGCAGGTCTAGTATAAATACGTTTACAAATATACATGTCTTGATTTTTTTCCATGCTAACAACGATTATGTATGCCGCAGACCTAGCAATATGAATAATAACACTCTTGCATTTAACTTATTGCCTTATCATATATCATCTTAACTTGTGAGCATCGTAGAACATTATATTTTCGCTGAACGATATGAAAGTTATAAATTGATGTGGTGGTGTACATATTTACTTTTTTGATATTATTGCAAATATATTTATCCGTTGGCCGATGCTACGGATATGAAAGCTTATGGTATATACATGTGGTGACCTCATGTTGAATTATTCAAACACAGTTTCAAGAATTAAAATCTAATAATATATGTCTTATGCAACTATATTTGCACCATGTATGTAATTAATATATTACATCGTCTCTCAGAAAACCTGGGTGAAGTTGTTGAGTACTTCATTAATGAAAATGAAATCCAGCTCACATAATACAAAACATGAATTAAACTCACCAATACACTCATATGCTCACCCCCCCCCCCCACACACACACACTCTTTCTTTCTCACGCACACACACTACCAATATTCTAGTATATTACCATTTGCATCCTTTCTTCCGAAAAAAAATTCAAATTCAATCTTTACTCGAATGTGAATAATCGATTATTTCGACCAGCACATACGATATTTCATGAATTGATTTCAGGAGAAGCTTTGTGTTCCTGATTTTCTTATATTCTATTCTAGCCTTTGTATTCTATTTATTAGAGTTTGTCTCTTTTTTTGTGTGTAATGATATGCCTATTCTTATTGCATTATATATAAAAGAGAAACTCTATCCTTCAATGTCTTTAAATCCGAAAGAATATATTATGTTTATCTCTCTATTGAATGAAAATTGAAGACGCTATTGAAGGGATTTCACAATTGTTAATGTTTTTTTTTGTTTTGTTTTTTTTTGTTCTTGAACATTATGAAAGTGTGTGCTTACTCCTGTTCCCCTATTCTGGTATTGATAGGTAAGGTACATAATGATTTAAACGTTACGATATTTGTCGTTCATCTACTTATGTTATAACAATCGGAAGGGAAACTATATTATATAGTGGGGCAGAAGTTATAAGCAAATTGAATGAAATACTTACATATTCCCTTCATATGAATAAATATGATGCTAAAGACAACTAAAACCTAACGTACTGATGCAAGCATACATTTCAGATGAGAAATATACACATAAACATAAGCATATTCCATTTCTCATAAAGCTATTGCAGTAATCATATCACTCTTCTGATGCATTATACAGTCTATTGGAAGATCTGAATTGTGCTCGTATATATCCCATAGGATGTTGTTGAATTTGATTCGAGTAACCAACCAAATTACCAACAGAATACATGCATGCTATCCAAAATACCTACGTGCAATCATATGTCCGGTAGAGGTTAAGGGTCATTTTTCAGAAAACTGTTTCTGATAATTCATGTAGTCAATATTCCTGGGATCCATAAGTGCACATAATTTGTTAGCATGACATATTGTGAATAAATAAGAGCATCTATTATTTATTATTCGATATTCTGACACTGAATATTACTTCAGTTTTCATATCTACATCATGTTCTGGTTGATTATATTTGTGTTTGTAATTTCCATTATATATGTAATTATATAAATCAACATATATGATGCCCATCAAATCTTGTCATATAAATACAGCCGATTCCATTGTTTCAACTTCACATTTCTTTATCTAGATTGTAATGAAAAATATATATACATTTAATATTCAACTAAAATATCTATCTAAAATTCCATTAACGAATTCTGAGATCCTACTGTAAATAATTGTAACTAATGCTGCTATCTCCTTAAAAATACTTATGAGTATATAATTTCACATAACAAAATTAATTATATATTTTCTGCTAAATCATGTAAGAAACAACTATCTTCACCTACCATTATTTGCTGAATTTTCACGTGTTCATACGATTTTGTCGTGCTTAATAACATATCATACCGTTCTCGCTTTAGTTTTCGCACTATATTAACCCATTACATTTGAGAGCATTTCTATAAAATCTGCAAAAGGATAAATTATGTCTTTATTTCTGAGTCTCAACAACAATTATGTACAATTTTCTCTTTGCTTTCCTATGTGTATTTTACTCTTCAATAAAATCTGATGTCTGATGATCGTCGGACATTGGAATCCATCAATATTCAATAAATTGCAAACGAAATTATGCTATAAGTCGGCCCCTCCCCACATACAAATTGACATATAAGTATACATAGAAGACTCTTATACACATATTTGTGCATATATACATCACTTCACTTCTTCTCTCGGGATTAATTTTAGGTTTCTTCCCACACCAACAATTCAACAAAAATATCTAAAAGTAGGTTAAATATGCATCTGTAAACACGAACAACAAATCAATTTATATTTCGTTGTTACATTGAAATAATTTTTCCTCAGATTTATTCATTCATTTATTCTTACATTCGGTTATCCATTCAAGCATTTCTACCATTCTTATTTCCTTTCTTTATTCATTTCAAATCGCCATATTATACATTTGCTTTTTCTGTTCTTAATAATCACTTTATTTAATTCCAACAAATGCAATTGAATCAGAGCTCCCAAGTTAAATATAATTGAAGCATATTGGCAACGAGTGCGCACACTTGTCTACGTGACCTATCAACCTCAGCCACGCATAGATATTTCTCCATTCAATGCAAACTAAATACTATGAATATATTTCCTGTGAGAGATGAAAGGCGGTATTAAGAATGAAAGGTTCAATGTAAGGAATAGAAAGACATAAAGATAAAGAAAAGGAAAAGAACAAGGACAGGAAATATTAAGTGTGAGTAATGAAACACAAATGGTAATGGGTTTAAAGACAAGTGTATTTAAAACATTGTTGAGTTTATTATTTTGCCGTAAACATTTTTAAGAAATGGGTTATCTAACTTATAATTATATAAAAACAGGAAACAAACCAGAGATATGAAATTAAAGTACACAAACATATTTGAAACATTTCTTACGTAAATGAAACCGTTTCCGCAGACGCTAGAGGAAGTTATATACACAGTTCTCTTCTGGGAAATAAATAAAAGCATCTGGTAAAGGAAACGTAGTGGATGTCTATAGACAGTTGGAAATAAACGTTGAGACAAAATTGATGACGATGATAATGCTGATGTTTATTAAGATGAAGTTGCAGAATTGTTTTCAAACATGAATACATATCAGTAAATATACGTCAGTCTAAAGCACTTGTTACATAAACTATAGTCATATGGTCAACATTCTGCTTACGTGTTATGTTACTTTTCCGTTATAGTAATTTTATAGTATTTCAGAAAGAAGTTACATTATTATTAAATATAAAATAGCCATAAACCGCTCTGGAAAATATTATGACCATGTTGGTGATTATATTAGAATCAAAATAATAGTCATTAAATTCTCAGATATATAACATATTTTGTTTACCGTTGATTTACATTTAATATATATATATATATATATATATATATATGTATGCGTATGTGTGTGTGTATGTGTGTTTATGTGTGTGTGTGTGTGCGCGTAGGTGCGTGTATGTGTGCATATATATAACTATATATATGTACATATACACACACACACACACACACATATATATATATATAAATATATATATATATATATATATATATATAGAAAAAGAGATGAAATCAAAAATGCAACTGGAGTCTTCTTTTTGTTTTTAAATATAGAAAATGTATTTGGTTCCTTTACCGGTTTCGCAGTTCTTCTGCTTTTCAAAAGTAGAGTTGAGATGGAGGCTCTGTGGTTTTTCTCACATCTGATGTGAGAAAACCACAGACCCTCCATCTCAACTCTACTTTAGAAAAGCAGAAGAACTGCGAAACCGGTAAAGGAACCAAATAAATATATATATTTAAAAAAAAAAAAAAGACTCCAGTTGCTTTTTCGATTTCATCTCTTTTTCTTTATACTTTCACTCGTGTAGGACACCTCGGTTATTTTTCAATTTGTAAAAAAAACCTCACTTTCTAATATATATATATATATATATATTTATGAAAATGACACATTAAAGTTTAAGCATAGAATCGCTGTTTCAGAAGGGTGAAAGCAGCGATTCTTTGCTTAAACTTTAATCTGCTATTTTAATAAATATTTCCTCTAAGGTTCTTATATATTTGATATATATTTATCCTTATCGAGCCTTCTTTGGATGTTTGTCTTCAAATTTATTATTATTACTATATATATATATATATATATATATATATATATATATATATATACATACATCAGGAAGGAAGAGTGACACGGTTTGTTATACAAACAAGGTTTTCAATCTCATTGCTGACAAATGTTTCTCTGAACTGGTAGGTCTACCCGCTTGTTTTCACGTTCTTCGATCACCAATACAAAGTTATAACCTGTCAATTCTTCGGACCTTGTGAGAATGAAAGGAATATACAGGCATGGCTACTATATATAGTAGTAATGGCATTCAATCAGAACAATAACAACAATATTAACGATGCTAGCAATAAATTATTTGAAATAATCACAACATCAATCTAGGTGGGAAGTATAGTATATCTACGATTTTAGTGTGTCTAGCTGACATGAGGCAGATGTATAAAATTGACATGTAAAAGCTGTCATGGGGTGTATTATATATAGTGTAAAGATAAGCCGGTGGCTTTAAACAATGTAGGTCTGGTGGCCGTAAGAATAATTTATTATCTGACAGATGAAGAATTTATCACTGTAGTGAGAATATTAATATTTGTGTGGTCTATATGAGATGAAAGGGTTGTCTAGCTTTCTCATCATCAATAGCATACATGTATAAGACAACATCAACAGAGTAGCAATATAATAGGCAAGTTATTACAGAGGTTAGGGAGACAATATATATATATATATATATATATATATATATATATATATATATATATATATATATATATATATATATATATATATCTATATATATATATATTTATATATATATATATGTTTATATATAGGTATATATATATATATATATATATATATGTAACCCATTAGCAACCACGCAGCACGTTTATTCTCATATTTACATATATTTTTCCCTCGCAGTGACCCGTCTATTTCGTTCTTACTGCTCCTTCTTTCTCTGTATCGTTACCCTCTCTAGCAGTCACTCTCTCTGTTAGACTATTCCTCACCCATCACTCACTCACTCTCTGTTACTACCTATCCTCCTCCTCCCTCTTCCCGTTTGACCTGTGCGTAATTCTTTTCTTTCGCACCCTTGGTCAGGCAGGTTTCCTTTTTTTTCTCTCTCTCGTCTACGATTTCACAGAACTTATGTTTACCGAATTCTCAGACTAGATTCCTTCTTCCTCCGTTAGATCTGTACGGAATTCCTTCCTTGCTCACATTCCAACCAGGTTTGATGGTCTTTATTCTCTCTCGTTCACGATTTCACCTAACTTATGTTCATGGAAATTTGGGACTTGACTCCTTCTTCCTCACTTTTCGTTGCTTCACCATCTATGTCTGTTTACACTCTCGTGTGCCCTTTATTTACGTGTCCCAACGACTTTTTTTAGCCGTTGCTCGCACCAACCTGAGGTATATGGTCTTTAAAGCGATGAAATACCAATGATGGTTGGAAGATCACTGATGGAGGACTAACTTTATTCATATATATATATAAAGAGAAAACATGCTGACTACAATTATAACACGAGGAAGGTAAAGTTCTGCTGTAGTAGTATTTTGAAATGTTCTTGTATTTAGGTTCATTTGTTGAGCGTCAAGGGTGAGTAAGTTGTGTTGACAGCAGCTGAGAAGAGATATATTTATGTGTTGATAAGGTACTTACAGACATTAGTGTGGTATAGAACTAAGAAGGTTACAATCTACTTAATGACTATATTTCTGTGGTGGTTCGTGCAGTATAGTGGGTATCCTAAGTTGAAAGCTAAGTTACGTCGGTTCGATTTACGGAGGCTTAAATCTTGTGAATTTAGTGGCGATCCTCTGTCTGCAAAAGATTGATCTTTCTAACTTGTTGTTGAGTAGCCTTTTTACATTTCTAAGGATATATAGTAATTCTAGATCACAGAGCCTACAGTGGGACATACCGGTACTGTAAGTCTTTGCAGCCGACAACCTCGACCAGTTGATACTGTAGTTGGTGTTATTTTCCTTAAGCTCCCATATTTTTTTGGCGAGTGTTGTAGAACCCATAAGTACACGATTTTTCCTCGAATGTCTGTGCACATACCATCCTTTTTTAAAAGTACCCGCGGTGTATCCAATATAATGCCAAGTGGAGTTGTCTGAGTTGACTAGGCTCGAATCAAGGCATTTATTCGCCAATGTGCACCTATCCGGTAGCTGACAGTTAAAGTTTGAGGTATTATTTCGTGCAGCTTCCACACTGATATTTCGTACACTGCTATAAGTGGGTTGTGATTCATGCCCGTTGGGGTTTTGCTGCTGCGTCCTTGTATGCGCTTGCTGTTGTGATACTGTGATGTGTTTATGTTTATAATTTGGTGCTATGTTGCGCATAGGTGGGGCGGATTCCCTAGAGGTATTTGTATGGTTGATCTTGCGTATGTGCGATTTTATATTTGCTGCCGTACAATATGAGAGTTTTATAGTTTTTCTAAT
The DNA here is from genome assembly GCA_964016885.1 of Eledone cirrhosa. Lineage (NCBI taxonomy): Eukaryota > Metazoa > Mollusca > Cephalopoda > Octopoda > Eledonidae > Eledone > Eledone cirrhosa. The sequence continues at coordinate 86,897,916 of OZ024742.1, forward strand.
GAGTATTTTATGATAGCTGTGTGAAGTAGGGAAGTGTTTATCTATTAGTTTAAAGAATGTAGAAGGCAGTCTAGTTTTTACAGAGGAGTTGAACATTGGATTGAACCAGGTATTTTCTTTCTCTGATTCTTCTATTGTTTCTAGGGTGTACATTATTGGTGTTTGGACAGCTTACTCTAGGTGTTACGTGCCTAACTCTATGTCTAGACCTGTTACCTCTATTTTTGTGTGAGCGGTTGGTGTAATTGCTAGTAGGTTTGTTTAAGTTGTATTTATTCTCTATATACTGCAGTTTATCTTTATGTCCAGCCCTATGTAATGCTGCGTTATAATAGTTAGCATGTTCATTAAACATTTCTAGGTTTGAGGATAAGCGGGATATTCTAAGTGATATACTACGTGCTATGAATATGATTATGGATTTGGTGTGGTTTGAGTTATAACTAATGTAGGCCAGATTCTCATTATTTTTGTGGAAGGGTTCTATTAATCCCATATTTAGATTTAGAGTCACATCTATAAAGTTTACCTTCTTATGGTTCAGTTCGTAGATAATACTTAGGCCTAGGTTTTTGAAGAATGTTCTAATGTTTTTTCTTAATCTTTCCATGCTCTGGTTGTTTATGTTCCTAGCTATAAGGAGCGTGTCGTCTCTATAAATCCCTCCCTAGAGGTTACTCAATTCCTTATGTAGGTTGTGTGCTATAAATAGCCCCACGACATCAGTGATTTGCGCAGAGTCATTTGATCCAATTGTGATATCGAAGCTGTTTATCCTATCTCTTCTTACCCAGTAGCTATTTTCAAATTTTATGATAGTCCTTCTAGCCGCTACTATTATTTCAATTTCCTCAGGGGTAAGATCGGAGTTATCTAGGGTGGCTGGGGATATGGAAGCATAGTAGTCGTTTATATCAAATTGTATGAAGTTACATGTCTCCCTATTTTGTATTTTATTGAACATTCAATCGCCTCCTTACTGTTACCCCATGAATTGATTTCTAGTTTACCCTTTATTTGTGCGATTACCCTATCTAGAATATTCTTGCTAATTTTACCTATATCTGACTTAGATGGGCATATTAATCTAATAGTATGGTTTGTTTCAAAATTCTTTTTGTGATCCTTCATGTTAAATGTGGGATTGCACGAGGTTAGAGGCTCGGTCCTAGCAGGTATTCCGAGTTTATTTACTATCCTAAGGCCCTCCTCGTTAATGCTGGTGAGTGTGGATTCATTTGTTTTTTTTTTGTATTTTTTATGTAGTTCACGCTGAATAAAATTATTGTATGTGTTAAGGTCCTTAGAGTATACGTTTGTTGTTTTGTTTACCTATACTATGATACCGTTAGTGTATTTTAGTTTTTTTAGTAGTGTATTGATGCCATTTTGTAATTTGTTGTGATGTGTTCTTTTTTTGAATTTAGTTCCGCTTATATTATTCATAAGGTCCAGCTCAACAAATGAACCTATATCCAATAACATTTCGAAATACTACTACAGCAGAACTTTACCACCTTCCTCCTGCTATAATTGTAGTCAGCATGTTTTCTATATATATATATATATATATATATATATATATATATTGCCCCCTTACCCTCTGTATTAACTTGGCTATTATATTGCTACTCTGTTGATGTTGTCTTATACATGTATGTTATTGATGATGAGAAAGCTAGACAATCCTTTCATCTAATATAGACCACACAAATATTAATATTCTCACTACAGTGATACATTCTTCATCTGTCAGATAATAAATTATTCTTACGGCCACCAGACCTACATTGTTTAAAGCCACCGGCTTATCTTTACACTATATATAATACACCCCATATAGCTTTTACATGTCAATTTTATACATCTGTCTATGGCAGCTAGGTTTACACGCTAAAATTGTAGATGTACTATACTTCACAGCTAGATTGATGTTGTGATTATTTCAAATAATTTATTGCTAGCATTGTTAGTATTGTTGTTATTGTTCTCATTGAATGCCATTTCTACTATACATAATAGCCATGCCTGTATATTCCTTTCATTCTCACAAACTCCGATGAATTGACTGGTTATAACTTTGTATTGGTGATCGAATAACGTGAAAACAAGCGGGTAGTGATCTCTAGACCTACCAATTCAGAGAAACAATTGTCAGCAATGAGATTATAAACCTTTCTTGTATAGCAAACCGTGTCACTCTTCTTTCCTGAATTATCATTACTCCAAGTGGTTACAACATAGGAATTATAGCGTACTCGCAGCATTACTATGGAAACGCCTTGTTGAGTGAAACTTAGCCAAGCGTTGATATCATCCACTACCCGGAGTACCATAACTGGACTATACTTAAGTGGACTACCTATAACAATAATTTGTTACCCAGTATATATATATATATATATATATATATATATATATATATATATATATGTAAATATATATACTTTCTCTCAATTTCATACATAATTTGAATATTATATTAACCCAGTTAACAGAATATACGCATGTCTTCTATTATGGCAGAAAGTGGACAGCATAAAAAACAGGTATCGAATTCACACCATGCGTCTATGATAAAATTACATCAAACAGAGACTGGAAAACGTTTTCGGTTTTGTTAACCTCTATGAATTAGCTTTGCGTCAAACATAACATTATTGGCAGTATCGGTAGAGGGTCGGACGCCATGCTTTCCAGCATACTTACGTCCCTTTATGATCTGAGTTCAAATCCCGCCGAGATTGACTTTGCCTTTCATCCTCACGGGGTCGATAAAATAAAGTACAATTTATGCACTGGGTAATTGCTGGCATTGTGCCTAAAGTAGTAACAATTATTATTATATAGAAAACATGCATTGAATCTGTTAACTTAAAATCAAATTGGTTACTCGCTCAATGTTTCCAAAGAATAGAGTGTTTCCTTCAATTTCTGTCTAAATCCTAAAGTGTAATAAGTCCAAATTAAAATAAGCTTCAATTTGCACAACCACGTGGTATACGACATATGTCAACTTAATATATGTATATAAATGCATTATTATGCATATATATTTATGTAGGCATATATTATGTAGGCATATATTATTAACGCATCAATGTGAGGCTGACATTATATATATATATATATATATATATATATATATATATATATTTGTGTGTGTGTGTGTGTGTGTGTATTCCTATTGTTGAAAAGTAAAATACACATAGGAAAGCAAAGAGAAAAATGTACATAATTGTTGTTGAGACACAGAAATAAAGAAATAATTTAGACTTTTGCAGATTTTATAGAATTGCTCTTAAATGAAATTTGTTAATATAGTGTGAAAAATGTATATATATATATATATATATATATATAACGAAGGAAATATGGTAAAGAACCAGGTGGACCATAACGCACCAAAGTACTCAATACTTAGGGTAGTAGAGTAGGTAATAGGAACGAGTAGGACCCCGACGGCTGAGGTCAAGCCGTTTCGACAGCTAATTCTGGACTCAGTCCAGAATTAGCCGTCGAAACGGCTTGAGCTCAGCCGTCGGGGTCCTACTCGTTCCTATATATATATATATATATATATATATATATATATATATATATGTGTGTAGATAAATCTACCAAAATGTACGGAGTGTCCAATCCGTATGAAGAAGTCAATGTAATCCGAATATCATGAAAAGAGAAGATGTATTCAAAAATTATTTTCGATGAAAAATACAGGAAAACGGAGTCAAGATAAAGTAATAAAAGTAATGAATAAACAAAGCAACAGTTCCTTATATTAAAAAATTCATCATTTTAAGATCGTTTCTAGGATATATATGTTAGTGTTGGTATGCATATCATATAGATCTATGTAAAAATTGTACAAACTATCAGAAGGAATATACATACCTACACAGATATATGCTGTCTTCAGAAATAATGATATTTGTTTATTGAAAAAAAAACAACAAATATTTAATACAATAGGTCTGTTTGGGAACAGGTTTTGAATTGACCAATAGAAAGATAGTGAAGGTCAAGATGGTAAAATAGTAGTAATAGAACCTTAATTTAGGGGTAGAGGAATGTAGATTTCAGTTTTGGATGGAAAGAATATTATGAATGAAAGATTATTTTAGGGATGAAAATTGGTCATATGCTGTCTTCAGAAATAATTATATTTGTTCATTGAATAAAACCAACAAAGATTTAATATAATAGGTCTGTTTGGGAACAGGTTTTGAATTGACCAATAGAAAGGTAATAACTGGCTAAATGGTAAACTAGTAGTAATGGAACTTTAATTTAGGGGTAGAAGAAAGCAGATTTCAGTTTTGAATGGAAGGAGTATGATGAATTAAAAGGTTATTTTAGGGATGAAAATAGGTCAGGTCGGTAAAAAGTACACGAAAAATTGCTGTTATAAAAGAATAATGCCAATGTAAATATCTAAGGAGACTAACATTTTACGATAAAAGTGTTAGTGAAACAAATATATGGAATTTACATCTATGAAAAGAAAATAAATTAATTAAATTGATAGGTATATTTATATTCATAACATTATATTAATGCATATAGATATGATAAATAAGAGTTAGATGTAATAGAAGAGTGCTGTTAAAAAGGAGGGGACATTTATTAAAAACAAATATATATATAATTATTGGGGGGGGGGGGGGATGAATTTATTAGTGAGAAATAACAAATATATAGAGATTACAAGGAACATAGAATCATAATCTGAAATTAAAACAGTATATATGTATACTTAATGGTATCAATTTTAGAAAAAGATAGTTGTAAAAGGGAAATAAAATATAGTATATAAATGTATAGTTAACACTAAGGACTCAATTTATTCATATATAGGAGCTACCTCTAACCAATCTAAAGTAAGATTTAATACCCTCAAACACAGTTTTTAAAATGCCGCATTAACTAATACAACATCTTTAGCTGAAATAATTAATAATTATAGAAAGAGGAATATTGATTATGACCTGACCTGGAATGTGCTCAAAAGAGCCACCCCTTATCAAAATAATAGATATGAATGTAGATTGTGTTCCCAAGAACTTTTTGATATAATGAAATCTAAGGATATCCTATTAAATAAGCGACAGGAATTAATAATATCGTGTAATCATAAACTGAGAAAAACCTTTAAATATTATAAACCTAATTAATATACACTTTAGAAATTATTATAATAACATTTTTTTTTTTTTTTTTTTAAATTTAGTTAACCTATAATTAATATTCTACTACTAATGAACTACATAATTTTATTTCCCTTTTACAACTATCTTTTCCTAAAATTGATACCATTAAGTATACATATATACTGTTTTAATTTCAGGTTATGATTCTATGTTCATTGTAATCTCTATATATTTGTTATTTCTCACTAATAAATGTAACCCCTCCACCCCAATAATTATATATATATATTTTTTAATTTGTTTTTTGTTTCCCCTTTTTTCTTATTTCCCCTCGTTTTTAACAGCATTCTTCAATACATCTAACTCTTATTTATCATATCTATATGCATTAATATAATTTTATCAATATAAATATACCTATCAATTTAATTAATTTATTTTATTTTCATAGATGTAAATTCCATATATTTTTTTCGCTAACACTTTTATCGTAAAATGTTAGTCTCCTTAGATATTTACATTGGCATTATTCTTTTATAACAGCAATTTTTCGTGTACCTTTTACCGACCTGACCTATTTTCACCTGTAAATTAAGCCCCCATATTAACTGTGAAACTAGAAATGTAGTATATAGCATAAGATGTACTGAAGGACAATGTAGAGACAAACATATAGTGTACATAGGTGAGACAGCTCGTAGTGTAGAGGAACGGATAAATGAACACTGGCGAGACCTTCAAGATAGTAAAGAATCATCTGTACTCTACCAACATGCTAAAATAGAACACAAGGGTAAATTAGAGAACATAGAAATAAAAATAGAATCTACACACAGAAAAGACGCAATGTTTAGACAAATCACAGAGGCAATAAACATAAAAGAATTACAACCAAAATTAAATAGAAAATATGAGTGGAACAGCAACATCACAACTTACAATTAAGGATAAAATGAAAACACACACGCACATATAACAAACAACCAGCCTGTAACATGTAAATAAACAAATAAATAAACGAATGCAAACACACACATACACCCGGATGTGCCGCATGCGCAGCCTGAGCACACAACACACACACAGAAACAAAATGGCGTAGGGCAGAACAAAGGAGATACACAAAAACAAAGAAAAGAATCCGCAGTCACTGAAGAGGTCACAGAATATGTGAGGAAAGAACTTTGACAATATATAAACAACCATCTGATTATGGAACCAACCAACCAACCAACCGGAAATTTATAAATTCCTAAATTTATAAATATATTATATTAAATTGAAGTGAAACATCTGGTGCGTGTGCTTCTTATTGGTAACATGGCCCTCCCAAAGTATAACAATATATAAATATACACACACACACACACACACACATATATATATATATATATATATATATATATATATATATATATATATATATATATATATATATATATATATATGGGTGTATGTGTGTGTTAGTATGTATGTTACAACGTATAAAAGTGTAGTTGTTAAATTTTCTTGGTATCTACAATGTTTTGGCATTACCAACTGTTTGTTATATTTCTTTAAAATAATTCATTATATATATATATATATATATATATTTATTTATTTATTTATTTAGAGAGAGAGAGAGAGAGAGAGAGAGACAGAGAGAGAGAGAGAGAGAGAGAGAGAGAGAGAGAGAGAGAGAGAGAGAGAGAGAGAGAGAGAGAGAGAGAGAGAGAGAGAATAGAGTGAGAGAGAGAGATGTATATGTTTTCTTTCATGACTCCCTCTGTGAATTGCTTCATTTTTTATCAAATAATTTACAAAGCCAGTATTAGGATCATTGTTCAAATAATGTACTGAGTGCTCTTTTCAATATTGAATAGAAATATAATACTCAGATGAATATAAAATATATATAACATTTTTCTATAGTTTGTAATTTTTTTAAGTTTAGTTTTCTAACATGGAAACATCTATAAAATCTTATGTATCAGTTCATAATAAATCCTTTTAATTGCAGCTCGCAATACAAATCGGGGAAGCTTTCCTTATATATTGCTATATGTTAAAAGAGTTGGACAATTTGTCGTTTTTCTTTCTCATTCTTGACATGCTTTTTCAGTAATATCATAAAATGTAGTCTTTCATTTATCTTATTCTTTCTGTATCAACATTCTTTGTACACATCTACTCTCTCTGCCACACAAAAATGGATTAAAGCGTAATGGATTGTTATTATTTAAGCAATAACATACCAATAGATTTGTTGGATTATGTGTATCTCTAATTTCGTCTTTAAATCATACAACAGTGGGTTAGTCATTGTCTGCTCTAAAGCTGTAGCAATTTACTACAACACTTGAGGGAGACATTGTCTAACTTAAATATTGGCATTATTGATTGTGGACTTATGAAGGTAACATTTAGGTTGAAATTATAATGTACAGAATAGAATATGAAAATCGTAGAATTTTATAACAATAAAAACATGAAAGGCAGTTGCATATGTGGTAAATTACAAACATACACATTCCTACACATTGATAAACAGATACGTACGTACGAGTATATGTGATGTGTGCATGCACCTTTGCGTGTATTTATGTGGATATGTCTGATTCTGATGGGTCTGTCAATTAAATTGTGCTAATGTATCTCCATCTCACTATTGGGTCTATTTTCTTCCCAATACCCATTCATATCATTGTTCAAAACTAGAATATGTTAGTCAGACTTATTTTATGCTAAAGACTTAAATAGCAGTTTAATACGGAAAAATATGCTCTGCCATAAACATCATAATTGTCCGTATTTCTTTCGTCGTACCTAAAACGATTAACGTAAATCCTGAGCATTGACGATTAACTACTGCAAGGAATATGTTTCCGCACAAACGCCTACCATTCTAGAATCACGCCTCTCCGGCACCACTCTTTCTTTCACATGGAATCATGCAACAAGATTCACATATGCAAACTGACTTTTCAAATCCACCTTCCATCATCAGATAGATACATAGCCAGTAAAATAATATACGGATTACCACGAAATATTGAAATAAAGTATCCATGGAAGAACACCTCAGTTTAATATACCTGCTACTCCGGCACTAGGAATAAAAATCTGAACTCATTATAATACCTCAATTCTTATGACCCTGATTTTGTATTTTTATTTCAGCACAATAGACATGTTTATTTAATATATCTAGTGTTTTCGTTTTAGCATTTTAATGTAATTGATTGTTTGAGTGACTAACTGATTATTATCTATTATATTATAAATTTCTCTTCTATATACCAGTATTGTTTCTCAGTATTTCAATAATTGGGTTTATTAGTAACTTAGTTATTAACAATCTCTCGTACTTTATATAGATCGTGTACTTAATATAATCGGGTACTATTTAATATCGTAACTCATAATTGTCAATATTTAATGTTTAAGTTTGAATCCCAATTTCGAAACTTGCTTTATACGTCTTCCCATTTATTTCTAAGAATTCAATAGTTACTGTTTCATCGGGTGATGGTGGCACTCTGTAGATGATTCTTCCCTTCCATAACGCATGTCTAAGTTTGCGAATATGTATATTTAGATATCTCTCTCTCTTTCTCTCTCTCACTCTCTCCCTATATATATATATATATATATATATATATATATATATATATTAGAAAGTGAAGTTTTTTTACAAAATGAAAAATAACCGAGGTGTCCTACACAAGTGAAAGTATAAGGAACCAAATATATATATCTTTCTTTAAATAAGACTCCAGTTGCATTTTCGATTTAATCTTTATATATATATATATATATATATATATATATATGTGAGTATGCATGTATACGTACATACATATATGTATACAGACGTACAGTAGCATGCATATATATATATATATATATATACATACATATGCATACAGGTACACATACATATATGCACCTATAAGTTTAGCGGACGCTTATTATAACGCCGCTTTGTTCGTTTGTAAACAAACTGAACAGCCTGAATTTATGCCATACGGGGGCAACCACGTCACCTTTTTGTTCAACACTGACACAGGAACGATGTACTAGTTTCAAGCTTATTAGCTATCATCAGCACCGTTTACCCATCTGCCAGATAGTTGAACGTTCGAAAGTATATACTTTCCTTATGAAAATTAACGGCTGAGCAGCCTAATTTGCATATTGAGTGAGTTAAATCGGTCAGGCATACCGAAAACGATAAATTGAAATAAAATGAAAACGAAATTTCATTTCTCACTCTTAGTATGGCACTTACTTAAATGTAAGTGTGCATGTATACGTACATACATATATGTATACAGACGTACAGTAGCATGCATATATATACATATATATATATATATATATATATATATATATATATATATATATATATATAGTATGCTAGGGAAAGGATCAGGGGTGTATAACACTCCACTTATCCAGCAGGCAGTATGAGGTTAGCTCAATGTCTGAGGACAGAGCCGTAATATAATAAATAGATAACAAAGAACGCTTATAGCATATGCATATCTTTACTTGCTAACATTGTTATATATATATATATATGCCTACATATGCATACAGGTACACATACATATATGCACGTATCAGTTTAGCGGGCGCTTATTATAACGTTTTAATTTTATTTCAATTTATCGTTTTCGGTATGCCTGACCGATTTAACTCACTCAATATGCAAATTAGGCTGATCAGCCGTTAATTTTCATAAGAAAAGTATATACTTTCGAACGTTCAACTATCTGGCAGATGGGTAAACGGTGCTGATGATAGCTAACAAGCTTGAAACTAGTACATCGTTCCTGTGTCAGTGTTGAACACAAAGGTGACGTGGTTCCCTTAACACCGTATGGCATAACTTCAGGCTGTTCAGTTTGTATACAAACTAACAAAGCGGCGTTATAATAAGCGTCCGCTAAACTGATACGTGCATATATGTATGTGTACCTGTATGT
>OZ024742.1:86913041-86933041 GCA_964016885.1 Eledone cirrhosa
ACTTTGCTCTAGCTCCCTCTAATATCCACCTCAGCATCAGGATGTGACTGGTGGTTGATCTACCATCTCTGAAGCCGTTCTGGTTGTCCCTGAGCTTCTTCTCCATCTCAGGCTGGATCCTGTTAAGAATCATCCTGTTGAGGTTCTTTGCCACAAGTGACGTCAGTGAGATCCCCCGGTAGTTGTTGGTGTTAGAGAGATCTCCCTTCTTTGGCATTGGGACGATGTTACTGATCCTCCACTGATTCGGGGCAACTCCTTTCTCCAGTGCCCCGTTACAGAACCCCAGGATGATATCATCAAAATCACACCTCTTCATCACCTCTGATGCCACTCCATCTTGACTTTACGAAGGCCTTTGATTCTGTGGACCGCTACTGCCTGATGAAGATCTTACAGGCTTATGGAATCCCCAAGAAGATAGTTGTCCTGATATCACTGCTCTACACCAACACCAAAGCCCAAGTCATTACACCTGTCGGGATGACAGAGTTCTTTGAGATACTGGCTGGAGTGCTCCAGGGAGATACATTGGCTCCCTACCTTTTTATCATCGTAGTGGACTATTGTATGCGCCTTGCACTGGAGAAAAAGGTATCGGATGCTGAATTAGCCGACGACATAGTTTTGGTGACAAATACAGTGAAGGATGCAGAGGATTTGATGCGGGAGGTTGAGACTGTGTCGATGAGTGTGGGGCTGAGAATGAATGAGACTAAAACAAAATATCTGGTAGAGAAGGTTGAGGACTTCCTGTATTTGGGAGCAAATATTGGGAATACGGAGGATGATGTGGTTGATAGGAAGAGCAAGGCCTGGGCGGCGTGCCACAGCTTGAGATCGGTGTGGACATCGGACCTACGTAGAGACCTGACAATCCGCCTCTTCATTGCTGTAGTGGAGTCTGTGCTGCTGTATCGGTCGGAGACTTGGACACTGACCAAGAAACTCACTCAGATGGTGGATGGGTGCTACACGAGAATGCTGAGGATGGCTCTGAACATTAATCAGTATACACTGAGGATGAAAAACTCAGAGCTGTATGGGAGCATCCCAAAAGTCAGCTCAAAAGTGACACATAGGAGACTGAGGTTAGCTGGACATGCTCACCGACATCCAGAGTTGACATTGCACTCAGTACTCATTTGGGAGCCCCTACATGGACACACTAGAATAGGAAGACCAAGGTTAACGTATGTTGATGCCCTAAGGACAGACACTGGTCTGTTGAAGATGCAGGACATGGCAGCGATAATGAGGGACATAGACCGCTGGAGAGAACTCGTCCATGGATCTCGGGAATTTTACCCGCCTTAGATATATATATATATATATATAGAGAGAGAGAGAGAGAGAAATGTACATATATACAAACATATATCTACAGATATACACATATATACACATATACATAGATACATAAATACACATACACAAATATATATATATAAATATATATATATATATATATGTATATATATATATATATATACTTGTGTATATATATATATATATACATATATATATATATATATATATGTATATATATATATATATATATATATATATATACATATATATATATATATATATATACATATATATATATACATACATATATATATATATATATATATATATATATATATATTGTTATACTTTGGGAGGGTCATGTTGCCAATAAGAAACACACGCACCAGCGGCTTTCACTTCAATTTATTATAATACATTTATACATTTAGGAATTTATGAATTTCCGGTTGGTTGGTTGGTTCCACCACCAGGTGGTTGTTTATATATTGTCAAAGTTCTATCGTCACACATTCTGTGACCTCTTCAGTGACTGGGGATTCTTTTCTTTCTTTTTTGTGCCTCTCCTTTGTTCTGTCCTACGCAATTTTGTTTTTGTGTGTGTGTTGTTTTCTTAGTTTACGCATGTTTAACATCCGGGTGTATGTGTGTGTTTATATTCGTTTATTTATTCGTTTATTTACATGTTACTGGTTGGTTGTTTCTTCTATGTGCGTGTATGTTTTCATTTTGTCCTTAATTGTAAGTTGTGATATTGCTGTTCCACTCATATTTTCTATTTAATTTTGGTTGTAATTCTTTTATGTTTATTGCCTCTGTGATTTATCTAAACATTGCGTTTTTTCTGTGTGTAGATTCTGTTTTTATTTCTATGTTCTCTAATTTATCCTTATGTTGTATTTTAGCATGTGGGTAGAGTACAGATGATTCTTTACTATCTTGAAGGTCTCGCCAGTGTTCATTTATCCGTCCCTTATACTACGAGTTGTCTCGCCTATGTACACTATATTTTTATCTTTACATTGTCCTACAGTACATCTTATGCTATATACTACATTTCTAGTTTTACAGTTAATTTGGGGGCTTAATTTACAGATTAGGCATTTCTTATCTATACAGGGAGGTCTTTGAAAAGGGTATGTCTTGTTAATATGTGTTTTTATGGAGGTACCTGCTCTTTCTACTATCTTAATATTGAGTTTATGTTTATCTAGGGCCCTTCTAAATTTGTAAGCTACATCACCTGTTGGGGTTGTATCGATGAACATTACACTCTGGTAATTATTGCTATCATACCTTCAGTTTATTTTATAAGCCTTATTCCTAGTTCTTTCTATTCTATTCCATAATTTGCTCCTATACAAGGGGCAGGTCCCATTTGTGTCATTATTTACCATTTTTTTCCCATTTGCTTCTGGCTCCTCTATACACTCTGATTTTTTCTCTCTGATTGTAACCAGAGAACTGCATACTGTGGATGAAGTGTTGTATGTGTCTCTCTAGTTCTTCGGGGTTGCACATGCGGGACACGTTTCTTATCACCCGTAGAATATCCGCAATCAGTATGTTGATTTTGGTATGGGCCGAAACAGCTGAGTTTCGGTGGATCAGATATATGGAAGTCATGGGTTTAGCATAATGGGAATGGAGGATTTGTTTTTCTGTTATTAATGGTATATAACCAGAGCTCTGTGTCTAGTACAGGTAATCGATGGTTGGGGTGTTTGCTTGGGTAGTCTATAGTAACTCTAATACTCTGGTGGATGGAGTTAGCTATTTGTTGGATGCTTTCCATTATGTTTTTCTCTTATTCCTGGTGGGGCTTTTAACTACGATGTTTATATCATCAACGTAGGAGGAGTACATTATCAGGGTTAAAGGGGTCTTCTAATTGTTCTTTAAGTTTAAGTTTAAGTCTACTGTCCCACCATACAATGTCATGTATCGGTTAGCCATGTCTCCTGCAATGCTAACACCAATGGCTGTTCCCTCCACTTGGGCATATATTTTTCCATTAAATTTGAACATATGTTCCTTAAGGGTTAATTTTATGCTCCCCCCCCCCATGTACAATCATTTTCTTTAGTTCATCCTGGTTTTCGGGGGTCCGTACGGCGCTGGTCCACCCGTTCCAGCTATCTGTGTGGGTTTTCTGGGCCATTGAGGTAATGGTAGGTGGTCTGCCTCTTGCTGGTCTTGTAGGGCACAGGTTGCTAAGGTCGTATGCGTCTAGATAATTATTACTATAGGTAAATTCAAGTAGGAGTCCCAGCTCACTGGTATCAATCCCACGGATTCAACATTGCTCTCACTGATCATTTCTACGCATTTCTCCACAGCAAAATCCACGTCAATAGATGGATACAGGTACACAACATCCATACTACCTATTATGCAGTTTGTTAGGTACCTAGGTCGGTTACTCTCGCCTATTCTGCTGAGGAGGTCCCCTGTGCTGTCACATACATCTGGGGACATTTCAATTATGGGGCGTATGATCAGGGAGAGGAAATAGGACAGTCTGTAGTTACTAGCAATGTTAGCTCCACAGACTGGCCGTGTTGGTGGTCCTGTGACAGGGTCACTGCTCGTTTTATGGTCTTTTCGAAGCCCATACAATGCTGGCACGTCATTGTTCCAGGCCTGGAAGTTGTTGGCTGTCCTTTTGTTGGGCTCCATTATATTTGTCCACATCATCATATGGGCATTGAGGGTTTGTTCTCTATCCTCATGCTCTTGTGTTAGTATTGTGGATTTGCATTGCCTGGATCTAGTTTGGCAGACTGTCAACCGACATTCTGCCAGACTTGTCTATTGGAAAGCATGCCATTTTCAGATTTTTCTTCCAGTTGCTGGGCCTCCATTCTGATATGTTTCTTGCTAAACTGTTCTATAATATTTTTAAGTTTAGATCTAGCTATACTAAATTGTGCTTCTGTTTGTTCATCGACCTGCGACGGCAATTGCGTGCGTTTGTTAAAAGCTAAAGTCGTGGCGTGGACTCGTCGCAGGTCGAACGACTTATCGGAGGATTTATAAAAAGTAGAGTTCCAGGTTGCTGCTTTATGTATACTAGTGCTATTGTTATTGTTAGTTGTGTTGTTTCTATTTCTATTTCCACCAACAGCCTTATGGTTGTTTCTATGTCTCTCATTATTACTCATGTCTCTTTCCTCTGGCTCATTGTTATTATCTAATCTATTTTGTCTGTGTGTTCGTCTTGGTTATTGTCTCTGTCCATAGTCTCCCTTCGCCTTTCAATTCTATTACCTTCCCTTATTTCTGTGCTACTGTCATTACCTGTTTTCTGTGTCTGTGTGTTTGTTAAGATTGCGGTGGTGGTGAGAGGCATTGAATGTGTGTGTGTTGTTGTTGTTATTGCTGTTGTTGTTGATGTGTGCTGTTGTTGATGTGTGTTGTTGTTGTTGTCTCCGTGTATGTTATTATTGTTGTGTATGTTGTTATTGTTATTTGAGTCTGCGTGTCTGTTGTTGTTGTTTCTGGGTATGTTATTATTGTTGATGTGTGTGTTGTTGTTATTGTTGTTTGTGTCTGTGTGTCTGTTGTTGTTGGGATGTGTGTTGTATATGTGTGTGTGTGTGTGCGTATGTCGTTACTTTTGTTTTTGTTTTTGAGGCTCCAACGTAATTTTGTAAATTATTTTTCTATTTCTGACAAGCATTTAATCATATTTACCTTATTACTTGTGACATAGTCGACCGTAGTGTTGCCGTATATATTTCTGTTGATAGAGATAAAGAATCTTGGTAAACAAATTCAGAAACGAAATACATATATATATACATATACACACATATTTTTACACATATGATGGCTGTCCCCTCGTTATCGAGTATGGCCATTGCACGAGGAGAAAAAAAAAAATAATAATAAATAAATAAAAAGAAAAAAAAAATATATATATATATATATATATATATATATATATATATATATATATATATATATATATATATATATACATATACATACACATATGCACGCACACACACACCCACACACATATACACACACACATACATTAATAACAATAATAATAATAATCCTAACAACCATAATAATAACGACAACAACAATAATAATATACATATACATATATATATATACATACACACGCACACACATAAGCATATCTACACACACACACACACACACACACACCCACGATAGCAACTAACAGTGCTGCGATCGAATGTGGCTTTTTAGCCCAGCCAATGAACTAAAATGTCTTGCACAGAGTCGGCAACCAAAACATTCACTGGAAATAGTCGGCTGTGGTTGGAGTTCGTGTATTTTTGCATGTCGCTTGAGCCCTCCTGCTGATTTACATTCTCGACCACATGTTTGGCAAGCATGATGAGTAGCATCTCCAACAGCAGCCTGGTAGTCAACCACTGGACTTACTTTATGACTGCGAAGATGACTTTCGAGTCCAGCTTTGCTTAGGCAGAGTCTCGCATATACGCTGCATGTCAGCACCATAGGAGGACCCTCGCCGTCTGGAAGTGCAACAGCAATGCCCTTCCTCACATCCGGCCTTACTTTCTCGTATGCGATTCGAGATGCCTCAAAGGCAACTTTTCCCTCATATACAGTCTTTCTCCATTTATTACGATCAGCAGCAATATTCTCCCATGTATCAGCAGAGATGTTAGCGTCTTTCAGAGAGGCTTTCAAGGAATCCTTATACCTCTTTTTTGGTTTATGTGGCGGTCGTTTTCCTTTAACCAACTCTCCATAAAAGAGTTGTTTTGGTATTCTAGAATCCTTCATGCTGACAAGGTGACCACTCCAACGGAGTCGTTGCTTAAGCACAAGAACTTCTATACTGTCACACATAGAGCTTTCCAAAATCTCGACATCACTGATGTGGTCCCTCCAGTGAACGCCATGGATCCGTCTAAGACACATCTGATGGAAACGCTCCAATTGCTTAAGGTGGTGTCGATATGTGACCCAGGTCTCGCAGGCATAAAGAAGACAAGAGAGCACACATGCCCTGTACACCGTTACCTTTGTCCTCCTGCATATATCTCGCCGAACCCAGAGTCGCCTTTCTAGCTTTCCGAAAGCATCACTTGCTTTCCTAATCCTAAGTGAGATTTCACTGTCAAGGTTGCTGTATCGATTGACAGTGCTTCCCAGGTAGACAAAGTGATCAACCACTCCAAGTCGTTTGCCATACACATAGATGTTTGGTTCAGTGTACTGCTTACCAGGGGCAGGTTGGTACATGACGACGGTTTTCTTGAGACTGACAGTCAGACCTAGGGCAGTGCAAGCGTCAGAAAAAGTATTCAAATTGTGCTGCATATCACTCTCTGTGTGCGCTACAAGATCGCAATCATCTGCATACAAGATGTCTCTTATGATTGATGTAAATATATTTCAGTTCATTCTGAAGCTGTTGTTGCTGTAAACATTAGTGCCGGTGTTGTTGTTGTAGATGTTGGGGTTGAAATCTGGTCGTTTGACTGACTGATGTATATACACACATACACATACATATATATATATACACACATTCAACAGAGAGTAGAGAGTTTGACAACAGGTCGATGACTTTAGTCTAGATAGGGTAATGACATGTGATGGTGGGGAGAGAGTGTAGACGTTATTGTGGTGGCGGGGGACAGTGAGATGTATCTAGTTCATTTGACCGTTTTCTTCTCTTTGCAAAATTTGAATTTTAGCCATGTTATATTGAGATGTAAGTTAACGTAAAATGTAAAATATAAATAAGGATTGCTTTGCTAAAATATACTATATATTTGTGTAACTTCCACAAACTTCTGCCGAGACATTCCCGAGTCCAGTGACCAACAAATTGTTGTATTTTGATGTTTCAGAATACAAAAATTAATTAAAAACTTACCCCACGAAAAGACAGCGTGTGTTGTCCTATCTATAAGGTCCCTCATACATGACATGTGATGGTGGGGAGAGAGCGTAGACGTGATAGTGGCGGCGGGGGACAGTGAGATGTATACACATACACACACACACACACACACACACATATATATATATATATATATATATATATATATACATATACATATACATATACACATACACATATATATATATACACACATATATACATACATGTATATATATATATACACATATATATATATATATAAATATATATATATATATGTATATATATATATATATATATATATATATATATATACATATATATATACACATATACATATACATATATACACACATACACATACACATATACATACATATATATAACCATCTTATAGACACATGAAATATAGTCATTGTTTGCTTAAGAGAAACTTAAAAATAAGGAGCGGCACCCCAATTTGAACTTGTTTATAAAATTATTTCTGTCTTTGTCACTCTAAATATAAATTATAGCCTTAAAGAATTAGCTTTTAATTATTCCCCTTTTCTTTCAACCTATGGCCTCCGCCATCCCGCTCCCCACCCTCTCCTACCACCTGAAAAGATATAAATACCACAACATTTATTTTGAACAGTCATATTCCTGATGATTTCTGAAAGAACAAAACAGTTCGGTTCCTGTAGAATCTCCACTATATTAGAACTGTTATACTCAGCTATGTATTGAGGACCTTACCTACTGTGGTTACCTCCGATTCAACCCGGAATAACTTACCTATATATATATATATATATATATATATATATATATATATATATATTTATATACATATATATATATATATATATATATATATATATATATATATATATATATATATATATATATACATTATATATATATATATATTATATATATATATATATATATATATATATATTTATATATATATAGTGAGGTAAACAATTTTTAATCGTTATTGTGTTTTTGTTTTGATATGCACTCTTTTTCCTGTTACTAATTTTGTCTCTCACTCTTTTAAGTTGTGAATTAGCTGACACATTTCAGCTCGTGGCTGACACATTTCAGCTCGCTACTATTTTGTTATATAATGGATGATCGCATTTAATGTACGTTAAAGGTTCTTGGCACTAACATTGTTACCATCGCTTTCCTCTAGCCATGGAGCCTAGAGACATGAACCGAATGCTACCATTCTATTTTATATCAATGTGAACTGCTATTTCTAATAGTCATCTTTTCACCTGTTGGCTAAAAAATTCTGACACGTAAAATTTGTAAATCAGTGGCTAGTTGAGAGATAGAGTCCTATCGGTTGCCAGTTAATCGCTTTACCGTATCGGTTGTCATAAACAGTCATGACCGGCGCTGGCCGGTGTTCGGATTATGTCGATCGATTTGTTATTGATTAGGCGATACCCGCTGATGAAGCAGCATACGCCTATTGTGCATTGTTGCATACTATATGCAGACTAATGGTGCAGTGCACCTTACTGCTGCATTAGTGCTGCAGAAATTCGAGTCCGGAAACCATATAGGCACACGATTTCCGTGTGTTGTGTTGGGTCAAATAACTATGAGTGTACTCTGGTAATGAATCTTACATTGCCCATTGAGTGCGCTGAGATACAACCGGTACTGGCATTGATAAATAAGGTGGGTCTTCCGTCAAACCTTACTATTATTATATATATATATATATATATATATATATATATTTATATATAAAACCACACACACAACCGGGTATAACAGATGCGCATCCCAAGTACACAGCACACAATTACTAAAACTAGATGGCGTAGAACAGAATAAAGGAAATACAAAATTAAAAAAAAATATTCACTGAGGACATCACAGAATATGTGACCAAAGAACTGGGACAAAAAACATATAAACAACTATAACAACTGGACATGTATAATAAATTGTAGTCAAAACTAACAAATGCATGTGTTTTTATTGGCAGCATGTAACTTCATAATTATAAATATAAATATATACACAAGCACAATAACAACAAACACATATAAACACACACTAGCAAACTAAGATAGAATACAATAACCAAAACCCAGTCACCCAAACGCGAACACACATCAAACACTAAACACACACGCAAACTCATGCGCAGAGAAGAAGACAACAATAAATAAATATATAAATAAACAGATTAAATAAAGATGGCATAGACATACAATGCAACAGGAGGAAACATAATAGCACCACTGACGATGTTGCAGATGTGCAACGAAAGAACTTTGTCAGACTATATATACATGTGTTTGTGTCTATATTATATCTGTATTTTTGACCGTTGGTCAGTCAATTGTAAGCATTGAGGACCGGATAAATTAACTGATATAAAAGATACAGAAGCGAAAACCAACCAAACAGTGAGTGTATTCTGTTATTAATTCTTGCAATATTATTACAACAATATGACCCTCCCCATATTATAACAATATACATATATATATATATATATATATATATATATATATATATATATATATATGTGTGTGTGTGTGTGTGTGTGTGTGTGTGTGTATGTATGTATGTATATATATATATATATATAGACCGTTCAAGAAAACCAAGACAAACACGGCGATGCAAAATACAAATATTATTAAGTTCCTGCTTGTGCATAAATATATGGGAAACTGAAGCGATAAACGTCAACCTTTAGGACATATCTAGATTTCCGAACTGATGTTTGTGACTCAGAGAATCTGAATTGACTTTGTGTAGATAAGAACGCATAGTAGAAGATGTAGCTTTTACATATTGAAAGGAACGACGCTCAGTTTATCACATTCAAATATACATATATATATATATATATATATATATATATATATATATATATATATATATATATATATATATATATATATACAAAATTAAATTAAGGGTGTCATGTCCGAGACATGCGCCATATCACGGGTAGAATAAGCCCAATGATTCCAAATTATCCCCTGTGATTGTTTCATGTGATTATTTTAGATACAGATATGTCAATCAATTTCTAGTTAATATATATATATATATATATATATATATATATATATATATATGAAACATAAATTGAAATTTTTGAAGACCTAAACAATGCGTAAAAAGAATGATAAATTACCAAGATAACAGAAGAATCTTTCCTTAGGAAATTTAACGATCCCAAGTATTTTCGGGTTTACAAACCCATTATCAAGGGAATAACCCTATGAGAGACTTAAAAATCGATCGGATAGTATTCCTTGTATGGAAGCAGTTTTAAGCTAAATGAAATGAAAAGACTTTAAAATTACGAACGGGTGCGTTGTGAAATAATATGACATAAGTATGATATATGCATGTGTGTGCGTAAATGTTTGTATGCGTGTGCATGAATATAAGTTTATGTAGTGAAAGATGTGTGCGAATATGTATATAATAAAACGGGAAAAATATGTGTGAGATATATGTTCGGGTGTGTGTGAGTCTAAGTCTGTTTGCCTAGTGAGGACAGATTTAATTCACTACATTAATTTGAAGAAAATGTCCTATTGCATCTGGACTCCAGTCGACATCCGTATCTGGATTAAAAACTAATATACAATAAAATATTGCAAGATAGGCATAATACTTATTGATATCAGGAGAATCATTGTAATATCATTTTATTCATCGTTGATGAAAAATATTTCCTAAAAAGAATTTAGGCACTTAATTGCATTGTCTATATCTCCATATAATGCGCAATTACTGTTTTCGAAAACCAAGAGTTAGACCAGTGTATGACCAATGGGTCTCATTTTACAATTACTATTTGTCATTACCATCATAACTATACAACACGCACTTAAGAAACCTACAGTGGGCTACCAATGAAGAAGGAAATATCTGTAAATGCATTTCCTGAAAACGTTTGTGAAGTGTCGCGAAATACTCTGTTTAATATGAAAGCAGCCTGTAGTGGAATAAGGCTGTCGTCTCGAGATACCAATGTCAAACCAGGTGACAGTTGATATAAATATTTAGTGCGTTTAGAACTGGTTGGTAGTTTACATGAAAAGAAAGATTAGAGAGATATATTTGAAATGAATAAGAATTACATTAAAATCCATCTGAATGCGAGTAATTTAGTCAGTACAAATATCCCGTCAGTTACGGAGGCTACATTTACTCTGTGCATTTTCGGGTGGAGTAAAGAAAAATTTCGAAGTTGGATAAAAGGATAAGTAAGTTAATGGCATTTTACAGAACATGTACCCCACCACAAATGTAAGTAGATTGTCCAGAAAGAGGAATATTGTTGGTGGAGGTCTCGTCAGTGGTAATCAAGTTCAAAGGAGAAACATTACACACTATTTGAAAAATTGTGACTAATAATTGTTGCAATATGCGGCAGAAGATATTGGTACAAATGCATATGAAACAGTTTGTAAAGAAGAGTTTAAACAAAGAGTTGACCAGAAGATAAAAGAACTTGTAGAAATGAGAATGCATGGTCAGTGTGATGGAAAGACATAGGATATGGAACGTGTTGTATCTCATCTATGTATATGGTCTCCATATTTCCGATTGAATTATTGCACTAATTCTTTGGATTCTTTTCTTTAAATCTTATTCAAAGAATTAATTTCGATTCTAACTTAATTCATAGCTTGCACAGAACGTAATCGTAACAATTTATTACAGATGTGCTTTAAGATATTAAATTCTAAAAATAATTTGAAGACGAAACCAGTATAAATATTTAGTCAACACAGTTTATAAACATTGAAATAACCAGTTTTTATATAGCCTGAGTATAAATGTACAATAACAACTTGCACTGAATTAGAAAAAAAAATGTATTGAATTCATTAAAAACAAAATTATAATAACAAAATCATCATTACATGGTTATTATATTTACATTTCTGACAATATATTTCTCCGACGTAAAACCTTTTTTTTTAAATGCAAATAACCAAAATTAATAATTCCATTGTAGACATATTTTTTTTAATAGTTCCCAGTGTCAATAGGCAGTTTAAATAGACAATTATCTTAATACGCATTCATTTATAATGTGTTCACTTAATACTGACAATCGGTTATGAGAAAACATATACTCTTGTAAGAATAACAATGCACCATTAAAATTCCTATAAACATTACCTAGAAAATTGTCTAATCTCGTTATCATTGACATTCATCATTATAGACCGAAAATAATATATATATAAATAGAGGAATACGATACGAAGCACTAATAAATAAGGTGCAGGTAAAATATGATAAAGCTACAACCGACAAAACTTTCTTACTTGAAAGATGGGAATAAATCAATGTGCATCGACGAGAACGAGTGATCCCTGATTTTGTACGCACGCAAATGTGCGCAGCCATATTAACCCAATATGTTTCGTGACTGAAGACAGATTCAATACTCGCTACATTTAACCTAATTTCTAACAAAAAAAGGATGTAGTGAATAATAACTTAGTAAGACGTAGATTAAAAGGAATATAGATCTTAGTATATTGTAAACATGTGTTCGTAAATATGTTAACCTCTTTTACAATGATAGTGTAAGCGGCGTCTGGGATACAACTAGTGCATGTCAGATGTTTAGTACCACCATCTAGGAGAGTTAATATATTTGCGGGAGATAATAAAGGCATTTACATACACAGGCATATTTTATAATTTTAATTACGAATGCATGCTAATAATACACTTTCTTCAATAACCTATGCAACATTATGTAGTTTCATATCAAAGGCATTGCAGATTTCGGATATGATATGATTGATTACACTAACGATAAGGTATTCCACAGCTGTATCACTTATAGATATAGGAAATATCTTTTTCAGACAAAATATCAGTAATAGTAAGGAACATGCATAATGCTGGAAACATTATGAAATGCGTAGAAAACAAATATTTTCAAATATTATTTATATAAGTGAGAGCGAACTAAACAAAAACATACATAACCAATTAGGTATAAAGGTAATTGTAATTAAATAGGAAAGTGTACTGTAGTTGTTCATTTTATTAAATTATGTGTGCACGTAACAATCGCGATGACAATGAATTGAAACTGTTTTATACATTTTTTTCTGCGCGAGAAAACATAAGATCGTGTTCCGTATACAAATATTTAATTACTACAACAAAAAATGTATATCTTGTTAATGCAATTAATTAAATATTATAACACTAATTAACGAATGTAAATTGTGTTTCACAAAGCAAATTGTTTCTTTTTGAAATACATGAAATGTAACAATTGTCGAGAAGAAATAGTGTTTATACTGAGCACATTAACCGACAATTACTAAACATATATTTCGTATGAATACCAACATACTGCAAACGATTTCAAGCATTTTCCATTATTTCTGCATTAGAATTACGTAGCTGAATCTACCATCTATACGAAACATATATCTTATGAGAAATTAGATATTTGTCACCATATGAACCGGATTTCTTTATCCTCTTTATCCTTCAAGAAACATGATTTCACTTTTCTAATTATATTTTTATTATTGGGAAATCACTATGTAACGTAATTATTGAGATAAAAAAATGTTCATACTGTTAGGGGAGTGATTTAAATTTATGACCGATATTCAATGCCATTAGGTAAAATGTGTTTGCATTTTCTCTTCTCATTTATCTCATTTTCAATAGAAATTATTAATTCACCACATTTAAATTCATACTAACTCTGATGGTTCACTCCACACTGGCTAATCTCACCACTTGGGAAGGATTTAGACATGATATAAAAAGCTTCAGGTATATTATAATGTATATTGACGAAGATGTCATTTGACGTACACTTTTTAACATTTTCCGTCGTGGCTGTGTATATTTCTGTAAATGAATTACAGTTTCAGTATTTTAAACATCAAGACATACCAAGCAACTCTGTCTTCACATTCATTTCTGAATCTGAAACATTCGGAAATAGAAAATAATTGAAATCGTACATACCTAATATGCAAATATCTCAAAACCGCATCTCGCTTTCATAATATTGGCAGCGAAACGTGCAATACATTTTGCCTGGGCTGAACGTGGTCTCATAAAAAGTTTCCCGAACGAGTAGTGATGCGAGTAAAATCATTGTTTGGATACAGATCACTGTTCACAATACAGATTCATCTTTCACTAACTTCAGATTTTTTTTTTATTCTTTATAATAATTTTGTATTATTCAGAGAGGTAACCTTATTAGTGTATTATATGCTTTGACGTATAGAGTTACGGCCCTTGCCATTCTAACTTCAAATCCCGCCGAGCTTAACTTTACCTTCCATCTTACGGGGTCGATAAAGTCCCAGTAATGCACTGGATAATTGCCGGCCCTTGTTCCAAAAGTAGAAACAATTAGATCTAATAGTAAGGGCGGTGGATTGGCAGTATCGGTAGAGGGTCGGACGGCATGCTTTGCAGCACATTTACGTCCCTTTACGGACTGAGTTCAAATCCCGCCGAAGTTAACTTTGCCTTTCATCTTTACGGGGTCGATAACATAAAGTACCAGTAATACACTGGTATAATTGCTGGCCTTGTGCCAAATGTAGAAACAATTATATCTAATATTATTATTATATTCTGAGTTCAAATCCCGCCGGGGTCAACTATGCCCTACAGGGTTAATAACTAAAGCATCAGTAATGCACTGGGATAATTGCTGGCCTTGTGCCAAATGTAGAAATAATTATATTTAATGGTATCTTATAAACTCATATAAACGTCTGAAGATGTGTCCACAATTCTGATTCCGCTTACGTTCTGTAGATACGGTCAATATTGGGCCTTGAAAATGTATACAGCCTCTTTTGTTATGCGTACGAACATAACTAAATAATATAATATGCCATCCTTCTTCCCCATTGAGTAATGTACTGTTTTACTTTTAACCTTTTCCCAAATACGGATATTTCTACATATACATGTTTCTCTGACGTGGAATATTTGCACAAACCATCGTATTTTATTTCGATAACCTCGCACGTTTCTGCCCGTTTCGTTTTTACGAATTTTTGGATATTAAGATTTATTACGCACTGCAACATATTGATCTATACGGGATTAAATATTCAACAAAAAAATAAAAATAAAAAACATACATACATGTAAGAAATCCTTTTGCACCAAAATGCTTCTCGGCAAAGTAGAATATGTTTTTCGTAGATTGTGATGGGATGTTCCTCTGTTCGATGGTGAAATGTCCACCACTGCCAGACGATAAATTTATCATTAATTCTACTTAGTACCACTCGTTCAAAGCTGACCTCTTCGATATAGAGGTAATCATAAAGTTTTGTAAATAAAATGAGCCCTTCTATCTAACTCTTGTATATAACATTAACAAATTTAAATCAACTAAGACTCCTTTTGTAATTTCGTACAAAAGAAAATTATTATATGGACTGGATGAGTAAAAACATAACACATTTGTGGTTAAAACCATAACAAATAAATATCAGAAGGCCAAACCTAACACGCATAAAACATTAATGATGAAACGAATCATATTGCGGTAATTTTTTAAATAAATGATAAAGTAGAACACTTGCCGAAACGTGATGCCTACATTGTTCTGAAGGATCAAAACCTGATTTCACAAACACCCCTAGATTTAGATGAATAATTCCTGAAACGATAGAGATAGGACTATCTAGTAAAATAATTTTTTAAGAGACATCAACACCTGCATGATTAAAAGCGGTGGATTGGCAGTATCAGTAGAGGGGCGGACGCCATGGTTTCCAGCATAGTTACGTCCATTTACGATCTGAGTTCAAATCCCGCCGAGGTTGACTTTGCCTTTCATCCTTACGGAGTCGATAAAATAAAGTTCCAGTAATGCACTGGGTGATTGCTGGCCTTGTGCCTAAAGTAGAAACAATTATTAAAAGCGTCAATTTCTTACTGTGAAGTAATACATATGTCATATCCTGGTTCACAGAACAGGACCGAATTCACAGTGTGTGATTTTATAGATTTGTATCCTTCTATTTCTATGATGTTTCTTACTAACGATTTAGATTTAGCTCGTTCTTTTGTATACATCAGTGACATGGAATATAACCTTTATTCCAAGCCCGTATAACGTTCTTATTAAGTAAATCTTGGTTAAAAAATGTCTTACGGGGATGATTCTGGTGTCGTACCCATGCAACCATATGATTGTGCTCGTGTTTGTAATCTTAACGGCTTGTACATTCTTTGTACGCTGAAGTTTAAATTCGCCAACCAATCATTCGGTCTGTACCTTGATGACAGTCTTTAGTTTTCCCATGATTATATCGGACCATCTCTAGATCACAGAATTCCGGTTGATACGAACTTTATTAATGCAAATAGCATGCAGGTAATGTAGGCCCATGTCGGCATTCGAGAGAAAAGTCTTTGAGCTGTTCTTGTCCACCTCAATAAATTAGGTTTACCATGCCGTCTATCGTTTGTGATTGACATTTGAGATGTTTCAATTTTCATAATATTTTCTTTCGTTTGGTGAGAATAGGTGGAAATACACAGAAGGGAAGGATTATAGTGAAGATATTTTTGTTGGTTATATAATTATGCTTTCTTTTGTGAAATCTGGGTATACAAACTGGGATATAACATTTTCAGGTATATAGCCAGCGTCCAGGTTTTTCTCCGCAGTTTAGGTGGGGAGATGTACGTTGATGTCGATGCACCATCATAACACAACAGGAAAGCTATTATATCCTACTACTGAGTGGCATTTATCTTCGTTTATTTTCACTAGGGATTCACTAGCAGCAAACTAATAGATTTAATATTCATCTGATAATATGTGTTGCCGTTTTGGGTGATCTGCACATAGTTAGATTCACATAATTGGTGGGGTATGTTTTGCCCATATATTTGTAACAATGTCTACAACTATCAGCCAAAATAGTTTGTACGTAGTGGAGGGTTATGCGTATGTGAAAGACCATTCAACATGAAATAGAATGTTAGTGAATGCATCACAGTTTGCATTATGTTATGAAAAGCGTGGACTGGGGAGAAATCATTGGGTTTATCTTTCGGCTTGTGGAATCTCATGTTATAGAGATACATGTCCTGTTCAGGCATAATTATTTTTTCCACTGAACATTGTGTATAATATTAATGTGCTTAAAAATATTAGGTCTAATTCGTTTTTTTCTTATATCTTTCTGGAACAAGAAACAACTCGTGACAGCGTTAGAGTTGGACGTACAACGTTTCAAACTATTTGTAAATCATTTAACACTGTTAAATAAAACACCTAATACTTTACATTATCTTAAAAATGTTAAAAATCCATTGTTTACTTGACGGAGAATGTTTATTTAAGCAATATAAATTTTGTCAAATCATCGATCTCTCATAAGCAGCTGATGGATTAGAATTATAAAATATTTGGTAGATAAATAGATATCTTTGAATATATTTTGCTTCCATATTATTACGTGGATTATACGATATTATCTAGTTGACAGGATACAATTATACCCCCTCTCTCTCTCTCTCTCTCTCTCTCACTCTCTCTCTCTCTCTCTCTCTCTCTCTCTCACTCTCCTCTCTCTCTCTTAATATACACACAGATGTGTAACGAAAGAACATTGATAGACTATATATATATGTGTGTGCGTGTGTCTATGTGTGTGTGTGTGTGGGTGTTTGTGTATGTTTAACCGTTGGGCAATGGGAAACATTGATTGTCAGGTAAATTATATATCGAGATATAAAAGATACAGAAGCGAAAACCAACTCCAACCCAAACAGTGAGTGAGTTTTATTTCTATTATATCTGAGAATATTATAAGAATATGACCCTCTCCAAATATAACAATAGGGCAATACAACAATACACACACACACACACACCTTTTATATATATATATATATATATATATATATATATATATATATATATATATGTAGATAAATCTACCAAGAGTTTACGGTAGTGTCAAAAATCTAAACAAGCAGATCGGAAATATATGTATGATTTCAATACTTACAAGAATCCACCACACAACTTTTTACTTGAAGACTTCGAGAAAGACCTTTTTAATTTAATTAAACACCTCAAATTTAAAAAGTATAAATCCGTCTTTCAAAAGGACCTTGATTCTACCCTATTGGACCTAAAAAAGTCTAAAAAAATCCATGTCCACTCGGACAAAACTGGTAACTTGTATCATATGGATATTGAACATTATAATGAGTTCATATATAAAGAACTCAGAAAAAATTATAAAAAGTCTAATAATGCGTCACTCACCAACATCAACAACAAAACACACAACATAGTAAAAAAACTAAA
The DNA here is from genome assembly GCA_964016885.1 of Eledone cirrhosa. NCBI lineage: Eukaryota > Metazoa > Mollusca > Cephalopoda > Octopoda > Eledonidae > Eledone > Eledone cirrhosa. Next base: position 86,931,605 of record OZ024742.1, read on the forward strand.
CATTGAAGATAGAACTGAACCTTTGGCATTGAAAAGACCACACTTCAACCTGAAGGATCATAAATCAAACTTTAACTCAAATCCTTCTATTAGACTTATATGTCCCTCCAAATCAGATATTGGAATAATTAGCAAAAAAATTTTGGATAGAGTCATCCCACAAATAAGAAAACACGTTATTTTACCACTCTGGGAAAACACCTCCCAGGTAATTAACTGGTTTAAAAATATTAGATGTAAATCTTCTGCTTCATTTCTACAATTTGATATAGATAATTACTATTCTTCTATATCACCTATACTCCTGAACAAAGCATTGATATTTGCTAAAAATAGATCTAACTTAACTTTGGATGACATTAATATTATTACACATGCTAGACTAACACTTATTGAATTTCAGAATGAATACTGGACCAGAAACACATATAGTAATCTATTTGATATTACTATGGGTTCAAGCGATTCCGCCCAAATTACTGATCTTGTGGGCCTCTTTCTCCTTTTCAACAGAAATGCCTCCTTTCCCCACCTCAAAGGTGGTTTATATCGTGATGACTGTCTTCTTCTTTCTAACAACCTTAGCCTTTCAGAAATTGAAAAAAACAAAAAACATATTAGAACTTTCCTTAAAGACTATTATAATCTTCATATTACTTTTGAAAAAACAAGTAAAGTAGTAAATTTCCTAGATATAACTTTAGATTTAGCTACGGGTATCTACCAACCTTACCATAAACCAAACCAAAACTTACATTACATACACTCACAATCTAATCACCCTAAATCTATCCTTAAAAACCTTGCATATAATATATCACTTAGAATTTCTAACCTTTCTTCTAACCAAGATGTATTTGATAAAAATGCGACCTTCTATAACGAAGCTCTAGATAGAAGTGGCCACAAAAATAGATTAGAATATATACCTTCTACTAAAAATACTAAAAGCATACAACCTAATATTACCAACAAACACCAAATGAAAAGTACACACCTAAATGCCACCCACACTATACCCCAAAATACCAAATCTTCTAATATAAAATATAGTAACTCTCAAAAAACTACTCATCATACAACTCTAATAAATATTAACAATAAAACTCCTAATAAAAAGGATAAAACACCTAAATCTACAAATATAACTAAAAATGGTTGTGGTGAGATCATTAACATTAATCCTCCTAGTAAACATCACGATACAACCTATAAAAATAATAAAAATAATAAACAACATAGAAACCGTAATAGACGGGTTACTTGGTATAATGCTCCATTTAATTTACAAATTAAGGATATATCCTAGAGAAAAACTTCCCGCCAAACCACAAATACCATCAAATCTTAAATAGGTCTACAGTTAAATTCTCATACTCTACAACAAATAACATAAAACAAAATATAAGTGCCTATAATGCATATAAATGTAAGAAA
>OZ024742.1:86940541-86950541 GCA_964016885.1 Eledone cirrhosa
AATTGTTTTCATAAAGTATATAAAGTGTATGAGAAAATTACCGATTTTGATGTATTTTCCATATTAAATATGTTTGTTGATGCCTCTGTAAACATAAGACATACTGCGTTGGAAAACTGATGCAGGAGTTTCTTTTCCATAAGTGGCCAGGGTCAGTCTTGTCAGTATCGCCTTTGGTCAGAGTCGGTCCTAGCTATTTGGTGTCCACCAGTTCCTAAGTCTTCCACCCTTCAACATGAATAATTGCTATATTCTGGTTATTAATATTAACTAGAATCTTGTCAAATTCAATGAAAAAAGTTAATTAAAAAGGGAGTAAAAAAAGGTTTAAAATTAAAGTCAAACACGAATGTTTGAGTAAAATTTCTTCCATCATGCCTTCTGAAAAGTTGGCAGGGAATGAGAGCAAGTTGTTTTGAGAAATGTTGGTGTGAGAAATGTGCTGTGACTATTTTGTTAAAACTAGTGTTCAATAGTTCAAAAGAGGGGAGGGGGTTGTAGGAGCTGACTACTCTGGTAGGTTGGGATGTGTACATGTCCACCCTCCCCCCCCCCACACACACATGTAAACATATATAGTGAGAGTGTGAGGGTGTATATACAAGAGTACACACATGTCAGTGTGTGCGTATATGTATGCATAAATATATGTGGGATTGTTGTGTGGGGTTGTTGTGTGTGTCTTTGAGTGTGTTTTACAGTTTGTCTGTTAAAGTTACTTTTGTAGAGGGGAATTAAGAAAAAATTATTTTCTCTCCAAAATTCAAAAAAATTGTCAAAAGTTAAGAGCTGAAATCCAAAGGATTCCCAGAACGAAACAATTTAAAAATTACAAATTAAAGAATTGTCCTTCTATTTTTTTTAATAACACTATCTTTTTAATAATGTCAATTTGACGAATGAAAAAGGAAAAAGCAGACACTTAAACATATCTGCCGTGCTATTTACCATTTTATCATTTCTCTGAACCCAACGTTTTGTATAGAACCTCACTTCCCTTTTCTAATATATATATATATATATATATATATATATATATATATATATACATCAACTAGAAATTGATTGACATATATATATATATATATATGTATATAAAATAAACATATGAAACAATCACAGGGGATAATTTGTAAAAGTGTGTAAGCACACATAGACAGGTAGGTAACTAATTAAACTTTAATTCGTGAAGTATCTGAAAAAAATAGATACCTTTTAAATTGATTAATCTTCCTTGTATATATATCATTAAAGAAATCAATTATGGGGCCGTGTATATATCCACAATCAAATTAAGAGTGTCATGTCAGGGAGACATGTGCCATATCCACTGTAGATTTTGCTCCAAGATTCCAATGAATAGATCCGAGCATTTTATATCAACTAGAAATTGATTGACATATATATATATATATATATATATATATATATATATATATATAAAATAAACATATGAAAGAATCACAGGGAATACTTTGTAAAAGTGTGTTAGCACGCATAGCCATGTAGGTAACTAATAAAAGTTTAACTAGAATTTAAAAAATAAATACCAAAAATAGATACCTTGATTAATCTTCCTTGTATGTATTTCATTAAAGAAATATATTTCACCATTAATCGATCGGTAAATCACAGTAGCCAAATCGGATTTTCAACTAGGGAGAAGATCTCTCTATTTGTGTTTACACAGCAAATTCAAATCTGCGAATGACTAGCAGCACGTGTTGCATTTTTTTTAAATACACACATCGTACCAGCTTCATCCCAATGGCGTGAATAGGGTTATCGAGAACTAGAAATAGCAGCCGAGTCCTTTCCACTGAGTTAGCTCTAAAGTTAAGGGGCCGTGTATATATCCAAAATTAAATTAAGGGAATCATGTCAGAAAGACATGCGCCATATCCACTGTAGAATATGCTCCAATATCCCAATGAATATTTCCGAGCATTTTATATCAACTAGAAATTGATTGACATCTATCTATCTATCTATCTATCTATATATCTACAAACACAACAGCTCCCCAAAACATACCCCTTCCAAATAACACAGAGACCACAACGGACGAGGCCCCCACATCATCACCAAGTGATGATGAGGGAGAGCCTCTACGTTCTAAAGAAAGAAGAAAAGACGCCATAAGAACAAAAAAACAACAAACTTTCGGTGACTTTGAGATCTACGCATCTCTCTGTCAGCCGGGGGGTGAGGGCGGGGTTGCCGTTTTGCTGCGGAAACACCTGGGCCTCGTAACACAGAGTACATCTGGATCCGGAGGGTCGACTGGTGGTCCTAGACGTTGACGGTAGTGAAGGTGGAGCCTTCATGCTGGTGGCCGCATATGCCCAATCCGGGACAGCGCGGCCAGACTTCTTCAAACGCGGCCCACTCCTTGCTTTTAATGGGGGACTGGAATGGATTCCTAGATGCACGGTGGGACTATGTGGGAGCATGTCCCTATAAAGGGGGGTGTATCGTCCTCAAACAGTTGAACGGCCGATTTGACCTGGATGATAGATATCGACTAGATTTTCCGACTGTGCCTCTGTGGACGTGGACTAATCATAGCGGAACATCTAGATCGTACCTAGATAGGGTTCTAGTTAGAAATAAGGATAAGGACATGTTAAGCTGTTCACAAATGTTCATGGTTGCTTATTCAGATCACTAACTAGTGACCTGCATGGTCAACCTTGATAGAACACATAGACAAGGATCCGGCTACTGGAAGCTGAACTTGCCGTTACCGACATGCAAGGCCTACAGTAGACGGATTAGCACTTTAGTTAAACAGCACTTGACAGGGGCCATTGTCAACAACAGATGGTGGTACTCTCTCAAGAGGGCAGTTAGATTAGACTCGTTAGTTTTTAGTAAAGAATTAGCGTTAGATAGACATAGAACCGAGAAAGAATTGGTAGATAAAGTAGAAGAGGCAATTAGAAGTGGCAACCTAGCCAGCGTGCTAGCAACGAGAACGGCCTTGGACCAGTTCTTCGACGCAAAGCTTGAGGGCTGCGTTGTCAGAAGCAAAATGCGTGCTCTGGGAAACGAGGGAGCCAAAGCTGTTAGCTGGGCCCGAGTGACGGAGGCAAATATTGGCAACAAGTCCACGATTCGGTGTTTGAAGGACCAAAACAGACGGGTGATACGTGAGCCGAATCAGATGTGTGCGGCCTTTCAGCGGCACTTTGCTCAGCTGTTCGGGCAGGGCGGCGCGCCAGGAGGGGCCATGGATTTCGGTCCATACCTCGACGGCCTACCGCGACTCTCGGACATCGAGGCAAAGTTCTGCGATAAGCCGATTTCAGCCGCTGAGATAGGGGACGCGTTGAGCCAATGCAGCACACGCAAATCTCCAGGTCTCGACAGTCTACCCTACGAATTTTACGTAGCAATACCGGACTTATTCTCCGGTCTCCTGGAAGCGGTCTATTGCAATTGGAAACAGAACGGGAGAATTCCCAGTTCTGTGACCGGGGGCGAAGTTACACTAGTCAGGAAGGAGGAGAATAAGCGGGATGACATAGGCAACTTCCGGCCCATAACTCTGCTAAACACAGAGTTACAGATTTTGGCCAAGGTGTTCGCAAAGAGGCTGGCGCTTGTCGTCGAGAACCTGGTGGGAGAATCGCAGACATGCTCAATCCCGACCGGGTCCATACACGACAACCTCCACCTCATGCGATACATCATCAGATGGTAGGGTGGAAATCCGGCTTCTGTGGGGCCCTGATCAACTTGGATCAGTCTAAGGCTTTCGATAGGATTGACCATCGTTACCCGGATACGGTGCTCGAGGCGGCAGGCTTCGGACCCGTGTTCAGGGGCTGGATTACTGCAATGCATAACAGCAACATCTGATCAAGGATTAAGGTCAACGGCTACCTCACAGAGCCGTTCCATATCACGCGATCCATTCGACATGGATGCCTTCTCTCTTCCCTTCTGTACGTATTGACTCTCTATCCACTACTGCGGAAGTTGGAGCTATTGCAGGGCATCCCTCTGGAACCGGGACTGCGGAAAGCGGCGTCGGCCTACGCCGATGACGTGACAGTAATGGTGTCGAGCGCCTTGCAAATCGAGGAGGTCGGCCCTTACTGAAGGAATACGAACCATCGGTTTGCAACTCGGATCGTGGAGAGGGAAACCGATGCCTTCCGATGGCGTCGTCGGACGCTGCACGGAAGGACCAGTACAGCTGTTCCGGGTCTGGTTTTGTCCTGACCTCCAGGTGGAGAAGAACTAAAACGAGGTGTCGGCCAAGGTTTTTGCACTCACCCAGAAGTGGGCCGAGTGCAAACTATCATTGAAAGGTCGAGCGGAGGTGGCGAACACTTTTATAGCGTCCGCCATCTACTACCGCTTGACCGTCGTGCCTTGTCCAGCCAAAACGATAACCAAAATGGAGCGCGCGCTCTTCCAATTTCTCTGGATGAAACGGGCTCCTTTGGTGAGAAGATGCATCTGCTGCCAACACCCTTCCAACGGAGGGATGTGGATGCCGTGGCTGACGATGCGCAAACACGCGCTCAGGCTGCAGCATCTCTACGTATTCGTCACCGGACAACCGGTGTGGACCCGTTCGTGAGGCGAGCCTTCCTACAATTCGTCTCGCTGACGGAGCTGCAGTCCTGGGTCAAGCAAAGACCGAGGAAAATGAGCAACTGGCACATCGAATTTTCTCAGGCGCTCACAGCCTTCTGGCAGGCGGACCCGGCCATCAGTGGCGACTCCACTTCGTAATTCTATAGAGGGCTGATCCGCAGCATGTGCGACGACGTGCTCGGTGAAACTCTGAGCGTAGAGGAAGACGAACTGGCCAGTCTTTTCGGTATGACCTTCCGCCCGGGACCGATGGACAACTTCCAAAAGACTCTGGCTTGGCAGTGCTACCGAGGAGCTCTACCAGTTTGAGACAAGCTCTATAGACATGGGCACTCGGGCAGGGACCCTGCAAAAAAGATATGTCCGACGTGCGTACGAGACGAAAAAACCGTCGCGCACGCATTCATACACTGCCCGGGCGTCACCGACCTGTGGGGCTATGTGGAACGACTATTGTCGCGGGTGGGACGAATCCAGTTGACCACGGAGTCCATTGTCATGATCAAGCCACCACCACCCTTCAAAAAGGAAGGAGAGGCGTTTTTCCTTTGTGTGATAGCTATGGCGAAAGAGGTTGTATGGTGGACTAGGTTGAAAGGGCTGAGGTCAGACACCTTTCTCTCCGGCCAACAACTGATTCTTTTTTTCAAATACCACTTTAGAAGAAGAATCAGGATGGAGAGAGAGGTGCTGTACCCCTGCAAGTTTTATGAAAGGTGGGTGAAAGCGGCGAGGGTGGCCCGAGTGAATGGGCCTTCTCTCTATATCAGTCTGTAGGTTGAGGAAAAAGAGGAGGAAAGGAAAGGAGTACAAACTCTTCGTACTCCTGGAGATGAGGGTTGCACATTTTTTTTTCGGGGGTATGTGTTTCCCATATGTAATGTCTCCCCCTATTGGGGAAAATCGATTCATTTTTAAATTGCATTTGTGATAATATTTTACACGTTTTTATTGTATGTAAACTTCCCCCTTTGTATTTGTTCCCTTCTTTGTGCCTCTGTGGCTAATAAAGAAACAAATCTCTCTTTCTCTCTCTCTCTCTCTCTCTCTCTCTCTCTCTCTCTCTCTCTCTATATATATATATATATATATATATATATATATATATATATATATCGACCTTTCTACTCTTTCTTTCTATCTTTCTCCTTGCAGCCATCAACCCTGACTTTTCTACTTCTTCCTTTTCTTCCTTCTCTTCTCTCTTCTTTCTTTCTGTCTTCCTCCCGCAGTCTTATCTGCCTTCCCCTTTTTGTTTGCCTATATTTGGCCGGTAGTAGTTGTTTAGATACGAGTCCCATAGTATAAAAACATTTCTTCGCGACAATCCTGGCCTGACTGTAATACTGACCTTTCTTCCTCTTTCTTTCTGTCTTTCTTCTTATAGCTGACATTAACCCTGGCTTCTCTTCTTCTTACTTCCATCTTGTTCTCTCCTCTTCCTTTCTTTCTTTCTTTTAGCTTGTGGCATGAGATTAACGATAACTTATGTTCCCATCCCTTTCTGTTTTCCTTTATCTCACCGGTAGTAGCACACTGTAAGCTTTAACCACGTCACTCGAGGTCGACCGGCAAAGGTAGAAGGTGCTGGATAGCGGTCGCCCTCGGGTCCTCAATTTTCAGCCCCATGGATGTTATCTATTACATTCACGTATTATATTTCGAATACCTGATGATATCACCGGATTCATACGGAACCCGGTCATTGAAATGATCATAGTATAATAAACCTTTGAAGGATTTACACAAGTCCAGCCTCCTGTCATTTCATTATAATATTTAACTCCGTAATAGCACCACCAACTACAAAAACAAAGACGGTTGAACTGCTTTACGTTGAGTACTCTCTATATTATTACATTGCGATTGACCATATGGAATTGACCAGCTCTATCCAGTGGTGAACCTCAAACCTGAATATATATATATATATATATATATATATATATATATATTTCATGAAATCTATGATTTCATTAGCTAGCTTGTTTGCTTTTCAAGATGGGAAAATCGTGTTTTTTTAGCTGCTAATTCGGACAGAGTCCTTAAGTAAGTAGACTTTTTGCCGCTTTGTCGCAGTACCTCTGGATTTTTAGCGACATATGACCAGAGCGGTGAACTTCAATTATACATTTTGTAGATGAATTTGACAATAAAAACATTATTAACACATAAATCCTCTCTAGTTAAATTCACATGAGAAGAAAAAGTCGCCACGTTTACTATCATATACATCGCACTGTTCCTACTCTGTCATTTAAACAAAATATATGAAATCTTATAAATCAACAAAATATTGATATTCTGTGTTATTGTTATTCTTTTTTTTTCATGGGTTGTGCCATACTAAATGAATTCGCTATTGACTCTTAGACTTTGTACAATACACTTTTGACCTTTCAATAAGATAGAAGTTAAAAGTTTACAACTTTTCACTATATAATTCTATTTCAATATTATTCTTTAAATGTCACACGACGATATAACAATTTAAATCTGAGATTTTCAGCTTACGAGACATGAACCTAATAATTAAATTTCTCAAATATATATTTCTTCCTCATTCTTTTATACAATATGTATTTCTTTGTTTCGTGACCTGTGTCAAATCACATTTTTATATTCATATAACAATTAGATCTCCTGAGCTATGTTTCTAAGTTCAAAAACGAGCATATATATATATATATATATATATATATATATATATATATATATATATATATATATATATATATATATATATATATATATATATATATATATATATATAAATACATTTTGAGTATATGTTGGTTGTTTACCGACACAACAGTATGCAGATTGCAGAACTCGACAAATTAAGCAGGTTGATTTGTTTACTCCGGTGTAATGTAAAATAATTACGTCAAATAGGAATCATATGATTCCAGTCCTCATAGAAATAACAACACAACCAGGAGCTGGACATATCGGAGTATTGACGGAGTAAAACACACTTAAACAACATGTGTACCTTTCTCTATCACACAATTCGGACTGCCCGAAGACGTCACAACCAATGATGGATGTCACCGAAATATATATAGCAGTATATCTATAATGTATAATAAACGAAGCTAACTGTCACCCATTTGACTTAATTATTTTATATATATATATATACCAAATAAGAGTAGTTAAGACAATGCTATTTCACCATAATTGTAAAGTGTTTTGGGATCACTCGGACCAGCATATCCTGAAGACGTTACGACGTAAGACCTAAATACAAACATCTTCTTCAATATATATTAATCGAAATATATATATATATATATATATATATATATATATATATATATATATATATATATATATATATATGATGACGCGTAGTTATTTCAGCTGTTAATGTACTACTGTGCCGCATGTTACAATCATGGCAATAGCTGACACGGACTGGAATAGAATTAGGTCGATTGATTTGTTATTAATTCGGTAAAACCCGCTGATAAAGCTACCTGAGCCGATTGTGCATTGCTGCATAATAAATTCAGAAAGTGGATGCTGTGGACTCTATTACAGCATTAAGTGTGACCGAAACTCGAGTACAGTTATTGATCTAAGCTACGCATTTTCGTGTATTGAAGCAAATAATCGTGTGTCTTCTCTTATCATTACCTCTTGAGTATTCTGAGATGCAACCGGTACTAGCAGTGAATTGTATGCTAATCACCTCCACCTCTTCTTATATATATATATAGTAATACTAATAAAATTAAAGACGAAAATTCAAAGAGGGCTCGGTAAGGATAAATATATATCACATATATAAGATCCGTAGAGCACATATTCATTAAAATAACAGATTAAAGTTTATGCAAATAATCGCTGCTTTCTCTCTTAACGGATCTTCTGAAACTAAAAAAAATCAATCTGTGAATGCAGAAGTAAATATTTCGAAAAACGTTGCAATCGAAGGAAGACAGGAAGACGATACTTGGTCGTGGAAACTTTCCCTGTCAAAGAACGAAAAAAAAAACGAAGATAATACGTCATAATTACGAACGGTGAAAACAATTACACGCGAAGACAAAACCAAGTTTATAGTATAAATGAAGTCGTAGACTATTTTTCTATTAGGTGGTTCGTGGAGATGTTCTCTGGCAATGAACGGAAAAAGCGAAGATAATACGTCATTGTGTGGATCGGTGAGAACAATTACACGCAAAGACAAAACCACGTTCATGGTATAACTGAAGTCGTAGACTAACATTCGAATTAGGAAACCGAATGATACTAGTCTTCAGAGTTAAGAAAAATGTAACTAAATTACAGTGGTAATTGAAATCAACAAAAATTAAAAATACACATGCACGCATCCATATACGTACATACACATGCATACGCGAAAACACCCGCCATGGGTATGCAAATAGTAGATTGTGTTTTGTGTACGTGCTTGTATTTGCATACCCATGGCGGGTGTTTTCGCGTATGCATGTGTATGTACGTATATAGATGCGTGCATGTATATTTTTAATTTTTATTGATTTCAATTACCACTGTAATTTATTTACATTTTTCTTAACTCTGAAGCCGAGTATCATTCGGTTTCCTAAATAGAATTTTATTCTACGAATTAAGTTATACCACACACGTGTTTTTTCTTTGCGTTTAATAGTTCTCACGCCCCACACACTGACGTATTATCTTCGCTTTTTCCGTTCAATGCGAGAGAAAGTCTCTACGAACCACTTAATAGGATTTTAGTCTACGACTTCATTTATACTATAAACGTGGTTTTGTTTTAGTGTGTAATTGTTTTCACCGCTCCTAATTATGACGTAGTATCTTCGTATTTTTTCCGTTCTTTGCCAGGGACCGTCTTCACGCATCAAATAATCGTCTTCCTGTCTTCCCTCGGTTACAACGTTTATCGGAAATTCTACTTCTGCGTACACAGAGTAAGCTTTTTAGTTTCAGATGATCCCGTTAAGGGTGAAAACAGCGATTCTTTGCTTAAACTTTAACCTGTTATTTTAATAAATATATATATATATATATTAATGTATATATATATATATTAATGTATGTATATTATATTTGGCAATATACAGTATGTTTAATTAAACACATTTAGAAGACCATACGCTATCAGTTTTAAAGTAGTGAGTATGTCACTTACTTGTTTTCGGCGAAATAAGGGAGATGCGGTGACAGCCTGTTTCACGCTTGCTGGCGTTCATCAGAGCCACGTATTCCCCTGCTTCCGCAGAAAATTATAGGAGCCGGATTCTAATAGAATTCCAGTAATAATCAGGAGCTGATTATACAGAGCCATTGCCGGTCAAGTAAAAATTAGGTATTAGGATCGGTGCTCTGAAATAGCGATGTATACATGAATGTATATATATATATATACATA
>OZ024742.1:86955541-86958041 GCA_964016885.1 Eledone cirrhosa
AATCCATTTTGAGCTGCATAATAGATGAACATTTGGAAATTGCTTTTTCGTGTGGACACCCTTTCAAATGTATTTACATATTGCTTTACTGGTTGCCATGAAAATGGGTCAAACATGAAAGACCGGAAGTGGTTGAAAGAGCTGTTTACTATTGAATGTATTATAGCATTTAGATATTCAGTTAATATAGGTTTGTTCACGCGAATAGAAATTCACAGTAAACTTCATTTTCAAGTCTCAGATTATAATATCATACTGATTGATTTGCGAATATTAAAAGATATGTCTGCGTGTATGAGAAATTATATATTTGCGTCAAATTCCAAAATATACGTCAATGCAATAAACGAGAGATAATGTATTCAATATAATTCATTGCATGAATACAATAAATGAAATGACAGAAAGAAATTGGAAGCAACTTTAATACATTAAAAATATTGAATCGTTGAAATGGTTGGTCTTACCTGAAAGACAATTAAATCAAATCATAGACAATCTATTAAAGATAGAATATGCGTCTTGTCTGAAACATGCAAAGGTTGTAGGAAGTTCTGCCTGAGGGAAATGCTGAACTTGTAGAATTCACCCTAAAATAAAAATGAACGTCAGTAGTTCTATCATTCTTATGTTGATCGGATATTGCCTATTATACCCGCAATGCTTAGATTATATTTATACATACTTAAAGTATAAATGTAGCAGGATGCATTTCACTGCTTTACAGAATGGTCTCTGGACAAGTGATAATTACTGTACCTGGAATTCGCAAAAGGCAGATATAGTTATACCATACTCGGCTCCCGTTTTTCGTGAACTATCGTGTTTTTACTGGAATTTTCTCTCACCTTACATATCTGACACAGAATAGGGCTTGTCTTCCAGACATACCTGGACAATATCTCGGAAGAATACTTATAGTGTCAGTGCACAATTTTCATTACTTTTCCATGAAAGTGCTTTTAACATCCACTGCAAAACTTAAGTATTCAATGATTTTTCTCGGTGTAATTTTAAATAATTATACTGAATTCCATGAGGTATTATAAACTATTAATTGTAAGCAATTTACTTTAGAATATATAATCACCCTCAGCATTTTAAACGTAAGAAATTTTCTTCACTTCGTTTGCCTCATTTACCTCATTGTTATCATATAAATTTAACATTCATTCACATACCTAAAGCCATGTTACATATTCTACCAACAGAAAAATATTATTGACAAAAACATGAATAAATGATTTGGAATCAAAGTACGGTTTGTGTGCGGAAAATTCATCGTCTGCACCTCGCTATATTTCCTAAAACTCTATTGTTTCTAAGATTTCTACAGAAAGAAATAACTAAACGTTGCATATCTGGAGTTGTGATGTAAGTGAACGAATCTTAAGTCTTTGCAGAAATATTACAAATAGAAATCTAACAATATCGTCTGCATTATCCTCAGTATGAATAGAACCAAAAACACAATAAAAAATTAAAAAAATGTTTATCATATTAAGGGACATTGACTATATTTAATATAACAAAACACGATGGGAAAATTATAAACGTGGTGGTGCCGAGGCCTCTTTTATTAAATGAATACTGTAGAGGAATCTATACCGATTTATCGACTGAACGCTTTCTTTCAGAATATTACTATATTCTCCTGACATAAGCAATGCTGTTTTATCAATTTTCTCTGAAACGATTTCGAACTGAATTCCTAATATCGATGGACACCAGAACATGTTTTTCCCTGTAAAAATACATCAACATTGAAATTAAGCATTTCCGTCATTTGCAATGGCGCATTGCAGAATCTGGGAGTGTAATGTTTCTATTGATTGTTTCTTTTCTGTTTTACCTCATCACTCTTAGAAATAATATAGATTTTATTTCCAATTCAATAAAATGGCACCGCTATCGGTTCCAAAATAAAACCACGCACAATCAAATATATGATTAATGTATGAACAGAAGAGGACAAGAATATTTGTATTTATTGACAGACGTAAGGTAAAGATGTAGAAACAAGTGCTATTGTTCAAAAGCTTTATTATAATCCTAGAACAGAATGAAAATAGTTTGCAATAAAGTGATGTCAATTGGAAAGTTTCAAACTCGTAAAAGAAAAAAAGAAACATGCTTCAAAATATCAATCACCTTAACGAATATATTACTTGACGTTTCAATCTGAAAATAATTATTGCTCTATAAGGGTGAAGTTTCAATTCAGGATTTAATATTTGTTTTCCTTGAATAAATGTTTCCACATTCCAAATAACCTATAATTGAGAATTTACAGCCTCAGGGAAATATGAACGGCATAAGCATTCACGTAATATCAACCAAATTTTCATCGATGCAGTTTGATTGCGCCAGGTTTATTTCTGCTGTTACTGTGTAAACATAGCCGCTCCACCTGCAGTCTGATTCACGAAAAGAGGTGTACTATTAGCAGTGCAAGATACAATGCTGTGCTGCTCAAAAAATGGAATCCAGTAATTCGCAC
>OZ024742.1:86963041-86985541 GCA_964016885.1 Eledone cirrhosa
TATATATATATATATATATATATATATATATATATATTAGTGAGTATTGAAGGTTGCTTGAAGCATTTTGGAATAATACACTTTTTCTGGGGGGGGGGGGGGAGGTCGATTTGGAAGCCTCAACTATGCCGATGGGTAAATCTCCGGGTACCAGAATCCGGTGGTGAAGAGAGAGATGTAAGTGAATGTAGAATGAGATGTATAGTGTGTAGAGGAACGTAGGAAAGAGCGTAAAAAATAAAAATAATAACACGAGATAGAGTTACCGTGGGTGAGATTGCTACTTTCCCTTACATCTCTCTCTTCACCACCGGATTCTGTTACCCGGAGATTTACCCATCTGCATTGTTGAAGCTTCCAAAACGACAAAAAAAAAATGATATATACATATATGTAATACACCGTGAGGTTTAATATGTTGATCCTGTTCAAAAAGATGACTTTCCCTATTTCAAGTTATATGTTTTCATCCTTTTTACAATACGGAAAGTGAATTGGAGCAAACATTAGGCATGGAAAGAAGAACATACAATCTTTTCATTAATAAATTAATTTAAGTTCCGTGAAAAATAATTTTCGAATTATTTAACTGGCCGAATTTACACCAGCTCTCTTTGGTGTAGCCTCACATACAGAAAACATGTCCGTTCCCGTCTCGTTACCCGATAATCTCAGAAATTACTTTATAGATTTTAACTTATTTACATTACCTACCTCTGTCATCAGCCTTTCGACTGAACGGTATTAATAAGGAATTGCTGCGCACGTTAATCAGTATCTTATTTTCAATATTAATTTGACAACAGTGCTCTCAAGGATGAATAATTTTAGTGAGGACAACATGTTCAAAGTTGAGCTCTTCTTTAGTTGATTCGTAAAGATATGTTTCGGCTGCATAATTTAACAGTCACTAGTGTTTAGGGATTAAGCTAAAGACCAATCCAAATATATTATTCATCCGGTGAAACGCTTCATAGACATACTACACTCTGGTATTTTCTTCAGTCCTGTATTTTGATTTGTATGAGAGTAGGGCCTTGTGTTAGAGTGATCAGCTTGTTCATTATATTAGATTAAAATAAGGTCGAATTTATTTAAATTAATAACATTTACATTGAATAATATATCAATTATTAATCTATCTATCTGATGGAATATTATATACTCTTACTCACTGATTCTCCTGCAACATTGTATAATATTTACAAACATACCCTTTTCTCTGAATTTAAAATTTACCCATTCGTAATAAGACCAACGTTTAAAATTGACATAAATTGATGGAGTATGTTAGCACGCATTTTATATGTATTTTCTTTCAAATTGCTAAATATTATTCTAGACATTTTGCAACGGCAAATGTAAAGTTTCGATCGCGTAAAATACATTTAACATTCCTTATTGTTCCACAGGCACGGATCTTGTTAGAGTGTTGTGAGGACGTTACTCAATGCCGCTAGAGTAAATGTAAATTATTTTTCAAAAGAATTATGTACTGTAATTAATCTTACTAATTTTCAAAGGAAATGAGAAATAGTTATCTCAAAATGCGTTGACTAGTGCAATTTATTAACCCGTAAAAATGTATTTCATAAAATATATCTAGGCTGGTTTCACAATGTAATTAATCAATATGGGTTTAGAAAGCACATTTAAGGAAGTGGAATCTTAAGATTCCAAGCTGATAAGAAGTGGACAGCGTGTCCACCCACACACACACATATATATATATATATATATATATATATATATATATATATATATATATATATATGTGTGTGTGTGTGTGTGTGTGTGTGCATGTGTATGTGTGTATATACTTATATGCACACACATATGCACACACACACACATATATATATATATATATATATACATATATAGATGTGTGTGTGTGTGGTTGATTGGTGAGGAGTATGGGTTTTTGTATGTATGCGTGCTTATGTTTGTCCGTTTGTATATGTATGTATATATATATACATATATGTATATATATATATATATATATATATATATATATATATATATATATATATATATATATATATATACTTTATAAATAATTACTTTTTTAATTGTCTGCTATCTAGTTATTTTATTTTGTCATTGATATTATTGTTCTAGTTTAATACCACACTTATATAAAAACCATGCCCTATGTATTTTTTTCATTTCACCCGCTCCGATGAAATAGACTGGTTATAAACAAAGTATTGGAGAAGGATTGGCGCAAAATCAGGCATATAGTGAACTCTAGACCTTCCAGATCAAAGAAACAATTGTCAGTAATGTGAATAAAGCCCTTATTGTATAGCGAACCATATCAATCTTCTTTCCTGAATCATTATTACTCGAAGTATAAACTACGTAGAAATCACCGCGAACTCGCAGCATCACTATGGAAACGATTTGTTGAGTCAAACTAAGCCACACGTTAATACTATCCACTACAAGAACTACTACATCTACGTGGACTGCCATAAAGATAACCTGTTACCCGGGTAAGGTCTGTACAATCACGCACATACTCATATATATATATATATATATATATATTGTTATATTTGGGGAGGGTCATATTTGCGTAATATTGCCAGAATTAATAACAGAACACACTCACTGTTTGGTTGGTTTTCGCTTCTAGCTGTCTTTTATATCTGCGGTCTAACTTATTCGGTCCTCAATGTTGCCATTGACTGACCGACGGTCAAAAATAATACAGATACAATATAGACACAAACACATATATATAGTTTACATAATTTACATAAATCTTTCGTTGCACATCTGCAACATCGTCAGTGGTGTTATATTCATTGTTCCTCCTGTTGTGTTGCATGTCTACGCCATTTTTTATTCAGTCTGTCTATATATTTATTTATTTATTTGCTTGTTTGTGTATCTTATTTTATTTTGTCTTCTTTGCTCATGCGTTTGCGTGTGTGTATAGTGTTATGTGTGATGTGTGACTAGTGTGTATAGTGTTGTGTCTTCTGCGTGACTAATGTGTGTTTATGAGCTTGTTGTTATTGTGCTTGTGTATGTATTCATTTATCTTATTTTATTTAATTTTATTTACTTATTTATACTTCTCTTAGGTCAGTGTTGTTTGTTTGGGTGTTGTTGTTGTTCCACTCATTCTTTCTGTTTAGCTTTGGTCTTCTAATTTCTATTTCACTGGCCTCTCTGATTTGCCTATCTGCTGGGTCATTCCTATGTTTAGATATTATTCTAATTTCTATGTTGTCTATGTTACCGTCATGTTGTTGTCTAGCATGTTCGTATAGTACTGACCCGTTTTTTCGTCCTTTTAGTTCCCCCCAGTGTTGGTCTATCCTTTCACCTATGCTACGAGCTGTCTCACCTATGTATGTTGTTGTCATGTTTCTGCAAGTACCCTCTGTACATCTTATGCTATAGACTACGTTTCTAGTTTTACAGTTTATCCGGGGGTTCACCTTACATATGATACACTTCCTATTGGTACAGTGGGTTTTCTTAAAAGGGTAGGTTTTGCTGATCAGGGATTTTATGGTGGTTCCTGGCTTTTCTACCACCTTTATTTTTAAGTGGGTCTTTCTCAGGGCCTTTCTACACTGGTTAGCTAATTTCCCTCCAGGGGTGGCGTCCACAAACATGACACTCTGATATCTCTGGTTGTCGTACCATGATGTGGCCTTCCCTATCTTATGTCTAGCCCTATCTAAGCTATTCCATGATTTGCTCCTGTATAGTGGGCAAATTCCTTTCATGTCCAGTTCTATGAGGGTCTTATACTTTTCCATGGCTCCTTCGTATACTCTGACTCTGTCTCTTTGGTTGTAGCCAGAGAACTGCATGCGGTTGATGAAGTGTTGGATGTGTCCTTCCATTTCTGTTGGGTCGCACATGCTGGACACATTCTTCATCACTCGTACATAATCTGCGATCAGAATATTATATAAATATATATATATATATATATATATATTTATATATATATATATCTATATATGAGTATGTGTGTGATTCTACAGACCTTACCCTTTAACAGAGCATGTCCATACAGTCACTTAGTGAAGACCCTTCGCTTGCCTAGAATATATGAACCATGAATAATAAGAGTGCCTGCATTTGTATCATTCTGTATCACTATATATATTTCTCTAAATATAGTATTTTCAAAGAATGACCTTTATTTAAATTCATCAGCCATATATATAGAGAGACATTCACACATACACGCAGATAATTAGACGCACATACACACACATACACACATACATACACACACACACACACACACATACACACACACACAGACACACACACACACACACACGCATACACATATATATAATGTATGTGTGTATGTTTCTCTCTCTCTCTCTCTCTCTATATATATATATATATATATACATATATATATATATATATATTCTCAGCGTGTGGCTGAGTAGTTAGAGAATAGGATTCGCAATCGCGAGGTTGTGAGTTCGGTTCTCAGACAGCTGGAATCGTTATGTCCTTGAGCAAAACACTTTATTACTCATTGCTCCTTCTACCTGAAGTTGCGACCAATAGCTAGCAATTGGAAAGACCGGGCTACCAGCATTGTTGTTATACAGTAGCAGTGAAAATCCCTCTTCCTTACTTGACACCTTATAACTGTATTACTACTACCACACCAAGCAACCATCCCTGTCCATTGTTCAACTGGTCAAATGTAAATTAAAATAGGCACTCTCAAAAATTCTTATTTAGATAAAATAAGCCATATACACATTGTATTCTCATTGAAAACCTTCTATACACTTGTTTACCAGCAAATTGAATTGCCATCTGTCATATACTATCCCTTCTCTTCTTCCTTTCTTACAACTAATATAAATATTTTGATTTTTCTGATTTTTTCCAATTTATCCAATTTATCCGATACACAGGTATTCCGTCTGTTACAGAAACATATGTTAATACCTAATACATTCCTTTATAAAAGCACTTTCATTTTATATTCATCTTCTCTCTCTCACTTTCTCTCTCTATCTCTCTCTCTCTCTCTCTCTCTCTCTCTATATATATATATATATATATATATATATATATATATATATATATATATATATATATTCTATACATATAGATAGGTAAATAGATAGATATGTAGATAGATAGATAGTGATAGAAGGATAGATGGATGGATAGATACATATATAGATACATCTCTTTATTAGCCGCAAGGGAAACATTACGTATGGGGAGTTTACATACAGGTATATGAAAATAAAACTTAAATACAATAACAAATAACAATTGAAATCCCCAATAGGGGGGAGGTGTTACACAGGGGTTGTACACAGCTGACAAAATATACAACCCTCATCTCCAGGAGCACCAAGAGTGAGTACTCACTTCCATTCTTCCTCTTTTTCCTCAACCTATAGGCTTATATAGAGAGAAGGCCCAACCACTCGGATCATCTTTGCGGTATTCACCCACATTTTATAACATTTGCTAGGGTATAGCACCTCTCTCTCCATCCTGATTCTTCTTCCAAAATGATATTGGATAAAACGACTCAGTTGCTCGCCGGAGAGAAAGGTGTCTGACCTCAGCCCTTTTAACCTCGTTCACACTATAACCTCTTTCACCATAGCCATAACACATAGGAAATCCGCCTCTCCCTCGTCTTTGAAGGAGGGTGGCAGTTTGATCATGACAATGGACTCGGTGGTCAACTGGATTTGTCCCACCCGCGACAATAGTCGTTCTACATAGCCCCACAGGTCGGTATCGCCCGGGCAGTGTACACATGCGTGTGCGACGGTTTCCTCGTCGAGCACGTATCTCGGACAGATCTTTTTCGAAGGGTCCATACCCTGGCGCCCGTGTCTGTAGAGCTTGTCTCGAACTGGTAGAGCTCCTCAGTAGCACTGCCAGGCCAGGGATTTGGGAAGTTGTCCATTGGTCCCGGGCGGAAGGTCCTACCGAACAGACTAACTAGTTTGTCCTCTTCTACGCCTAGAGTTTCTCCGAGCGTGTCGTCGCACTTGCTGCGGACCAACCCTCTATAGATTGTCAGAGAAGTGGAGTCTCCACTGACCGCCGGGTACGTTTGCCAGAGGACTGCTGTGAGCGCCTGAGCGCATTCGATGTGCCAGTCGCCCATTTTCATCGGTCTTTGATTGACACTGTACTGCAGCTCGGTCAGCGAGACGAGTCGTGGGAAGGCTCTGCTGACGACGGGACCCACACCGGTTGTCTGGTGAGGAATACGTGGAGGTGCCGCAGCCTGAGCACGTGTTTGCGCATCGTCAGCCACGGCATCACAATCCCTCCGTTTGAAAGGTGTTGACAGCAGATGGATCTTCTCACCAAAGGAGCCCGTTTCATCCAACGGAATTGGAAGACCGCGCGCTCCATTTTGGTGTCGTTTTGGCTGGACAAGGCACGACGGTCAAGTAGTAGTAGATGACGGACGCTATAAAAGTGTTCGCATCCTCCGTTCGACCTTTCAAGGATAGTTTGTACTCGGGTGAGCGCAAACACATTGGCCGTCACCTCGTTCCAGTTCTTCTCCACCTGGAGGTCTGGACCAAACCAGCAACTTTACCATTCCTTCCGTCCAGCATCGGACGACGTCATCGGAAGGCATCGGTTTGCCTCTCCACGTTTCGAGTTGCAATCCGACGGATTTGTCCCGGTTTAGCTTCGCTCCTGTGTACCTTTCGTATTCCTCCTGCAAGGTGCCGAAATCCCCGATTTGCGAGGTGCTCGACACCAGTAATGTCACGCCGCTTTTCGCAGTCGCGGTTCCAAAGGGATGCTCTGCAATAGCTTCAACTTCCGCAGTAGTGGCTCGAGAGTCAGTACGTACAGAACGGATGGATCGCGTGAGATGAAACGGCTCCGAGAAGTAGCCGTTCACCTTGACCCTTGAGCAGATGTTGCTGCTGTGCATTGCAGCAATCCAGCCCCTGAACACGGGTCCAAAGCCTACCGCCTCGAGCACCGCATCCAGGTAACGATGGTCAAACTTATCGAAAGCCCTAGACTGATCCAAGTTGATCAGGGCTCCACCGAAGCCAGGTTTACACCCTACCCTCTTTGTGATGTATCGCATGAGGTGGAGGTTGTCGTGTATGGGCCTGGTCGGGTTTGTGAGAGGTCTCCGTTTATCCCACCAAGTTTTCGACGACAAGCGCCAGCCTCTTTACCAACACCTGGGCCAAAATCTGTAATTCTGTATTTAGCAGATTTATCGGCCGGAAGTTACCAATGTCATCCCCCTTGTTCCCGTCCTTCCTGACTAACGTGATTTCGCCCTTGGTCACAGAACTGTGAATTCTCCCCTTCTGCTGCCAGTTGCAGTAGACCGTTTCCAGGAGACCAGAGAACAAGTCCGGCAATGCTACGTAAAATTCGTAGGTTAGACCGTCGAGACCTGGAGATTTGCGTTTGCCAATTTGGCACAGCGCGTCCCCTATCTCAGCGGCCGAAATCCGCCTTTCGCAGAACTTCGCCTCGCTATCCGAGAGTCGCGGTAGGCCGTTGAGGTATGAACCGAAATCCATAGCCCCTCCCAGTTGAGCAAAGTGCCGCGGAAAGGCGGCGCACATTTGCTTCGGAACACGTATCAGGCGTCCGTCTTGGTCCTTCAAAGACTGAATCGTAGACTTGTTGCCCATTTTCGCCTCCGTCACTCGGGCCCAGCTAACAGCTGTTGCGCCCTCGTTTCCCAGTGCACGTATTTTGCTTCTGACAACGCAGCCTTCATGCTTTGCGTCGAAGAACTGGTCCAAGGCCGTTCTCGTCACTAGCACGCTGGCTACGTTGCCACTCCTAAGTGCCTCTTCTCTCTTTATCTACCAGTTCCTTTTCGGTGTTATTTCTATCTAAGACTAATTCTTTACTAAAACCTATCGAGTCTAATCTAACTGCCCTCTTGAGAGAGTACCACCACCTGTTGTTGATTATGGCCCCCGTCAAGTGCTGCTAATCCGTCTACTTCAGGCTTTGAATGTCGGTAACGACAAGTTCAGCTTCCAGTAACCGGGTCTCTGTCTATGGGGATAAATAGATAGATAGATACATAGTTATATAGAAAGATAGATATATAGATAGATAGATAGATAGATAGATAGATAGATAGATAGATAGATAGATAGATAGATAGATAGATAGATAGATAGATAGATATATAGATAGATAGATAGACAGGTCACGAAATGGCAAGACAGACACAGAGAATCAAAACCAGAAAGGCTTATTATAATCACGCTTAGGTTGAAGTAGGAGAGTGTTTGACATTTTGGATATCATTTACGTTTCAGGAAATGGATAGGTTATAGAGAGAGAAAGATTTAGATCATTGGTGTATGAAAAAAATTATTTTTAAGAAGGCGGGTTAGTAACGGATTAGTTTGGCATTCGGGAATGAGAGCCGAGGTGGAGAGTCCGGGTGTGGCTTGGATATTTCTGTGTGAGTCTTTGATGTCATGGGTCTGCATCTTTGCTTCTATGTGTGGCTGTGGTTTGTCTATCATTGATTGAAATGCATGTGTGTATGTCTTAAATGTTCATGTTGATTGTTTATATGCAACTAAATGTATGTGTGTAAATACATGTGTGCCTGTGATTTTTGTCGTGCTGATTTCGTGTGCATGAGTGTGCACGTATGTCTGTGGGTTTGTATAAACGTGTGTGTCTTTGAATAATTTGTTTGTTTTGTGGAAGCATTTGTTTACGCGTATGCGTGTGACTGTGTATGTGTACGTGTGAGTATGTGTTTGTGTATATGGGCATATAGTTTTATGTGAAAGTACGCAACTTCGTTTAATCGTCTTCATAGTGTGAAATGTAATTAGCAACTGGTAATAAATACTGAGTAGGAGTATCTAAAGAAATAATTGTCGCGTGTGATGGGTCATATTTACATTTATAAACATCAGATATTTGATATGCTATCATAAAGAAATTTATCATAAGTCTTGACTAGAAATTAAATTACTGAGCCCCACGATTACTAGATTCTTGTATTGTGAAAATATTTCAGTTTTAAACGGTCAATTACTTAGACTTTATAAAAGAAAAATTACTCTATAACATTTTGTCATTATATGATTATGATTGCAAATATTTCTTTAAGGAATAATTAGAAAAGATAAAGAGATAAAATTTACGTTTTCAGAATGTTTGATGTATGGTATAAAAATTAAAGAATTTCACTTAGAATGACGTATACGCACTAATGTGAATCCTATTACAATTGTAGCCAAATAGCTATAATATCATATGGATATTTTCCGTTGCAATGAATATTATAGATTACAAAGTAACACACTATGGATCCACATCGGAGATATATTTTGATTCTAACTTGTATCCGGCTAATTCTAGGATAATAACTTCATGATCATCATTACATTCTACAGTACTGCGTTATCAAACTAGCAATAATACTGTCTATCTCTCAGTATCTCCCCCAACTTCTCCCACTTTTCTCCCACTATTTACTCGTTTAATCCTATGTCATATTTTCTTTAAATACAATTAGGAATATTGAATTATTCGGCTAGTTTTTAAAAATGTCATAATATGGAGATTATTGAAGAGAATATCCTAGTGTAAAAGGGTGTATGGTATACGAAAGATGCATGAAATTTTGCGGCTATAAGATATCAGATTCATTAACAATGACAACACAACACTTACTGTTTCATTCTAATGATACACACTTTCAATATGTAAATAGAACAGACTCAAATTCTACGAACTTTCAGTTCATCCCATTTTGGGGACCAAAAATTGTTTGCATAATTTCTAATAAGTACTAAATTACACATACACAAACACCCACACATACATACGCCCACACACACACACGCACACACACACATACATACACACACCCATATATATATATATATATATATATATATATATATATATATATATATATATACATATGTACATAAATATATATATAGATAAATTGGTAAATAATCAGACAAATAGATGGATATCTTTCTTTATTTGCCACAGGGGCGTACAAAAATGGGACATTACAAGACGTGAAGGCGGGGGTTTTACATAAAATCTTTAACAATGATAAATAACAATAAACTATATAAAAATAAAACAAATGAAAGCCCCATTGGAAAGAACGCCCTCAACGCCAGGAACACGTTTTATATGTGTTCCCGTCTTCCCTCTGTGTATATTCCTCAACCTACAGGTTTATATACAGAGAAGCTCCATTCACTCGGGCCATTTTCGCCACATTTACCCACCTTTCTGCAAATTTACTTGGATGTAGCACCTCTCTCTCCACTCTCACTAAACAGAGGAAAACTGCCTCTCCTTCATTCTCAAATGAAGGTGATGGAGTGATCCTCACGATGGACTCGGCTGACAACGTGATGCGTCCCACACGTGACAGTAGCTGTTCGACATAATTCAACAGATCGGTCACCCCTGGGCAATGAGCAATTGCGTGCAGAACGTGTTCGATGTCACGCTCGCACCTTGGACAGGTTCTTTTGACAGGTTCTCTGCCAGGGTGTCCGTGCCTGTAGATTTTGTCTCGAACTGGTAGAGCTCCTCGGTAGCACTGCCAGGCCCGAGCATACTGGAAGTTATCCATAGGCCCTGGACGGAAAGTCCTCCCGAACAGACTCGTCAGTTCATCCTCCTCGACGCCTAGACTTTCCCCGAGACGTCATCGCTATTATCCTCCACTAGTCACCTATAGAATATCGAAGTGGAGTCTTCGCTGATTGCCGTTTCCGCTTGGCAGTGGGCCGTGAGTGCCTGAAGGCACTCCATGTGCCAGGCTCCCATTTTCGGTCTTCGCTTGACCCAGGACTGCAGCTCTGTTAGTGAGATGAATTGTGGAAGAGTTCGTCGCACAAACGACAGCCACACCGGTTCACCCGTCAGGAATATCTGGAGATGGCGTAGCAACAGCGCGCGTTTGCGCATCATCATCCACGGCATGCCAAACCCTCCGTTAGATGGGTGTTGACAGCAGATGGATCTTCTCATCAATAGGGCTGTTTCTTCCAGGACTTGAAGTGTAGGCGTTCCATTTTGGTGAGGTATTCGCGGTGACAAGGCATGACTGTCAAGCGGTAGTAGATGACGGACGCTATGTAATTGTTCGCCACCTCCGCTTCAACTTTCAAGGAGAGTTTGCATTCAGCCGACTTCTGACTGAATGCAAACACCTTCGCCGTGACTATCGTTCCAATTTGTGCCCACCTGGCGGTCTGGACCAAACAAGACCCCGAACAATTTCACCGTTACTTCCGTCCAGCGTCCAACAACACTGTCGGAAGGCATGGGTTTGCCTCTCCATGTGCCGAGCTGCAAACCGACAGACTTGTTTGGGTTTAGTCTCGCTCCTGTCAACGTTTCCTATTCCTGTAATAGATTGCCGATTACCAGGATTTCCGAGGTTTTCGACACCATTACGGTTATGTCGTCGCCATATGCCGACGCTGCTTTCCGCAGTTCTGGTTCGATGGGGATGCCCTGCAACAGCTGCAACTTCCGCAGCAATGGTTCGAGAGTCAGTACATACAGAATGGAGGAGAGAGGGCATCCCTGACGGATGGAACGCATGATTTGGAATGGCTCCGACAGGTAGCCATTCACCTTGACTGACGAGCGGATGCTGATGTGCATGGCAGCGATCCAGCCTCTGAAGACGAGACCGAAGCCAGCCGCCTTAAGAATGGCTTCCAAGTATTGATGGTCGACCCTATCAAATGCCTTAGACTGATCTAAATTGATCAGAGCCCCACCGAAGCCAGGTTTACACCCTACCCTCTATATGATGTATCGCATGAGGTGGAGGTTGTCGTGTATTGACCTGGTCATGATTGCACACGTTTGCACTTCCCCTACCAGCTGCTCGACGACAAGCGCCAGCCTTATTGCTAACACCTTGGACAACATTTTTAACTCTGTATTGAGCAGTTATGGGCCAAAAATTGCTTATATCATCCCCCTTGTTCTCATATTTCCTGATCAGTGTTACTACGCATCTACCTACAGAACTGGGAATCCTCCTGTTCTGTTGCCAGTTGCAGTAGACCGCTGCGATGACGCCAGAGGACAAGTCTGGCATGCCTATCTAAAGCTCATAGGGTATACTATCTGAACTGGGTGATTTGCGTTCCCTACAGCGGCATAGGGCATCTTCTATTTCGCCCGCTGTGAATGGCCTTTCGCAGCTCTCTGCATCCGTGCTCGAGAGTCGTGGTACGCCGTCGAGGTAGAGCCTCAAGTCCATCACGTCGCTCGGCGTACAACTTTGCCCGAACAGTTATGCAAAATGCTATTGGAAAGCAGTCCTCATCATTTGGATTCAAGTAGAGTGCGTCCATCATTGTCTTGCAAAGACCGAATTGTGGATATGTTGCCACTTTTCGGCTCTGCTACTCGGGTCCAGCTAACAGCTTTGGCTACCTTGCTTCTTAGAGCATGTGTTCTACTTCTAACAATACAACCTTCGTGTTGATGAACTGGTCTAGTGCCGTTCACGCGGCTAGCACTTCACATGAACTGCCATTCCTAAGTGTCTCTCCTACTTTCAGTTATGTGTTTTTCTACAGCTACTTTCTTGCTAAATGCCTTCGACTCTATTCTAATAGCTCCCTTGAGAGAGCTCCACCATCTGTCGTTGACAATGGCCCCCGTTAAATGGCTCTTAACTAAGGTGCTAATCCGTTTACTCTAGGCCGTACCCGCCGGGAGCGACATATTTAGCTTCCAGTATCCGGGTCCCTGTCTATGTGTTCTATTATGTTTGACTATGCAGATGACTAATTTGTGGTCTGAATAGGCAACCATGTGCATTTGTGGATAGCTTAATGTTTTCTTATCATTCTGTCTAATTAGAAATCTATCGAAATACGATCTAGAAAACGCATTGCGGTTCCTCCACGCCCACAGTGGTGCACTTTGGAATTGGCCGATGAGATTGTTTAGGCTGTTACACTCCCCTCTATTAGCACAAGTTCCTACGTAGTCCCAACGTGCGTCTAAGATGACATTCCAGTCCCCTACTAACACTATGGAACGAGACGTTCACAGGAATGGCTACAAGCGCTAGAATAATTCTGGTGGCGATATCCCAATCGGGGTATATACGGCCACCAGTCTGAAAGCTCCACATTCACTACCATTTACGTCCAGTCTGCCCGGGTCCAAGTGAATCGTCTGTACTTTGAGATCCATGATTTTTCGAAACAGAACATAAACTCCCCCTCCAACTCCTGGCTGACAGAGAGTTGCGTAAATCTCAAAATCATCGAACATGGGGTTAGCTGGTGCTTGTCAAGAATCCTGGACTCGGTGATGGCTATCACATCTATACAATGTTAACTGAGGTCATTTAAAAACTGGCCCTGTTTCCAAGGCATGCCCAGGCCACGTACATTCAAACATCCAAGTTGTATCGTCACCATGGTGAAGAAGAGTTAGGCAGAGACAAGGCAGGAACACTTACCTTTTAGTTTCCTAGAGATCGGGTTGTTCGATCTCCATGTCGAGATTGCGTGTGTTTGGGGAGTGAGGGAATCCTTTTATCAGGACACGGTTAAGGGCGTTTTGGCAAGGGGCACACATCATGTGGGAAGTACCCTTTTAATATTTCATTTTGTAGGGTTGTTACCCTGATCTGTTTAAGGTTTGTGGGTGTGTCGTTGGTGGGGAACGAATTCCCTTCTGTTTGGATAGTAGGGTCCTTTTGGACCGTTTCTACCAGTTCTTTCTTTGTTGTTTTATGTATGTGAAATGTGATTTTTTTGTGTGTACTGTTTCTGTTTGCAGAATTTTTTTGTGGTTGGGGTTTGTGATTGTGGTGTTGTGGGTGTTTGTTTTGTTGGTGAAGTGTTTGTTTGTGTTGGTGGTGATTGTGTTGTTGGTGTGTTTGTCATTTGTGGTGGTGTGTTTATGGTGGGGTTGGGTGTGCGCGTGTTTTCGGTAAATGTTTTTGAGCCAGAGTTTCGCTCTTAAAGAGCACTGCCACTTCCATACTGCTCTTTGGAGGTATGCTACGTCTGGCATGATGTCATTTAATATAGCTTCAATAGTGCTTGTTGGAAGCATTACGGTTTTTTTTTGTAATAATTGTTTCTACTTTTGGCACAAGGCCAGCAATTAACCAGTGCATTACTGGTACTTTATTTTTTTGGTAATAATATCAACTGTTCTGTAGATAGGATTCTTTTTATAAGTCATCTCTCTTATTTGTGGGGATATGTGTATGTGTGGGGTGTCTCCCTCAAAAGTTATATAGTTGGAAGCTGCTTCCAAATATTGGTACTTTTGTGAAATATCCATGGGGTAATATTTAAAATCCTGTTGCTGCAAATGACATTGTTTTATTGTTGTTGGTGTTGGTGGTGATGTTGGTCTCATTCGTTGTGTTGTCGCTGATTCCTTTTGTTGTATTGTTGTTGTTCTCGTTTTTTGTGTTGTTGTTGTTGTTGTTGTTCTCGTTTATTGTGTTGTTGGTGTTGTTTGTGATGGCGTTACTCATTGCTACACATTCTTCCTCTGGTGCGTGGATACATGTGACGTTTGTGTCGATAATGTAGGCGATAATGTAGTCGATAGTATTGAGGCGATAATGTAGGCATTCCCTTGTTCTTTACTGCTACTATCTGCTACTATCTGCTACTATCAAAATTTGACCTGTCAGTCCCTCTACAAATTGGTATAAAAATAAACATTCACAATGACGAATTTCTAACGAAATTTAAACAAAACTTACCGAGCAAGTAAAACCCATGTGGCCATCCCAGAGTAGATTGATAGATAGATAGATAGATAGATAGATAGATAGATAGATAGATAGATAGATAGATAGATAGATAGAGAGTTAGTTATATATAGAGATAGATAGAGAAATAGATATATTGCTTGAATGTTGTTTATCCGTAAGAGTTGTTTAATGATTTTTGTTGATAAATGTGTTACATATCAATGATATTTTAAAAATATATTCATCCATGATTTAACATCCACTCATCTTTTTCACATTATCTACACTTTCTCGCGTTCAAATATCAACATTACAATCGCCGAAGCACACTAAATCTTGTTGAATTGATCTTTCCTTCCTTGCTTGCATTTACATTGATGTTATACAAAGTTATTTAAATTTCGCTGGAGCTACAACTAGGTTGTTAGCCATATCCCTGTCTTTCGCACATCCTGACGGATGTCTATTTTAAGAAAATTAACGTGTATTTATCATTCCGATACTTAGGTATTCTGTCTGATTATTTGCACTCTCATTCATATATCATGAATTTGTCTATGTTCTCACGCATATTTACAAATGTAAATTTGTATTATGTGTATGGATATTTAGGATAGGCTCATATTTGTTCAAAATCATACACTCACACCATCAACATATATTTAGGCAAAATTAAAAATTAATCTGGACAGCTGTGATTACTCCATGTAGAAAATAAATTGATATATGTTGAAGGAAGGCATGTAACATGTACTGCTATCGACAATCGATTACCACAACTGTTATCAAAAACATTAAAACATTGATTTCGAATCGTAGTAGGATTGAGTTTACACTTAACTAATCTTCAATATAATTAATATATTTTATTTAAATATCTCATATATTCATATATATATATACATGCATTACTATTTTGTTTTTTTACTGTCCCTCTTTCTCCACCCAATTCGCTCTGTCCCAATAACTTATTTTAATTATTGCTCGCAATGATTTTGAGGTATCTGGTCTTTAATGCGAAGAAATACCGAGGATAGTCAGAAGATCACTGATGATGGACAGTCCCGTTTCTCGCTCTATATTTCATTCATATGTATCACACTCGCAACAACGCAGCACGCCATTTTATATATATATATATATATATATATATATATATATATATATATATATATAACGAAGGCAGGAGGCATTATGGTAAGGAACCCGGTGCACAAAAACGAACCAGAGTACTCAATACTGTGGGTAGTAGAGTGGATAATAGGAAAAGAGGCTCAGCCGTTTCCACAGCTATTTCTAAACGGCCGGGGCTCAGCTGTCGGGTTCCTGGCTCTTTTCATAGTATCCTCTCTATTACCCATAATATATATATATATATATATATATATATATATATTATCAGAAAATCCTGTTGTATGCAGTTAAGTATCATATCAATACATCAAACTTCTACGGATGCAATTATATCTACTGCGAAATGTCCGCTATGTTATACCGTTGTATAACTTAGAATATATTCATTAGGTGAATAGAATTTTGTTTCATTTGTAGATGTGGCATACACTATTGTTGGTGTTGTACCTGTGTTTTAGTCAATATTTCAATAAATGATGTATTATGGAATACGGTTATTGATCACAATGAACTAATCATTTTCAATATTATTTTAGTTTCAGTGGAGGCAATTACATTATATATAACTTGTCAGATTCAAACATAATGGTTTTAAGCTGCTCAACACTCACACACGCTCATATTGAAACACATACTCTCACCCACACATAAAACACATACGCCGACCTGAAGAAACAATGTATTTGAAGAGGTTATGATTTTTGCAAATCCAATTCCACTAAACGCATGTAAACTCTTAATTTTCTTCAACCACACAAAAACAGACATGTTTTAGAAAAAATGACACTTTCATTTATCGTTGTAGAAGTAGCGGCAGAAAAAAATAATTGATATTAGTTTTACTATAGATACAGCGCAGAATAAATATTTGAGTGTTGCTCTTCCACTATTATTACAACCCTTACGTATTCATAAGTCATATGTTTCGTATGGAATGAGCTTAGATTAACTCTAGATGACCTATCACAAAGCCTGGCTCACTGAAGACAGCACAGACCTTGGACCTCTTTACTTAATAGGAAATACCAATTTACATTTATGGGATATGAATGTAAACTAGCATTATTAGGAACGAAGCTTGGGATGTCATTAGATACTCTGTTGTTAGATTGGAAAATTTCACTTCCTGCTTTTATACAAGCATGTAATAACTATGTCAGCTCTCTAGGCAAAGTTATTTAATACATATATTTATGTCTATAACAGTTAACTTGAAAGGAATGTATGAAACCTATGTACTAGATTTAAATATATATTATAACGTAAATGAATCATTATACATCTTGTCATAATGGGTAAATCATAAAATATATGTTGATATGTTTTTTACGTAATTACATATACATACACATTTTACATACATACATACGAATGGAACATCTTAGCTCATAAATCTGACGCTAATGTGAATATTAAAGTAAATCACAAGTTTATTGGTTTATTGATATCGTGGCTAAAAATAGGTTTTTCATCAATAATATTTAGTTGTTTACTCACTGACGAATAACTCCATTGAAAGAGTTGTGAATGATAGTTATATATCATTGTTGGTTCGCAGTCGGAGGAAACAATCTTTAGAGAATATAGTATATTTAAGAAATACTCTTTTGTTCAGTAGCATTGACTTTGGTGCTGAGCATTATTTATATTATATTCATCGTGTTAATTGGTGAGATGTATGTTTGTTTTACTTAACCTATGTCCCGATGGGCATGAACATATATGATGTAAAATTCATTTTTCCTAGCTCTTTCAAAATTGTGGGTGAATCACGCTATACTATAATAATATCAACATTGTACACTGAAAGTTCTTAAAGTATAGATTTGAATACGTCTAGCTAGTTATAATTGGATGGTACCGTATATATATATATACATATATATATATATATATATATATATATATATATATAGATAGATAGATATATAGATAGATAGATAGATATACATATATATATATATATATATATATATATATATATATTTATATTTATTTATATATCAGGCCGATCAGTGGCTGTCTTTACAGAAAAAATATATTTTCATGAGATGTGACAGTTGGCAGGTAAGCAATAAACTACACTGATGACATGTAATGACCCATACAGATTATTGCCTGCAGTTCTATCGACCCGTAAGGATGAAAGTTAAAGTTAACGTCGGCGGGATTTGAGCTCATACCATAAAGGGTCGTAACTATGCTCGAAGCATGACGTCCAACCCTCTACCGATACTGCCAATCCACCATATATAAATAATTGTTTCTACTTTTGGCACAAGGCCAGCAATTACCCAGAACATTACTTGTTCTTTATTTCATCGATCCCGTAAGGATAAAAGGCAAAGTTAACCTCGGCGGGATTTGAACTCAGAATGAAAGGGCCGTAACTCTTTGCTGCAAAGCATGGCGTCAGACCCTCTACCGATCCTGCCGAAAAGATACAAGCATATTATTATTTATACATACAGGGCGGTGGATTGTCAGTATCGGTAGAGGGTCGGACGTCATGCTTTAACGCATATAATTACGGCCCTTTCCATTCTGAGTTCAAATCCCACCGAGGTCATCTTTGCCTTTCATCCTTACGGGGTCGATAAAATAAAGTACCAGTAATGCACTGGTGAATTGCTGGCCGTGTGCCAAAAGTAAAAACAATTATTATTTATACATGTTTACACATATTTCAGTATTCAGTTATGATTTTGACGGCCGAGCTGTTAGGAGATATAGAGATTTGTGATCATTCATGTATTCCTTTAGGCATTTTAAGTCAACAATTCTTAGTTATTTTGATAATGAAGTGAATAATGAGTGAGGGCTCTTATGGTGAGTATTGTGTTACCACTGATCTCTGGTTGTAATTAAACTGTACTTGCCATTGTTTGAGAAATATTTCGCTGTAGCCTAAAGGGGATAATGTAAGTTATTGGAAGTTTTACGAGAAATCAATAGGTAATACATTTACTTTTTGTTACAATAGGTAAACGGGTGGCAATTGTAGGAGAATGTACAGGCAATAAATTCCGTTAGAAGTTTGACAGTTGTAGATAATTGTGTAGTTAACACGAAATATTTGACGCCACCATTCTATGTAATTAAATTGACTATTCCCTTTAAACGAAATTGATAAAGTTTGGGATGAGTGTAGTTTTATAATATCTAATCCTGTGTAGTTATAATAAAAAAATATATAACTGATATACAGCACTCAACAAGTATTTGGAGTAAACATACGATATTAACAAATGGAAACTATATTTATAAAACCATATTTATTATGGTGTGCTTTCATCAGACAAAATAGTATTCGGGAGCTTCCAACAGTAATGGTTGCATTTTTTAAGGGTATGTCAATACTTATTTATAAAACTGATCTATATTATATTTTGTCTGATGAAAGCACACCATTGGTGTCCTTGAAATATGTATAATGAAATAAATATGGTTTTATAAATATATTTTACATTTGTTAATATCGTATATATATATATATATATTTTTATATATATATATATATATATATATATATATATATATATATATATATATATATATATATATATATATATATATATATATATATATATATATATATATATATATATATATATATATATATATTTATTAAAATAACAGATTAAAGTTTAAGCAAAGAATCGCTGCTTTCACCCTTAACGGGATCTTCTGAAACTAACAAAGTCGATCTGTATATTATGACGTATTATTCGTTTTTTCCCGTTCTTTGCCAGCGAACGTTTCCACGAACCAAAGTATCGTCTTCCTGTCTTCTTCCGGTTGCAACGTTTTTTGAAATATCCAGTTCTGCGTTTACAGATTGACTTTGTTAGTTTCAGAAGATCCCGTTAAGGGTGAAAGCAGCGATTCTTTGCTTAAACTTTAATCTGTTATTTTAATAAATATTTGCTCTACGGTCTTATATATTTGATATATATTTTCCTTATCGAGCCCTCTTTGGATTTCAGTCTTCAATTTTATTATTATTACTATATATATATATATATATATATATATATATATATAGAGAGAGAGAGAGAGAGAGAAAATTGAGGTTGGTAATGGCACATGGAATATATAAGAGACAGAATACTTTTTTGTGAAAAAACATAATTTTATAAGGTAAGGAAATAATAAAGGGTATAAAAAATGACCGGTTTCGATGGGTCTGCAAAAGCCATCTTTTCAAATGTTGATTAATATTAAGAAAAATTAATAATACGAAGAGTTAAAATTTGAGACTTGAAAATTCAAGTATAAAATTCATTGTGGGATTTCATAGCAGTTTTCATCTTGGTAGCAACAACAGGTTGACTGCTGTGTCCCTTTCTGGTAGTGAATGAGAAGTTATTTGGGGTGTGGGTTATTTTATAAAGGTCAGATTTAGCAATCGCCAGCTGCTGGTCAGTGAGGGGTGGAAGCAATATACACACACATATCTTCCTGTGATGGGTAGGAGAGTGGAGCGTGATAGAAAGGGATTTAGTGCACTTACACCTATATATACACACATACCTTCATCAAAATAACCCACACCCAAATAACCTCTCATTCACTACCAGAAAGGGACACAGCAGTCAACCTGTTGTTGCTACCAAGATGAAAACTGCTATGAAATCCCACAATGAATTTTATACTTGAATTTTCAAGTCTCAAATTTTAACTCTTCGTATTATTAATTTTTCTTAATATTAATCAACATTTGAAAAGATGGCTTTTGCAGACCCATCGAAACCGGTCATTTTTTATACCCTTTATTATTTCCTTACCTTATAAAATTATGTTTTTTCACAAAAAAGTATTCTGTCTCTTATATATTCCATGTGCCATTACCAACCTCAATTTTCTCTATAACCTTCGCTTTGTGTAGAAAATTACACTTTTCATATATACTAACCTACGCAAATCCGGAAAATGGCACTGGAACAAGACAACACAACTTCAAACTCCAATATCAATGAGGAAATCCTGAAAATCCTAAAAGAGATAAATGGAAAACTCACCATTCTGACAAAAAAACAGGATATACCCCAAACCACCACACCGACTGACAACCAAATTTATTTAAACGTTCAAAACGTATGCAACTCCATCGAAAAACTTATGAATACCAACACAGAACAAACGACATTGCTCCATATCAAAAACCAAATGGGACACCTCTGGAAAAAACATCTAAAAACCAGAAAATTCACTTTCTGGAATATGATAAAAAACCTCAACAAAGCTGGAATTTACCAAAAATGGATTAACTCAACACCGATAGTTTTACCACGTAAATTCCAAATAAAGCATATTACAAACGAACCTGAACCAGAAAGAAAACTCCGTGAACAAATGTCACTCAACAGGATAAACATGGAAATAGAACTCCTAAAATTAAGGGCCACCTCAAACGAGCAAGAGTATAAGGATACTGATAAAAATATGGAGGAAGAATACACTAAAAAGGCCGAGGGAACAACCCTACAAAATTTAATCAAATCGTGGAAACAGGGCTGCGAGAATGCAGAAACTATTTCCCTTAAACGGTGGGAAAAATCCGAAAACTGGTTCCTCAAATATGAAGAAGACTTTAAAAGGACGCACCAAACAGGTAACCCCTTTATAAAGCATTTGAACATAACAAGAACTACAACAGACACATTTACACCACCAAACCCAACACACACTAACCACAGGCACATCCCCCACCAACACAAACCCAATACGGCCAACTACACCAAAAGAAACACACCCAACCACCACAACACAGGTTTCCGTAGAAATGCCCCCTACATAAACCAACGACGAAATAACATAGATCCAACTCACAACACACACACCACATTCCTCAGAAGAAATCCACCCAGACCACTTGAAATCACAACAGAACTTACCCACAACCACACCAGACATCACCCTCAGTCCAACAAAAGACAACCCCAGCCTCAACACTCTGTACCACAGAAATAACGCACCCAGACCACATGAACCAACAACAGAACCCTTGCTCATCAACAACCACAACACATACCACCCCCACCATCACATTCACCCTCATGAAACAACAAGCTACAGACCCACACGCAACAGACCAACAAAATATAATCACACACAAAACTACATTCCTTTTTTAGGGAAAAGCCTGAAATACCAGGATACTCGATGGCCGCCCCTCAGGAGAAACCAAAAATAATCAACCTCTCAAAGACACCTCTAACCAACACACAAATCAACATTTTAAGTAAGGGCCTGAAATTTACACCTACACCACGTAAACCAAACTTCCCCGAAATGAAGGATGACATCATGGAATACTGCCGAAAGCTGCGACTAACGGAATTCTTCCACAACGACACCAACACTGAAGACGAATCACTGGTTAGAAATAAAAGCAATTTCTGCCCACAAAAGGGAAGAAATAAAGCACTGGACACGTACTGCGAACACATCACCAACTTTCCCTATGAAAAAATTACAAATAAACACACGAAATCAAACCTATCTACACACGAATGGGAAGAATTATTCACACTTAGAAACAACCCTGAGATAACTATCAAAGAAGCCGATAAAGGCAGTACTGTTGTCATTATGAATACGGACTACTA
>OZ024742.1:86990541-86995541 GCA_964016885.1 Eledone cirrhosa
AGAAGGACAAAATAGTGATATATATATATATATATATATATATACACAGAGAGAGAGAGAGAGAGAGAGAGATAGAGAGAGATAGAGATAGAGAGAGAGAGAGAGAGAGAGAGAGAGAGAGAGAGAGAAATAGAGAGAGAGAAGAAGAAGGAAACAAGCGAAGATGAATAAACAATCTCATATAACGTTAATTTGAGGGAAGTATATTCGAACAATTAACTATGTATATATGTAAGTATATATCTTAATAGTATTTGTATTTACATTAAAGGGATATTTTACGATTATTAGTTGTGTAAAATTTGTTTGCAATATAATATTTTTCTTCTGTTATATGTAAAGAAATAAATAAATAAATAGATGTGTATATCATTTTATAGATAGTTATTCTAATTAGCTATGAGGGATATTGGTTTTGTATTTTATGTAAATAAATATGTATTTAAAATTGGGAATGATTTAAAATTAAATTAACTGAGTTAAGTAAGAATATTTATATTTATATGATTGAAAAGGGAAGATAAGTAAAAAAAACTCCGGTTTTATTTATTTATTCATTAATGTGAGACTATTTAGTAAAAATAAATATGGATGTTTAAGATACATTTAGCCAGAATCAGATAGTGGTTTTTAATCTATTGAAAGAATATTGAAGAAATATTTAAAAAAATTAAAAACATTTTCTTTTTTTATTTTGATAAAAATGTAGTAAAATGTTGAGAAAATAAAAAAATAAAAATGTTTAAATAATTTCTTAAGAGATAAGTAATTGTTAAAGAAATAAAAAAATGATTACAATAAACATTATTAAATAATTATTTAATATCATTGAATATTTACTCCATGACTTGTTGATTGCTCTAAATCAGTTATACACATTTATATTTATATTTATATTTGTCGGATTTCCATCAAATTAAATACCCCTTCTACTTATAAATAGCTATTTTAATGTTGAACACTTTAAATTATAACTGGTTGTTAAATAATGGAATTCTTTAGGATTTCTTCTTCTCTAAAATATGTAGATTTAGCTAAGAATAAGGACTATCTTAAACAACTCATTGAGAAAGCTGACCCCTGTATACGAAGACTTTGATGGCGTGCCTTACATTTCGATAGAAAATCAGAGGGAAAAACAAATAAATCCAGTTACAACTTCGACATGATCTTCAAATCCAAGCAGAATCCACCTAACAACAAACTAGTAATGGAATTTGAAAATGAAATAATATCGATTATACAAAACATCAAATACAAGAAAAAACAATTTGTAGGCCAAGAATACCTTAAATAATAATAGACAATCTTGAAAATACTGAGGAGATCCTCGTAAAATCTGATAAAACTAACAATCTATATGGAATGCAAAAGGACGAATACAATAACTTTATATTGAAAGAACTAAGGACAAACTACAAAATAACAACTAATGAAGAGCTTGAAATGGTAAATCGAAAAGTTTCTGAAATAATTTATAAATTAGTCATCGAAAATAGAACCGAACCCTTTATACGTAGAAGTCAGAAAATTAACCTGAAAGACCTCAAAAGAAACTTTGAAATAGAACTACCAGTCAGACTTATAGCACCATCTAAATCAGACTTAGGCAGAGTTAGTAAACATATATTAGATAGAATCGTACAGCAACTTAAACAAATATCTTACCTAAAACTATGGAACGATACTAATGAGGTTATAGATTCGTTCAATAACATAAAATTTAAACATAACAACGAATACATTCAAATTAATATTGCAAACTACTACTACTCTATTACTCTTAGTTTACTTAATGAAGCTCTTATCTAAACATACAGATTTATCTAGTGAAGAAATGCATATCAGTCTAACTACACGGAAAACATTAATTGAATTCAACAATCATCTCTGGACAAGTGCCGATAGAAAAAATTATTTTGATATTACGATGGGATCATCTGAATCTGTGCAAATAACGGATCTTGTGGGGTCATTTATTAATAATACGCTGCATAGGAAAATACCAGAGATGACCGGTGGTTTATATCGTGATGATATGCTGCTTTTAATTGAACATTATAATAATTGTGAAATTAATAGGAAAAGAAAATCTATAATACAATTCTTCGATAACTACAACCTTAATTTAGAAATAGAGAATGACTATAAAATTGTTAACCTTTTAGACGTAACATTAAACCTTAGCACATGCTTCTACTATCCATTCCATAAAATTAATGAGAATCTAAACAATGTAAGTTTTTACTCTAATCATCCTAGATCTATCAAGAACACTTTGTCAATTGTGTTCAACAACGGATTTCACGCATCGCCGCTAATAAAAACATTTTTGATGATAAGGATGAATATTATAATGAAGCTTTAAATAGAGCAGCGTATATAAATAAAATTAAATACATCGACAACAATAATAAAGCAAATCACCCTACTATTAATTGTAATAATAATAAAAACATGTAACTTAAACTCTAAAACTAACAGAAGAAGTAGAACTATAAATATTATTTGGTACTCACACCCGTTCTCATTAAGCGTGAAAAAACCTTTAGCAAAGCAATTCTTTAAAGCACTAGATACATATTTTCCTAAAACCCACATATACCACTCAATCTTTAACAGACATACTATAAAACTATCCTACTCTACTACTATGAACATAGCAGAACATATAAATAGAATTAATAATAGAAACTTAAATTTAAACCCTAAACAAAATAACCAAAATAGCATTAATATTTCTAGCAATATCCAATAGTACCGTTCCGAGCAACACCAATACCTCAAAATATAACGGTAGAATTAAATCAAACTGTCCTTTACAAAATAAGTGTTTAGATAAAAACATGGTCTATAAATGCACAGTTAAAACTAGTGATAATATATGTAACTATGTCGGTGCTACTTCTACAGAATTTAAAATTCGCTGGAATAACCACAATTTTTCTTTCCGAAGATTTCATAAAACAATCTTCAACTTTTATTTCAAACCTAATATGGAACTTAAAAAGCAAGAATAGACTATTCATTAGTTTGGAAAACAGTCTCATGGCACCCGCGTCAGGAAACACAGCTTTATCTAGATTCTGTAAATTGTGTATTGAGGAATTTTTTTTATATAATTAACTGTAAAAACTCTATTAATCTAAGAACGAATTTATTTAATTCTTGTAGACATCGCCAGAATTCAACATTCAGAACTATATATAACTTATAATTATACTTATAATGTTCCTATTAATCTCCCTAACAATCTCATCTACATGGTTTTAATATACTGATATCTCTAAATCATAATATCTCTAACATTTGCTGTATTTCCACTTCTTGAAAATGTTCATATAATCATAATCTATAAAGCTCAGTGTGTGGTCATGCTCCTTCGTTATAGAAATCTACGATATAGAATTTCTTCAATAGAAATCTACAAATTAGCATTAGAAATAGTTTCGATTGCGTCTTGACGCAGATATCTTTTTCAATTTCACCCACAATTACGCAAAAAATAGATAAAACTCAATATTTTACGAATTTTCTCTCTCATTTAAACTGCTGAAACCTGTCTACTACCATTCAAAATCTATACAACTTCATACTTCTGCTACTTTCTCTTTCCAAGCTTGATGGTGATACTGTCCGTTCACACCTCTCCCTACTGTCTTAAATTTAGAAAAAAACATATCCTCTATGAGGTTACTAAACCTGCTAGAATCAGCAGCTAACTCTCCCCCATATAACACCCCTCCCCACACCACTCCCTACTGTCTTAAATTTAGAAAACATATCTTCTATGAGGTCACTAAACCTGCTAGAAACAGCAGCTAAATCTCCCCATATCACACCACTCCCTACTGTCTTCAATTTAGAAAACACATATCCTCTATGAGGTCACTAAACCTGCTAGAAACAACAGCTAACTCTCCCTCATATCACAACCCTTCCTACTGTCTCAAATTTAGAAAACACACAGACAACCATGCAGAACAACTCCACCGCAGCTATGTTGTTCGGCTGGCATCGTCTACGCGCGTGTTGCGCAAGTACTGTGAAACAATAAATTTCAACACTTTTTTGCACAGAGATAATATCCATAGGCGAAACTACAATTGTCACTGCTGGCGCAGCTCATGCTTCCGGGTCTGCAATTCATTCACCCAGTGCCTGGCAGACAAAAAAGTGCTGCCATAAAATGGGTGGTGCAACCTAACTTTGGTAACTTAATGACCCCGAGCAACGCCGGGCTGTAATGTTAGTATAACATAATTGTTTCTACTTTAGGCACAAGGCCAGCAATTAACCAGTACATTACTGGTACTTTATTTTTTCGACCCCGTAAGGATGAAAGGCAAAGTTAACCTCGGCGGGATTTGAATTCAGACTGTAAATGGATGTAAGTATGCTAGAAAGCATGGCGTCCAATATAATATAATATAATATAATATATACGTATATAATTCTACATTTTTTAAAATTTTTATTTTAATCATGTTTTATTTCTTTAAAAATTACTTAACTACTTATCTCTTAAAGAATTATTTAAAAAAAATGTTTTTTAAAATTTTCTCAAATATTTTTTCAAAACTTTTTCAATATGTTTTCAATATTTTTTCATTATGTTTTCCATATTTTCTCAATATTTTTTCAATATATTAATAACAACTAACTGCATCTGGCTAAATCTCTCTTAAACATCCATACTTATTTTCACTAAATAGTCTCACACTAACGAATACATAAATAAAACCGGATTTTTTTTTACTTATCTTCCCTTTTCAATCATATAAATATAAATATTCTTACTTACCTCAGTTAATTTATTTAATTTAATTTAATTTTAAATCAGTCTAAATTTTAAATACATATTTATTTACATAAAATACCAAACCAATATCCCTCATTAGAACAACTATCTATAACATGATATACCCAACTCTTTATTTATTTATCTACTTACAACAGAGGAAAAATATTATATTATAAACCAATTTTAAACAACTAAT
>OZ024742.1:87000541-87130541 GCA_964016885.1 Eledone cirrhosa
ATATATATATATATATATATATATATATACATATATATAGGAGTCCAGAATTAGCCGTCGAAACGGCTTGAGCTCAGCCGTCGGGGTCCTACTCGTTCTATTACCCACTCTACTCCCCTAAGTATTGAGTAATTTGGTGCGTTATGGTCCATCTGGTTATTTAACACAACTCCTTCGTTATATATATATATATTTAAAAAATAGAGGTGTGACACAGGAGTTGTGATATATTAGTAAAAAAGGAAAAAATGCTGACAAATTTTT
Organism: Eledone cirrhosa; assembly: GCA_964016885.1. Taxonomy (NCBI): domain Eukaryota; kingdom Metazoa; phylum Mollusca; class Cephalopoda; order Octopoda; family Eledonidae; genus Eledone; species Eledone cirrhosa. Next base: position 87,000,806 of record OZ024742.1, read on the forward strand.
CTCAGTGAAAAATACTTTAATTAGGAATAAGTATACATTACTAATAATATTGGTTAGTGTTCAGTTTAAGTTTCTACCGGTTGCGCATTTCTAATGCTTTTCAAAAATAACTTTGAGATAGAGTGCTCTTGATGTTTTCTCATATATACTTATGTCACAATGTTCTATATTTGATCCTCAGAAATGTGCTACTTTCATCTGTATCAATATACATGCAGCACTGAACAACGCAACACTCTGAATTGAATCGCATTTCTTACACGTGAGCTGCTGTTATATGTTGCTCTCCTGAAAATATCCCCTTTATTGATTGACTCCCTCAGAATTGTGATAAATCTTTAAACTATATCCACACTCTATGAATGTTAATAAAAGAAATGTGGCCATGGATATGTGAATAACTGAATTCCGTAAAATTAGAATTGTTTTAACTGCTAAACAAAACTCAATGCTCCCGGCATATCATTGCGTAACGGACAGTTTGCCGGAGAGAAAATATATTTAATTATGCAGCCTGAAAACATTTGTCAGTCTCAGAGGATGAGTTACATAGGATCCATCGCAATCTTTTTTTGCCACCAGCACATTCACTTATTTATGTCTCCTACAGTATATTACAATGTTTGTTTTACATTTAACAGAAACATAATCAAAACCTCTATGGAATAAAATGTTATTCAGACAAAAAAACAGATACTGATATTTATGAGATCGTTGTAGCATAGTATTTTTCATGTCATGTATAATTTGATTAGAGTATTTGTGGAAATAAACGGCTCTTTTTATATGTTTCAATTTAAATTATCTTTCATCGAAAAATATTTTCAGATATTATACATTTGTTAGTATATGTTATTGGGGGCATTAGCAACAATAATTACAAATTTGTCAATGCTTCCTGAAAATCCGATGCTGTATTCCTGATTAATTTCTGAAACTTTGTTTATGAGTGTACTTTATTTCATAACGTAAGCGAGATTGACATTTTTTCAATGTTACTCGAAAATAAAAAAAAACTGTGCTCCCTATCAATGTCGATGTCGATATTTTGCTCCAAACTATTTTGATTGGCATGTATTTGATCAATATGCACTTCAGGTATGGCAGTTATGCTTTTTTCTTTACAATTATAGTGTATATAGTCGCGTATTATTATATCTTTCAATTGTTATTCTTATAATTGTAGTGTTTACATTAAGGAATACTTACATGCAAACGAAACGACTGCAACCTCGCTGTTTCAATCATGGCAATTACGCGTTAAGTGTAGATGGTGGTGGTATTCATAGCACAAATGCTGTTAGTGAAACTGGTGCCATTTGTAAGATTCATAAGATTGTGGTAGTATTAATGAAATTAATTGGCATTAATTTATTATTACTTCAGTACACCTCTGAAGAACAGTTGATTTAATGTTTCCCTGTCGTGATGTTTCAAACTTTAATTCAGAACGTATATATAGGAATGTAAGACTGATTTTGAGTTTCAGTTTATAATCCAGCGAATAATTGGAGAAGGAAGAATACGGGTTATTCTTGGGTATGTTTCATCTAAGGAGGGTGACAAATGTCAACATTATAGGAGCCTGCTTTTCAAGGAATTTAACCTGAATGTTTAAACTGGAAAATCCCTGTCAATATATTTTGTTTTCATTATTCATCTGATAATATATTGAATGAGTTAGGGAACAAAAATATGGGGCGCAGCATTGTCAATTTATGCTCAGATTTCCATACCAGCAAAAATATATTTTTATAATCCTCAGTAATTATGCAATCGATACGTTAGAATGAATTACGCATATCTGTTGCAATAGGATATTGGAGATACATTCATGAGAAAAGCGTTTGAAATGTATTGATGAGTATATCGTCTGTGTATATTTCAGCTTACTTTCAATGATAGAAATTTAGAAATATGTTTAAATTCAAGAAATCTATATGCTAGACATCGCTTTGCTCGGAAGAATTTAACATATATTTTCCAAGAAGAAAGGAAATGTCCTAAACAATAACACACTGCATAAAAGTTGTTGAATTCCAAAGTATCTATTTTGTTGATATTGTGACATATATTGATTATTTCAAATTTACGTTGTTTATAAATGAGTAAACAATTTGAGAAACAGTTATAAATATGGAGACCAATATGCGAAATGATGTATTGAAATGTATATGTAAATATGCTAGACAAAATAAATGTTAAACAGCCAGATATCGACCAAATCATATATGCAGTACTTTCATACACATACACACACACACAAACACACACTCACGCACACCCACTCACACACACACATATATGTAAATATATATATATATATATATATATATATATATATATATATATATATATATGCACATTACATGGAAGAAATATATTAGTTATATGTTTAAAATAGCAGGAGAACTTCTTAACGATTCTGAATCTCGTTCTTGTTCAAAAGATAGAAATTGATATACAAGATAAATAGAAAGTAAAGAGTGGTGAAATAAAGAAACGGAAATTCAGGTGGGAAAAGAAACACGTCCATGTTCAGTCAGTCACCTTTACTTTCTATTCATTCATAATTATTACTCTATATTCTAATGAAAGTATGATTCGTGGAGACATTCTTCCTGCTATTTCAACCGTTAAATAAATATAATTCTTCGATATGCTGTGCCGTTTGTTTCATTATTTGTGCTAATATTATATTTATATATATATATATATATATATATATATATATATATATATAAATATATATATATATATATATATATATATATATATATATATATATATACATATATATATATATATATATATATATATATATATATATATATATATATATATATATATATATATAAGGTCATTAGGGATTTATTTGCTTTAACATATGTGGCTATGTCTATTATAACTGTCTACATATGTCTACTACAATATATATTGTTCAGTCGTATGCCATAATTAATTATCTATCAAACTTCATCAGAAAGCCTATGATACTGGAAACGACTATCAACTACATGGTAGAATTAAGCAATGGGATCTTCGTTTAAAAAAATGTAAATAAGTTAAATGACAAAAAAAAAAAAAAATTGAATGAAACACAGTCAGTTAGTATGACAGTGGAGAGGAGAGGAAGTGGGGGGAAATGCTTTCACATTATCAATCTGTGTGCTGTGATGTGGGACAATTATTAGTAACACAACAGTTAGTTCACCACAGCGAGAACAACTGTTTCACCTTAGCGGATCTTCAGCTCCTACTGGTCATGGTTATACGGAAAAGGAAGTACAACCGTATGAACGCGCATGCGCAGAGATGATCACTTCACCCAAGCGACACAAAGCCACGAGCGAAAGGTGTAAGAGAGATAACTGGGAAAATCCGGAAAATTAGAAAATTAGAATGTTGATGTTATTCAATCCGGAGCTTTGTAGTTATGCACGATGTGTTTCTAAACATGTGGACAACGTGAGGAGATTTCATTTCTTGAATTTAGGCAATCGTTATTGCGTAATCTCCTTAGAATATGTATCCTTTCTTCAATACACTGTCGACAAGACGGATTGTCCTTGCGTATAGATTGGACCTAGTGATGGCTTTCTATTGAATGGAGTAGTCGATATCTGAGTCCAGGAGGGACCATAACTGGCTCGAGAGCTTCGTCTATGGTCGTTTTCCCGGGTATCTAAAGATCGACTGATGGTTCAGGAAGAGTTCCTAAAATCCGCCCGCCACCATACCCACATAGGGTATATATATATATATATATATATATATATATATATATATATATATATATATATATATATATATATATATATATATATATATATATATATATATATATATATTTATATATATATATAATAAATGAAAAATTAGAAATAGAAGTTATGAATATCCGTCATCAGTTGTCTACTAGCCATCATAGGCATTTCTTAGCATCACAGACAATATACCGCTAGCTAGGGCGATACAATAACTAAAATAACTTATTGGGATAAAAAAGAGTTGGGTGGAGAAAGAGGACATGTAAACAAAAACGAATGGTGAGGCATCGTACAGGGATTACTCCCCCCCTTTCTCTATCCTTCTCCCTCTTACTTTCACTCACCCCCTCTGCTAGTCACCCTCTCTCGGCTAGCCTCCTCCTCACACTTTCACTCACTCACTCTCTGATACGCGCCCTCTCTCTCACTTCCTCCATCGTCCCACACCGCATACGATCCTTTTCCTCGCTCACATCAGTACGGCTAGGATGTGTCTTTATCTGCTCGTCAATATTCGCCCGTTCTTATGTTGAAAATGAATTATTGACTTGATTTTTCCATTGTTTCCTCTCTTTACGTCGCCTCACCATTCGTGTTTGTTTACATGTCCTGTTTCTCCACCCAACTCTTTTTATCCTAATAAATGATTTTAGTTATTGTATCGCCATAGCTGGAGATATATTGTGTGTAATGCGAAGAAATACCTATGATGGCTTGTAGACAACTGATGAGGGATATTCCTAACTTCTATTTCTAATTCTTCATTTATTATACTTTATTGCAACAACACAGCTCGCTATATTCTTTATTCATATATATATACATATACATATATAGTGGAACTACCGTGCCAAATAATCGTCATTTACTCATATCAGCATATCTGAGTTATTTATTTTTTAGTAACATAAAACTAGACCACGCGTCACGCATTCATTGCGCACGATGAGAGTATATCCTAATGATAATATGTTTGACTGTCCAATGAATCTAGATCATTTTACTTAAAACGCACATGTAATATTTTAAAACTTAGTTTTGTTGTATATTCTAAAATCAGAAATCAATATTACAAATGCATGAATAATTTATCAATTGAAAAAATATTTCTCAAAAACACATTTATAATACACAAAAGAGTAATATGAGTTAAAATGATAACAAATATAGAAAAATGCAACGCTACACTTTCATTATCTAATTGAATTTAACTTACATACGCTGTACGTATGTAAATGACATTAATATAATTATAATTATTATTATTATTTGGCTATATATTTTAACCAACTTTTAATGGTGTCTCGCGACGGTTATATACTAGACTATATACTTTTTATTTCAGCACTGCCGGTAAACAGTGTCCTTTCCCGATATTCGTTCTAAGACCCACTTTATTCATTCTCTGTTCCTTCAATACTTGTTTCAAAATGACACATCGCAATAATGAGGGTACAGTTTCTTTCCTTCTCAATTACAAAACTAACAAGTTTTGAAACTTCATCTCTGTCTGTATTGGACAATGCCCTGAGAGCTTTAACATACCTTTCTCTTGCACTTTTATCCCATTTGTGACACTATGTTTATAGCTTGTTTTTCTGTACAGAGAAAACCATACGTTTTATACAATAGCCATTTGTGTCACTCCGAGTACAGCGAGCGACCGAGGCCTAGATGCAAAGGCGTTGGGTTCCGTGTGGAAAGTCTTAAGGGGATTTGGGACGGTGGATGTACTCTCTGAGAGCCCAGAAGGACTGAGAACAAACAACATTCCAAATAAAACTAATCTCTTTTGTTTCTTTCCTCTATTCCTTCATTAAATTATATGCAAGCCATGCATCATCATTCAGATATTATTTCCACTTATTTAAGATGGACTTGACAATAACAAGATGGTCTTTAGGTAGCAGGATATTTGTCTTTCACTCATTCTGATACACCGGTAGCAGCTCATTCTGCAGCAAGTCGTCACAATACAATTTTGCAGAAAATGTGCTAGACAATATATGACAAAGCAAACTGAAGCAAGCAATAGTACTATTATTTTAAACTAAAGAAAATATCCTTTTACTCATTATGAAACATATATTTCCTTCAACTATCCAACCTGGAATTTCTCCGTGTTGTACACAATGATTTAGTTCCTTCCCTAATCAAGAATGAATACTTTTATATATTTTCAACCAGGGCCCTTTCATCCAATAAAGTCCAAGGGATTTACACTTTGGTATTTTCCAAACTTGCTCGTGAATGTCTCCCTTTGATATACATTCCAATCTATATTTTCTTTTATTATTCTTTCATTATTCTTATGATCAATTTTATCTATCCCACTCGCTTCTTAGATTTGATCAAATCTGAGTTCAAATTCTGCTGTGGCTAACTTTGTGTTTCTTCCTTACGAGGTCGATAAAATTATGTACGGGTAATGCACTGAGATAATTGCGGGCCTTGTGCCAAAAGTAGAAACAATTTTATCTATTTGTGTAACACTTAACCCGACTAAATGTTGCCTTAATTTACTGTTTCATTTATCTCCTTACTACATTAAAACCTTTCAACTTTATTATATTACTCATTCCCATGCGTGGTTTGCCCCCCCCCCCCTTATGGAGACGCAGGTCCATGCTCTCCTACAGACTCGTCGGGCATACGACTGATGAACCGGTTTAATTGACAGGGTTCTTCTCCTCTCCGACAACTTCAGATGGACAAACAATGGGACGAGGTAATCAGCAGGTTGGCCTCTCTTTTCGGTAAATGGGTTGAGTGGAAGCTGTCCCTGATAGGTTTGGCAGAATTGGCGAACGCGCACATCGCGTACGTTATCTAATGCCACCTGGATACATTGCCTTCTTCTGTAATAATTCCAGCCTCACAGCATCGTGTACTCATACGCTATTTCTGGTATCTTCTTGTTTTACTAGCTAAACGGCTCAACTGCTGCTCATTGGAATATTGGATACGCTGTGGATGAGGATGCGCAATCATGCGCTGATGCTACATCATCTTCAACTCTTCCCTGACAGTGAACAGGTGTGACTGGAGTGTAAAACCGATGAAGATTTGGGGGATAATCTGTGCGTAGAAAATTAGCCAGTATTTTCTGGGGAACTTTCGATACAGTACACATGGTTAACTTCCAAAAATCCCCGATTGTGTTTGCTAAATTGGAGCACAGCGAGTTCAAGATAAACTCTACAGTTACGGAAGTGCCGTCTAGTGAGCCTGTCCTCAAAGGTTAACGATATATACAACATCATCGAGTGTCTGAGCATTGCTGACTTGTGAGATATTTGTCGAACATCTGCTGTCACGCGTAGTATGGATCCCGCTATCAGCTGTGTCCATCAGGATGATCACCTCTTGTTGAATTCCTTTAGCCGCGAATATCAGGCCGTGTTTATCGGATTTGTGGCCATATTTGCGTGGATACGTCTGTAATGTTTGAGGTCATGGACTTTCCACTTCAGTGAAGCACTTGTTACCTTTATCAGGTTTCACTTGAAGAGAAAACCTGGGGTGGAAAGGTAGGTAGTGGAGGTAAGCAGTCCGCTGAAAGATAGGTGAGTGAGATGAGCATGGCCATAGAAAAGAAGCGTGCTTTTATTAAGTACATCAGACGAGGAAGACTGTGAGGGGGCATTTGCCCTAGAGGTCATGTTACTGTGACTTTTCGGTAGCTTCCTTCAAGTATGGCACTCTGAAATACCCATTATCGGGTAATTGTTTGATGGTTAACATGTTTTCCTTGATTTTGATAAGAAGAAAACGCGTTACACGTTAAAAACCACATTCTACTCTGCTATTCCCTCTTTATTGTTTTTTTTATGTGAGCCCTGCATGGCTAATAAAGTAAATTTTATTATTCATATTATTATTGGGCGGTGTATTGGGAGCATCGGTAGATGGTCGGACGCCATGCTTTGACGCATAGAGTTACGGCCCTTGCCATCCTGAGTTCAAATCCCGCCGAGGTTACCTTTGCCTTTCATCCTTACGGGGTCTATAAAATAAAGTACCAGTAATACACTGGGTAATTGCTGGCCTTGTGCCAAAAGTAGAAACAATTAGTTATATTATTATTATAACAACACTTCATATGCACTGAGAAATATTTAACCGATGCCTACCTCAGATTGTTAACTAGTCACGTTTCATTAGCACATATATGATACATGATGCTGCATTCCAAATCTTCTAAGCCGGATTGGTTTTAAGAACACATGATTTTGCATTTCGTTGTTACGCCGTGTTTAATGCCACCCGTAGAAACCTGTGATTGAATCCATTCATTTCAATTATCACAGGATGTAACCAATTTCGCGTAACTGATTCAATGCTGGCTATTTATTGGGCCAGCATTTTCGGCAAATTTTCCGCAGTAATATATTGCGAAAAATATTGATGCTTTTCATTCTTTACATTCATTACATCCTAGGGTTATGAAGCATATCTTTCTAAATTATTTTTTTTATGTTGGCACAGTGTTATTGGCGTTTATAAAATTAACTTGTGCAAAATCTATTCATACATTTGATAAATTTATAGTGTATTGAGAACAAGTTATCATTATGTCATGATTCCAAACAAGTCGATAATATTAAAATATATTCATATTAATTTCATATGAAGTGCACTCGTTTCATCTAAACAATGCTGAGCGTTGCGTCGATTATTTGGTTCACAGAAATTGTTTCAAAGTCCAAGAGCTAGTTTTATTGGGAGTTCAAACGATCTGCTCTATCACATAAGATCTAGCAATGATTCGCTCCCAGAATTACGTCATGCTTACACATCTTGATGGTCCAAATGTCATTCACACATAATAAATCGAATGGAATTTCAACTGAGATAACAACTGAAAGTCTCCTCTAACAACCGATGTATTTTGTTGTACTTTTACTGTTACCTTTACAACTGTGTATATAGATCGTTAAGGGATTTTTACACAGTCAATGGTGCTTGAGAACTGATAATGTTTCGGATGTAGACACAAGGCCAACAGTTTTGGAGGAGATGAAAGTCGATTAAAAGACCCCATTGTGTTAGTGATACTTTACTTTATCGACTCCGTAAGGATGAATGGCAAAGTCAGATTCGAGCTGGGAACATTAGAATGTTGTAACTAAATACCACAATGCATGTTGTCCGACTCTCTGCAAATACTGAATATGTTTGCCATGTGGCTACACTTATCATCTTACTATTTCCTCAAAACCATGAAGTAAATTGCGACTTTCAAGGAACGAATAATTCCGATATTATGTATCTTGTATATTCATTCATGAATTCCATGTTCATAATATACTTGGTATAGTGATAATAATAATCTGAAATAATACCGAAACATATTCCCGCAATAGGTTATTAACTTCTCATAAAATATATATTGTGTTTGTCTCTGTTCAATGATTAGCAATAGTGTCATCTAATAGTTAGTCATAACTTCAAAATGAATAGTTTAAGCCACTATCACAGAAACATCAAACTTGTGATTTTTACCAAACGACTGATCCTGTATAAGAAATAAATACAGCATATTTATATACATTAGTGATAATAATATAACAATGAAAGAATATAAAAGAAAGTAGAATATATTAGAATCACTATAATAGTATTTAGGAAAATAATTTGACTTCAGGTCATAAGGATTTCACATTATGTTCTCAGGTAGTATATAAATAATTGTTTCTACTTTTGAAACAAGGCCAGCAATTACCCAGTACATTACTGATACTTTATTTTATCCACCCTGAAAGGATGAAGGCAAAGTTAACCTCGGGGTTAACTTTGGTAGTATACAAATAATTAATGGTTAAAGTAGTATATAAATAATTGTTTCTACTTCTTGGCACAAGGCCAGCAATTATTCCAGTGTATTACTGGTACTTTATGTTATCGACCCCGTAAGGATGAAAGGCAAAGTTAACCTCGGCGGGATTTGAACTCAGTCCGTAGAGAGACTTAACTGTGCTGCAGAGCATGGCGTCCAAACCTCTACCGATACTGCCAATCCACCGCCAAGGTACTATATAAATAATATAGGCTTCATTAAGATGATATAGATAAAAACAATAACATAATCCCATACATATTTCATATACATAACACAAACATCATAATTACTGAGCCGTGATATATATATATATATATATATATTATATATATATATATATATATATATATATATATATATATATATATATATATATATATATATATATATATATATATATATATATATATATATATATATATATATATATATATATATATATATATATATATATATATATATATATATATATATATATATATATATATATATATCACGGCTCAGTAAATATGATCTTTGTGTTATGTATATGAAATATGTATGGGATTATGTTATTGTTTTTATCTATATCATATTAATGAAGCCTATATTATATATATATATATATATATATATATATATATATATATATATATATATATATATATATATATATATATATATATATATATAAGGATCTCATCCAGAATCTGACTATAATGCATTCCACCTGAAAATACCACATATCACAAAATAGGACATTATTGATCTTGTAACATATTTCGATTTATTGGCAACACCGTATAATATATAAGGATGGACAACAAAGAAAACAAATTTCAATAGGTTTCAGATGATATTTCCAGTTTTATCAATAACAATTACAACTGAATGGAAATATGCAACTTAATTTAGACTTAACATTTTATCATATTACTTGACAACAGTCATCGTTGAGACATACTATTAATAATAATAAATATTTCCAATTTCATTTTTTTGTTTTTTCTTTCATTCGTTTCATGATAATAATACTGATTTCTTTATTGGAAACAAGGGCTGACATGAACAAAAACATTACAGATGACTAATGACGGTACAGGACGGTACGATGTGGGTTTTGTGCGTGTAAATATTTTTATTATTTATATAAGAAAAGGTTAACTTTGCCTTTCATCCTAAGGGGTCGATAAAATAAAGTACCAGTAATGTACTGGGTATTTGCTCGCCTTGTGCCTAAAGTAGAACCAATTATTTATATAAGAAAAGAAAAAAAAACACAAAGAAACATATATATATATATAAACAATAAACATGAAAATTGAAACAATGAAAAATTCCCCTATAGTGGGGAAACCTCCGAGGGTTACTCGTAGCGAAAACCACACAAAAGACTACGGCAACCCTGACCACCAGGGCAAGCGCACTCTCTCAGTTTTTCCATTTCTCAAACTACAGACGTATATTCAGTGCGGTCCCGTTCACTCGGACCATTCTCGCTACCTTTCAACAACCTTGCTATAAACTTGCTAGGAGGCAGCACTTGCCTCTCCACCCTGATTTTCCTCTTCAAGTGAAACTTGAAAAAGTTAATTAGGGATTCGCCGAAGAGGAAAGTGTCTGTCTTTAACTTTTTCAATCTTGTCCACCACCCAATCTCTTTCGCCATGGCCACCAGGCAGACGAACACCGCCTGCCCTTCCTCCTCGACGGAAGATGGCGAGACCATCCGCACAATGTACTCAGTCGATAACCAATCAGTCCTACACGCGACAGCAACTGTTCGACATAGCTCCTCAAGTCAGCAATGCTCGGGCACTGAACGAGTGCGTGCACGACGATTTAGACGCTTTGCGCGCATCTTGTACAGGCTCGGGTGACGGCACTTCCGTGCCTGTAGAGCTTATCTCGAACCGGCAGCGCTCCTCGGTAGCACTGCCAGGGATTTTTGGAAGTTATCCATAGGTTCTGGGTTGAGAGTTCTCTGAAAGAGAGCAAACAGCTGATCTTCTTCGACGCCCAGTATCTCTCCGAGAGCATCTTCGCTCTTCCTCTCCACTAGTCCTCTATAGAACGCCGACGTGGATGTTCCACCGATACTGATGCCCTGCTAGAAGAGGGCAGTGAGCCCCTGGAGACATTCCAGTTTCCAAGCGCTATCCTTCGTTCTTTTTATGACCCAGGACTGCAGCTCCGTCAAGGAGACGAGCTGTGGGAGAACCTGCCTGGCGAATGGCGACCACACCTGTTCACCGTCAAGGAACCACCAGAGATGTCGCAGCCTCAGCGCATGTTTGCGCATCATCAGCTATGCTATGCCCAGTCTTCCAGGCAACGGGTGTTGACAGCAGATGGATCGTCTGAAAATGGGAGCGCGTCCCTTCCCAAAAAAGCGGAGTGGATGCGCTCCATTTTGGTGAGAGTTGGGCGGGGGCAAGGGACGACGGTGAGGCGGTAGCAGATGTCGGATGCGATGTTCGCATTCGCCCCCTCCGTCCGGCCTTTCAGAGACAGCTTACTCTCGGCCCATTTCTGGGTGAGGGAGGCCACCTTGCTCGTAACCGCGTTCCAGTTTTTCTCCATCTGGAGGTCCGGTCCGAACCAGACCCCGAGCAATTTAACCGGTCCATCCGTCCAACACCGCACGGCGCTGTCGGACGGCATGGACTTTCCTCTCCAGGTGCCGAGCTGCATGTCCACCGACTTTTCCTGGTTTATCTTTGCCCCTGTCACTGCTTCGTATTTCTTGAGAGCGGAAATAATAATAAAAATAATAACAATAATTGTTTCTACTTTTGGCACAAGACCAGCAATTACCCAGTGTATTACTGGTACTTGGGTAATTGCTGGCCGTGTGCCAAAAGTAGAAACAGTTATTATTATTATTTTAATTATGATTACCGCTCTCAAGGAATAATAATAATAATAATAATAATAATAATAATAATAATAATAATAATAATAATAATAATAAGGGAAGAAGACGCACGAGGTGACGGAGGTCATGAAATCGTTCCCGTAAGTTTTGAATTTTTAACATATTTAAATCATTTGTGAAATAACAACTCTTAGTACAAATGCTACGTAAAACACCCGGCTTGAGCCCCAAAAAATTCGGACCCAAAATATATTGTTATAAGGCTCAAATATTCAAATATTCAACTTTGTATTGTACACTGTATATCCAAAAAAAAAAAATGGCTATAAATGGAAGAAGAAGAACCCCCCCCCCTCCTCTCCTCTGGCTACACTATATAGGACAGCTAAACTCACCAACACCAGAAACTAGATACACCACCCACCCCATCATCTGTGTACACTAAACACAACAGCATTTTCACCTTCACCGCCACCGCTCACTACGGCCATCATTACCACCACTATCCCATCACCGCCGCCACCACCCCTTGACTCCTTCACTGCTGCTGCCACCGCTACAGCACCATCACTACAGTAATACGGTCGCATCACCGCCACCACTGCCTCGGTATCGACATCACCACCACCACTGTCTCAGTATCGCCAACGCCGCCAGTCTCTGCTGGCTGCCACTTCCACATTATAGAATTCCTACTACTAACAAAGAGGAAGGCATCAAAATATATAGATAGACTCAAAAGAAAAAAGAAAAAACAAACAACAAAACCAAAGCAGCACAGCAACAACAGCAAAAAACGAGAAAAACAAACAGAGAAAAACAAAAACAAAAAAAGAAACCCCAAAAAAGTAAAGAAAATAAGAATGAAGAGAGAAGCAGGCGGACGGACAGAGAAGAGGGGGGGAAAAAGTAAAACTTAAAAAACAAAAACTACGTCAGACATTCGAATACTACATTACAATGAAACTTATGCTTATTCATTTTTGGGGCCCTTTCTGCCCGTGTGTTTGTTTGTTTATGTGTGTTCGTATACCGCGCGGTGATAATGCCACACAAGGGCCAAGTGGGATGGCGGATCCACAGATGGCTATGTAAACATACATTCGCCAATCCTCGATAAGAGTGTTTAAATATCGAACATAAACAGTTCGAATAACGGTGAAATGGAGACTAGAACGTCATGTGACAGACTCTCACCCAACAGGTGCCCCCTGGCTCAGCAGCAGGAACCTGACTGTCAACCAAATACTGCTGATGTTGGAGGAAGAAGAAGAAGGAAAGGGGCCAGAACCAACTGGACGAAAGAATTGAATAGAACTGTTATGCAATGCTACCTGAAAAGTAACCCCAAGGAGAGGGGCTACAGGAGACGGATGCATAACATCTGGAACGAGATTGGTTTATTTAAATTAGATGAACAAAAATTGGCCGGGCAGGCTCGGGTAATAAGAACTAATGGGTGGATAGGCGAGCTGGAACTGGAGGAACTGAGCAGAGAGAATGGCTTGGAGATTGCGGGTGTAGTATGCCAGACAAGCGAGCCGGCGGGAAATGATGGTGAGGAGGTCCTGAGAACGGAGGAACCACCCGAAGCAGACAATGATCTGAATACTGAGATAAATAATACCTGGAACAGAGATACGGCCACTGAGGAGATGAATGCTGACGGGCTAGGACAAGATTCGGTTGACATCCTAAATTTAGTGGTAGATGAGTTGAACAATGATAGTGGGAGACCTATGAACCTAAGATTTGTAGACAGGAAAAAGTTAAAAGAAACAACAGCTAAGGTAAACAAAGTCATCCCATACCTTGAGGCGAGGAGTCTTCACCAGTGCAACAATATCCTCAAAGCAACAGCAAATACGGTGAGGAAACTACTTGGTATAAAAGCGAGAGGAAACAACAGACAAGAAAGAGCAGAGCCGTGGTGGAAGAAGCGACTGAGTGGGCAAATCGGGGAAATGAGAAATGACATAGGAAAGCTTGAGTCACTACTGAATGGGACACTAAAAAACATAGGCACTAAAGATAGACTGGAAATAAAATACAAAACTAGGAGTAAAAAGCTAAATATTATCATAGAGGAATTGAAGCAACGCATTGTAGCAAAGAGTGCCAAAATCAGGCGATACGAGAACAGAGTCAGTCAGTATAAACAGAACCGCATGTTCGACAACAACCAGAAGATGCTGTTTGGACAGCTTGAGGGGAAAGAAAGAGGCAACGACTTGATCCCTGGGGCGGAACAAGCTAAAACATTCTGGAGAGGAATATGGGAGCAGGATGTTAGACACAATGCCCAGGCAGGGTGGATTGAGACAGTACAGAGGGAGATCGGTGAGCAGGCACAACAACAGACTGATTTGAGTATCACAGTTGAAACTCTTAAGGGGCAAGCCAAAAAACTAACCAACTGGAAATCACCAGGCCCAGATGGTGTGCAGGGGTATTGGATTAAACATTTAACATCCCTCCACCCGAAGCTGACGGCCATGTTCAATGACTGCTTGGTGTCGGGTGAGGTGCCAGAGTGGTTGACAAAAGGTACCACAGTTCTGATAATGAAAGACCGAATCAAGGGTAATGATGTTACCAACTATAGACCTATCACATGTCTGCCCGTAATGTGGAAACTGTTGACGAGCATTGTGTCTGAGGAAATCTACCATCACCTCCACACAAACAACTTGTTACCGGACGAACAGAAAGGATGCCGAAAGAAGTCACGTGGTACAAAGGACCAGTTGCTTATTGATAAGATGGTAATGGGGAATTGCAGGAGGAGACACACTGATCTTGCCATGGGATGGATAGACTACAGAAAGGCATTTGACATGGTGCCTCATTCCTGGATCACCAAAAGCCTGGAGATCTTCAGGGTGGCAGATAACATCAGACAGTTGCTGGGCAGGAGTATGGGGTCCTGGGAGACAGAGTTGACATCAACTGGAGTATCCTTGGGAAGCGTGAAGATCAAGAGAGGTATCTTCCAGGGAGATAGCCTGTCCCCTCTGTTGTTTGTCCTTGCCCTGATGCCCTTGACCATTATGCTGCGAAAAGTGAGAGCAGGATACAAGTTGGGAAGGGGAGAGCTTACCATCAATCACCTCCTCTTCATGGACGATCTTAAGCTCTTCGGGAAAAGTGAGAAGGAGTTGGATGTGCTTGTTGACACTGTCCGTATTTTCAGCGGTGATATATGTATGCAGTTTGGTATTGGTAAATGTGGAGTCATTGTGATGAAGAGGGGTAGGTTGAGCAGAAGTAACCGGATCCAGATACCAACAGGTGAGATGATAAAGGAAATTGACTCTGAGGAAGGATACAAGTATTTGGGCGTTCTGGAGGCTGATGACATAAAGAACAAAAAAATGAAGGAATTGTTAAGAACTGAATACATTCGGAGAGTAAGGAGCGTATTGAAGTCACATCTGAACAGCAGAAATGCCATAAGCGCAGTAAATTCCCGAGCTGTGTCTATTATTAGGTACAGTGCGGGAATTCTGAGATGGAATGTTGCTGAACAAAAAGAAATGGATAGGAAGACTAGGAAGCTATTGACTATCTACAACATGTTCCACAAGAGGAGTGATGTCGATAGACTCTACCTAAGGAGATCTGAGGGTGGAAGGGGTCTTATCAGCATAGAGGACTGTGTTCAGATGGAGAAAAACAACCTATACAAATACGTGACCTATAGTAAGGAGCCAATGCTCAGAGCTGTACTGAAGGAGGGGACAGTAGGCCAGGGGATATCCAAGGAGGAAATAACATCAAGGAGGAAGAGCAGCCTTAAGGGAAAATCCCTTCATAGTACCTTCTTTGAGAAAACTGAATTTAGAGATCCACAGACATGGAACTGGTTGAGAAGAGGAGACCTCAAAAAGGCTACAGAAGGAATGCTAATGGCTGCGCAGGAGCAGGCCCTCAAAACGAAGTGGTTGAAGCACCATATCTACAAGGAGGAGGCTAGCCCACTGTGCAGGATCTGTGGAGAGAGAGAGGAGACTGTGGCTCACATTGTGTCCGAGTGTAAACACCTAGCCCAGACCCACTATAAGGGCTGGAGACACGATGTGATGGGCAGGGTGATCCACTGGCACCTGTGCAAAGTAAACAATCTACCACATTCTGAGAAATGGTATGAGCATAGGCCAGAGGCGGTGATGGAGAACAGTCAGGTGAAGGTGCTGTGGGATTTTAGGATACAGACGGACAAAAAACTGGAACACAATAGACCTGACCTGGTGGTTGTGGACAAAGAAAAAAGATCGTGCCTGATTGTGGATGTGGCCTGCCCGTTCGACACGAGAGTGCAAGAGAAGGAGAGGGAGAAAATTAACCGATACCAGGACCTAAAGTGGGAGGTGAAAAGGATTTGGAACTGCCATGAAGTCAAAGTGATCCCGATTGTCATAGGCGCACTGGGGACTATCTCCAGAGGTTTCCAGGGATGGTTAAAGAAAATCGGCCCCTTCACGCTTTTTGGAACGCTTCAAAAGGCATGCTTGCTTGGAACAGCAAGAACCCTTCGATACGTCCTGAATATCTGAGGCTGCAGGTAGTGGCTTGATATTCAATCCAACGGACTTTCCAGTTAACCAACATCAATGACTGAGATTCAAGGAATAACAATAACAATAATAATAATAATAATAATAATAATAATAATAATAATAATAATAATGTTTTCTTTATTAACCACAAGGGTTTACATAAAGTAGACATTAAGGACAGTACAGGACGGTACAAATGGGCATTTCTGCGTGTAAAAAAAACAGAGGTTGAAATAAAATAATAATAATAATACCTGGAACAGAGATACGGCCACTGAGGAGATGAATGCTGACGGGCTAGGACAAGATTCGGTTGATATCCTAAATTTAGTGGTAGATGAATTGAACAATGATAGTGGGAGACCTATGAACCTAAGATTTGTAGACAGGAAAAAGTTAAAAGAAACAACAGCTAAGGTAAACAAAGTCATCCCATACCTTGAGGCGAGGAGCCTTCACCAGTGCAACACTATCCTCAAAGCAACAGCAAATACGGTGAGGAAACTACTTGGTATAAAAGCGAGAGGAAACAACAGACAAGAAAGAGCAGAGCCGTGGTGGAAGAAGCGACTGAGTGGGCAAAACGGGGAAATGAGAAATGACATAGGAAAGCTTGAGTCACTACTGAATGGGACACTAAAAAACATAGGCGCTAAACATAGACTGGAAATAAAATACAAAACTAGGAGTAAAAAGCTAAATATTATCATAGAGGAATTGAAGCAACGCATTGTAGCAAAGAGTGCAAAAATCAGGCGATACGAGAACAGAGTCAGTCAGTATAAACAGAACCGCATGTTCCACAACAACCAGAAGATGCTGTTTGGACAGCTTGAGGGGAAAGAAAGAGGCAACGACTTGATCCCTGGGGCGGAACAAACTAAAACATTCTGGAGAGGAATATGGGAGCAGGATGTCAGATATAATGCCCAGGCAGGGTGGATTGAGACAGTACAGAGGGAGATCGGTGAGCAGGCACAACAACAAACTGATTTGAGTATCACAGTTGAAACCCTTAAGGGGCAGGCCAAAAAACTAACCAACTGGAAATCACCAGGCCCAGATGGTGTGCAGGGGTATTGGATTAAACATTTAACATCCCTCCACCCGAAGCTGACGGCCATGTTCAATGACTGCTTGGTGTCGCGTGAGGTGCCAGAGTGGTTGACAAAAGGTACCACAGTTCTGATAATGAAAGACCGAATCAAGGGTAATGATGTTACCAACTATAGACCTATCACATGTCTGTCCGTAATGTGGAAACTGTTGACGAGCATTGTGTCTGAGGAAATCTACCATCACCTCCACACAAACAACTTGTTACCGGACGAACAGAAAGGATGCCGAAAGAAGTCACGTGGTACAAAGGACCAGTTACTTATTGATAAGATGGTAATGGGGAATTGCAGGAGGAGACACACTGATCTTGCCATGGGATGGATAGACTACAAAAAGGCATTTGACATGGTGCCTCATTCTTGGATCACCAAAAGCCTGGAGATCTTCAGGGTGGCAGATAACATCAGACAGTTGCTCGGCAGGAGTATGGGATCCCGGGAGACAGAGTTGACATCAACTGGAGTATCCTTGGGAAGCGTGAAGATCAAGAGAGGTATCTTCCAGGGAGATAGCCTGTCCCCTCTGTTGTTTGTCCTTGCCCTAATGCCCTTGACCATTATGCTGCGAAATGTGAGAGCAGGATACAAGTTGGGAAGGGGAGAGCTTACCATCAATCACCTCCTCTTCATGGACGATCTTAAGCTCTTCGGGAAAAGTGAGAAGGAGTTGGATGTGCTTGTTGACACTGTCCGTATTTTCAGCAGTGATATATGTATGCAGTTTGGTATTGGTAAATGTGGAGTCATTGTGATGAGGAGGGGTAGGTTGAGCAGAAGTAGCGGGATCCAGGTACCAACAGGTGAGATGATAAAGGAAATTGACTCTGAGGAAGGATACAAGTATTTGGGCGTTCTGGAGGCTGATGGCATAAAGAACAAAAAAATGAAGGAATTGTTAAGAACTGAATACATTCGGAGAGTAAGGAGCGTATTGAAGTCACATCTGAACAGCAGAAATGCCATAAGCGCAGTAAATTCCCGAGCTGTGTCTATTATTAGGTACAGTGCGGGAATTCTGAGATGGAATGTTGCTGAACAAAAAGAAATGGATAGGAAGACTAGGAAGCTATTGACTATCTACAACATGTTCCACAAGAGGAGTGATGTCGATCGACTCTACCTAAGGAGATCTGAGGGTGGAAGAGGTCTTATCAGCATAGAGGACTGTGTTCAGATGGAGAAAAACAACCTATACAAATACGTGACCTATAGTAAGGAGCCAATGCTCAAAACTGTACTGAAGGAGGGGACAGTAGGCCAGGGGATGTCCAAGGAGGAAATAACATCAAGGAGGAAGAGCAGCCTTAAGGGAAAATCCCTCATAGTACCTTCTTTGAGAAAACTGAAGTTAGAGATCCACAGACATGGAACTGGTTGAGAAGAGAAGACCTCAAAAAGGCTACAGAAGGAATGATAATGGCTGCGCAGGAGCAGGCCCTCAAAACGAAGTGGTTGAAGCACCATATTTACAAGGAGGAGGCTAGCCCACTGTGCAGGATCTGTGGAGAGAGAGAGGTGACTGTGGCTCACATTGTGTCCGAGTGTAAACACCTAGCCCAGACCCACTATAAGGGCTGGAGACACGATGTGATGGGCAGGGTGATCCACTGGCACCTGTGCAAAGTAAACAATCTACCACATTCTGAGAAATGGTATGAGCATAGGCCAGAGGCGGTGATGGAGAACAGTCAGGTGAAGGTGCTGTGGGATTTTAGGATACAGACGGACAAAAAACTGGAACACAACAGACCTGACCTGGTGGTTGTGGACAAGGAAAAAAGATCGTGTCTGATTGTGGATGTGGCCTGCCCGTTCGACACGAGAGTGCAAGAGAAGGAGAGGGAGAAAATTAACCGATACCAGGACCTAAAGTGGGAGGTAAAAAGGATTTGGAACTGCCATGAAGTCAAAGTGATCCCGATTGTCATAGGCGCACTGGGGACTATCTCCAAAAGTTTCCAGGGATGGTTAAAGAAAATCGGCCCCTTCACGCTTTTTGGAACGCTTCAAAAGGCATGCTTGCTTGGAACAGCAAGAACCCTCCGATACGTCCTGAATATCTGAGGCTGCAGGTAGTGGCTTGATATTCATTCCAACGGACTTTCCAGTCAACCAACATCAATGACTGAGATTCAAGGATAATAATAATAATAATAATAATAATAATAATAATAATAATAATAATAATAATATTTGGATGAAGGATGAAATTATGATCGAATGGATGAAAATGAAAGAATCTGACATGGGGCAACGAGACACCCTCCCTAAGATCCAGAACTCCAAACTGAACCAAAAGATAATACACAAGACTAACATAATTCTCAAAAACATTATCATCACAAACAAACTAAACAGTACTGATATAAATCATCTCTATTATGCATCGACTAAAGTCACCACTCACTTATGTGGAGTGAAGATGAAAAAACAAAGGAATTCCCACAAGAAATCTACTTGGCAAGAGAACATCAATCGCCAAATAAACCTTCTCCGATCTGACATAGAAAGTTTAACAAACTATAAAGTAGGTGAACATGTTAAACAAACTAAACTTAGAAAATTGAAAAAAAAGTACAGTATAAAATCAACATGTGACATAGACATGCTGATAGAAATAATCAAGCAAAAAGTGTCGGCCAAAGCTGCTCGTATAAGGCGCTTTGAAAAACGATCTAGATTCTATAAGGACAATAATATGTTCAAAAACAACCAAAGAAACTTCTACAGAAACATTGGTAAGTCAACAATAACTGCTAAATCAATACCACCCAAGTAGGAAGTGCAAGAATTCTGGGAAAAGATCTGGGCCGAAGAAAAAGTTCATAACATACATGCCCCATGGATAGACAGACAAATGAATGATACAGCTCACCTTGAGGAACAAATATGGGAAAATATAACAGTTGAACAGTTGCGCTTGGCTCTAAGAAAAACCAGGAAATGGAAATCCCCAGGAAAAGACAAAATACAAAACTTTTGGATAAATGCCTTCACAGAGTCTCATGAGCTGTTAGCCCAACTTTACAATGAAATAGTTAAGGAGCCAGAAAAGATACCATCATGGCTAGTTAACGGCATTACATTCCTGCTTCCGAAGAATGATGAGACAAACAATCCCCAAAATTACAGACCAATAACTTGCTTGACCACAATGTATAACATTTTAACATCAGTCCTAACTGAATACACATATGACCAGCTGATAACAAATGACCTATTTCCCATTGAGCAAAAAGGGTGTAAACGAGGCTCATATGGCTGTAAGGATCAGCTTCTGGTTAACAAAATGATACTGGAAGATTGTCATAATATACACAAAAATCTATCGATTGCTTGGATAGATTATAAAAAAGCATTCGATAGTTTGCCACACAGTTGGATTGAAATATATTTAGAGATTTTCAAAATATCCCCCGTTGTCAGGAGGTTTTTGTCATTCAGTATGAAGACATGGAAAACGACACTCCTTTTGAATAGTGAAACAAAATCACTGGAAGATGGAGAAGTTAATATTAATTGTGGAATTTTTCAGGGTGACTCTTTATCACCGCTTTTATTCTGCATCGCACTTATACCATTAAGTAAAATGCTCAATCAAACAAAACATGGATATAAAGTCTATGACAAAACCATTAATCACTTGTTCTACATGGATGACATGAAACTATTTGCAAAAAATGATGAACAATTGCAAGGGCTATTATCCACTGTGAAGCAGGTCAGTGATGACATTAAAATGGAGTTTGGACTAGATAAATGCGCCAAAGCAACGTTCACCAGAGGAAAGCTGCTGAAGAGTTCAGACATTAATCTTGATCGGGGGAACGTGATAAGAGAACTTGATCAAGAAAAAACTTACAAATAACTAGGTGTTTGTGAAGGAGACGGAATCAAGCACTCGACAATGAGGGAAAGGATAAGGAGGAATGTTACCGCAGAGTAAGAGCAATCTTAAGAACGGAATTGAATGCAAGGAATAGAATCGATGCCATAAACACGCTTGCCATACCAGTAGTAACCTACAGTTACAATGTCATCAACTGGTCAAGCACAGAGATCCGTAGGCTCGATACAAAAATTCGACAATTCTTAACCATGCACAGAATGCATCACCCTAAGGCAGATATAGATAGAATATATCTCCCTAGGAAAGAAGGAGGACGTGGGTTAATCCAGTTAGACATTGCGTTGAAAACTGCAACAATTGGATTATCTACATATCTAAGGGAATCACATGATTGGATGATCAAACTCGTTTTGAAACACGAAAGCATCAAAAGATCATATTCCATTACAAAAGATGCACAAAGATACAGTAATGGACTAGAAATTACAGAAGTCCCATTTACTGCTGAAATTGAAAACACAGAAAAAGCAAAGCAGGTAAAAGTAACTGCAAAGAAAGAACTGCTACAGAAACTGGCTAAGAAATGGCAAGAAAAGCCTCTGTATGGAAAATACCCAGAGCGAGCTAACAATCCTGATGGTGACAAAACTTTAACTCATCAGTTGTTGGCATCCTCTGGACTGAAATCGGAGACTGAAGGACTGATTATATCAGCACAATATCAGTGTCTGCCAACAAAAAATTACCAAGCCAACATAATAAAAAATGGGTGCAGCCCATTATGCCGTGTATGCAAAAAACAACCAGAGACCATTGACCATATAATTTCAATGTGCAGTCCTATAGCTCCAACCGAATACCTAAACAGGCATGACAGAGCTGCACAATACATACATTGGATAATGTGTAAGCATTTTGACCTGCCCCATCAAAAGAATTGGTAGGAGCATCAACCACCTCCCATACTTGAAAAAGATCACATCTCAATCTTGTGGAACTTTAGCATCCAAACAGACCGAAAAATAGATGCAAATAGACCTGATATAATATTGAAGGACTTTCAAAAGAGGATATGCCTGCTAATTGATATGTCTGTTCCAATAGACAAGAATGTATCTATAAAAACATTTGAAAAATTGAGCAAGTATAAGGACCTGGAGATAGAAATTGGAAAAATGTGGAAATTGAGAACTAAAACAATACCAGTGGTTGTGGGCGCTCTGGGAATGATACCTAAGGGGTCTAATGATTACATATCGCAAATCACAGGAAACCCGCGTATAGGAGAAATACAAAAGATAGTACTAATGGGAACTGCCCATATACTAAGGAAGATTCTGTCAATATAAGTACATCACAAATCTAAACACTAAAGATGCATGTGTGAATATGTATGTTCTTTCTTGAACATGGCGGACCTTGTTATCTCTTGAGGTCACTGGTTGTGACTTGGTATTAACTCGTATGAACATAAAGCAAGATAAATGCAACTATAATAATAATATATATGGAAAATACCCAGAACGAGCTAACAATCCTGATGTTGACAAAACTTTAACCCATCAGTGGTTGGAAACCTCTGGACTGAAATCCGAGAGAATGACTGATTATATCAGCACAAGATCAGTGTCTGCCAACAAAAAATTACCAAGCCAACATAATAAAAAATGGATGCATCATATTATGCCGTGTATGTAAAAAACAACCAGAGACCATTGACCATATAATTTCAATGTGCATCCTATACCTCCAACAGAATACCAAATCATGCACGACAGGGCTGCACAATACATACATTGGATAATGTGTAATCTTTTTGACCTGCCCCATCAAAATAATTGGTGGGAGCATCAACCACCTCCCATACTTGAAAAAGATCACATCTCAATCTTGTGGAAATTTAGCATCCAAACAGACCGAAAAATAGATGCAAATAGACCTAATATAATACTGAAGGACTTTAATAAGTGGGTATGCCTGCTAATTGATATGTCCGTTCCAATAGACAAGAATGTATCTATAAAAACATTTGAAAAATTGAGCAAGTATAAGGACCGGGAGATAGAAATTTGAAAAATGTGGAAATTGAGAACTAAAACAATACCAGTGGTTGTAGACGCTCTAGGAATGATACCTAAGGGGTCTAATGATTACTCGAACCGGCAACTCTCCACGGTAGCACTGCCAGGCCAGGGACTTTTGGAAGTTATCCATGGACCCTGGATTGAAAGTTCTCCGGAAGACAGCAAGCATCTGATCTTCTTCGACGCCCAAGATCTATCCGAGTACATCGTCGCTCTTCCCCTCCGCTTGTCCTCTATAGAAAGCCGAGGTGGATGAATAATAATAATAATAATAATAATGATAATAATGACATCAGGATGGGGTTTGGAATTGACGAGTGTACAAAAACCACTTTCAAGAATGGGAAGCTTGTAAATTCAGACTCAGTTGAATTGGATGCTGAAACAATCATAAAGGAACTTGAGCATGAACAAACCTATAAATACTTAGGGATTAATGAGGGCTCTGGCATACAACATGCAAGTATGAAAGAGATGATACCGAAAGAATGTTACAGGAGAGTACGTGCAGTTCTGAGATCAGAACTATACGCTCGTAACAAGGTACTCGCCATATATTACTTGGCAGTCCCAGTTGTCACTTATATCTTCTGTGTGTAGAACTGGAATATGAGTGAAATCAAAATAATCGACACCAAAGTCCGTAAGCTACTGACCTGTAATAGAATGGACCACCCAAAAGCAGATGTCGATCGTCTTTAACTTCCTAGAACTCAAGGAGTCCATGGCCTGATACAATTTCAACTTGCTTACAAGACCACCATAATTGGACTGGCCAAATACCTTGATACATCTAAGGATACTATGCTGAAAATTGTTGAAAACATGAGAGAAGTAAGAAGCTTCATTCTATCTTGAAGGAGAACCAAAAATATGCTACTGATCTCATGCTTGATACTCAGGCTGGACAGACTAAAGAAAATGTTGCAACTGATGCTGCTAGGCCCATAAAATCACTGGCAAAAGCAAAAAGGGCAAGGACAATTAGCATGAAATTGGGAGCAGAAACCTCTGCATGGCAAATTTGTAGACCGTAGCAAACAAGCTGATTTTGACCAAAAGCTCACCCATGAGCGGCTACGTAGTTCAGGGCTAAAGGCGGAGATTTAAGGCTTCATCTTAGCTGCCCAATATCAAAGCTTATTGACTCGTAATTACCAGGCCGATCTGATGAGAAACGGAATAAACCCAAAGTGCCGATTCGGCAATGCTGAGGTTGAATCAGTGGATCACTTAGTCTCTGGATGTAAAGTTTTAGCACCAGTAGAATGCAAATATAGACATGTCAGAGTTGGCCAATATCTACACTGGGTAATATGTCGGCATTACAAAATCAAAGCTGAAGACAACTGGTACAATCATCACCCTGAGCCTGTAACTGAAGGATAAAAAGTAACAAGTCTCTGGGACTTTCCTGTACATACTGACATGACCATAAAAGCAAATATACCTGGCATCATTGTAAAATATCAACATAAAAAGGTATTTTTATTGATAGATGTGAGCATCCCTTGTGATCACAATATCGCGGCAAAAGAACTTGACATGCTACGAAAGTATAAAATCTGCTTATTTAAATTAAGAAAATGTGGCGCCTCAAAGCCGTTACAATACCAGTGATTGTGGGAAGACTGGAAATTATGAAGAAAGGAACAGAACAATATTTGCGAATGATTCCTGGTTTACCCTACACATATTGAGAAGAGCACTATCTCTGTAAGATTGATATACCTCCTTGTATTTACATATGCATATGCACATGTGTATATATGTATAGTTGCTTTTTTTTTTTATTATAATCAATGTGCTGTAGTAACTGGCTTACCAATGCACACTGTGAATTTACTTGCCCTAGGTGTCAGGAAGATACTCGGCATATATCTCAGAAACAATAATGAAAGAGAATAAAAATAATAATAATAATAATGTTTTCTTTATTAACCACAAGGGTTCACATAAAGTAGACATTAAGGACAGTACAGGACAATACAGGACGGTACAAATGGGCATTTCTGCGTGTAAAAAAACAGAGGTTGAAATAAAATAACAAATAATAATAATACTAATAATAATAATAATAATAATAATAATTCAAGGAATAACAATAACAATAATAATAATAATAATAATAATAATAATAATAATAATAGACCCACTATAAGGGCTGGAGACACGATGTGATGGGCAGGGTGATCCACTGGCACCTGTGCAAAGTAAATAATTTACCACATTCTGAGAAATGGTATGAGCATAGGCCGGAGGCGGTGATGGAGAACAATCAGGTGAAGGTGCTGTGGGATTTTAGGATACAGACGGACAAAAAACTGGAACACAATAGACCTGACCTGGTGGTTGTGGACAAAGAAAAAAGATCGTGTCTGATTGTGGATGTGGCCTGCCCGTTCGACACGAGTGTGCAAGAGAAGGAGAGGGAGAAAATTAACCGATACCAGGACCTAAAGTGGGAGGTGAAAGGGATTTGGAACTGCCATGAAGTCAAAGTGATCCCGATTGTCATAGGCGCACTGGGCACTATCTCCAAAAGTTTCCAGGGATGGTTAAAGAAAATCGGCCCCTTCACGCTTTTTGGAACGCTTCAAAAGGCATGCTTACTTGGAACAGCAAGAAACCTCCGATACGTCCTGAATATCTGAGGCTGCAGGTAGTGGCTTGATATTCATTCCAACGGACTTTCCAGTTAACCAACACCAATGACTGAGATTCAAGGAATAACAACAATAATAATAATAATAATAATAATAATAATAATAATAATAATAATAAAACTGGAACACAATAGACCTGACCTGGTGGTTGTGGACAAAGAAAAAAGATCGTGTCTGATTGTGGATGTGGCCTGCCCTTTCGACACGAGAGTGCAAGAGAAGGAGAGGGAGAAAATTAACCGACACCAGGACCTAAAGTGGGAGGTGAAAAGGATTTGGAACTGCCATGAAGTCAAAGTGATCCCGATTGTCATAGGCGCACTGGGGACTATCTCCAAAAGTTTCCAGGGATGGTTAAAGAAAATCGGCCCCTTCACGCTTTTTGAAACGCTTCAAAAGGCATGCTTGCTGGGAACAGCAAGAACCCTCCGATACGTCCTGAATATCTGAGGCTGCAGGTAGTGGCTTGATATTCATTCCAACGGACTTTCCAGTTAACCAACATCCATGACTGAGATTCAAGGAATAACAACAATAATAATAATAATAATAAGCATTTTGACCTGCCCCATCTAAAGAATTGGTGGGAGCATCAACCACCTCCCATACTTGAAAAAGATCACATCTCAATCTTGTGGAACTTTAGCATCCAAACAGACCGAAAAATAGATGCAAATAGACCTGATATAATATTGAAGGACTTTCAAAAGAGGGTATGCCTGCTAATTGATATGTCTGTTCCAATAGACAAGAATGTATCTATAAAAACATTTGAAAAATTGAGCAAGTATAATGACCTGGAGATAGAAATTGGAAAAATGTGGAAATTGAGAACTAAAACAATACCAGTGGTTGTAGGCGCTCTGGAAATGATACCTAAGGGGTCTAATGATTACTTTTCGCAAATCCAAGGAAACCCGCGTATAGGAGAAATACAAAAGATAGTACTAATGGGAACTGACCATATACTAAGGAAGATTCTGTCAATATAAGTACATCACGAGTCTAAACACTAAAGATGCATGTGTGAGTATGTATGTTCTTTCTTGAACATGGCGGACCTTATTGTCTCTTGAGGTCACTGGTTGTGACTTGGTGATAACTCGTATGAACATAAAGCAAGATAAATGCAACTGTAATAATAATAATATTAATATGGGACGGGGTTCTTTTTACACGGGTGATAACTGATCCATTATGTGTTTTTGAATGTAGACATTGTGTGTGTTTTTTTTGGTTCCTTTATGTGTTTTATATGTCATTGCCTATTGGTAATTCTGTGAAGCTACCTCCTCAAGGATGATTATCAAACATGATTAGCGAGTAAATGAAGTTATAACATCCCCTCCAGTTTTACAGAACTTTACAAATGTTGCTTTTCTTAAAGTTCGTTCAGGACCTCTTCCCCGTCTTAGCCAAGGAGTCGAACATGCTCTCAATATAGTGATAACATCTGAAGTCAGAATAGGCTACGAAAATAGACACAAATTCAAATTGAATGTACAGAAATCAAAACAAACTTTTTCTCACTTTAACAGGAAAAGACAATAGTTATTTAATTAAATACTAAATACTATTAATGCTCAATTGATGGTGTTCAGTGTTCATGTATTTCGTTTGTCGTTTGTGCATATATGTTTTATCGCATGTCATAATAACCATTAAGAATTTACATTATTTATACGTATAATATAGGCTTTGCTTATAAAAATATATTAATGCAAACTGTATGAATAAATAGATTCCAATAACTGGGTTTTTTTGCATATAATTTATAAAAAAATTATAGGTAATATTTAACCAAGTTAATAGCATTAAAACATGTTTACGGTTCCTTAAATTTTCAGTAATCAAAACGCAGAATTAACACGGGTATGTGAGGCATAGGGGTGATCGCATATTTTCTTTTTAATGTGTTTATTCATTTATCACGCCAAAAAGAACACCAAGTAAAATGTGGAATCAGAAAATAATATTTCGACTCCCCTTTATATATATATATATATATATACACACACATATATATATATATATATATATATGTTGAGAGAGAGAGAGAGAGAGAGATGGAGAGGGAGAGAGAGAGAGAGAGAGAAAGAGAGAGAGAGAGCGAGAGAGAGAGAGAGAGGGAGAGAGAGAGAGAGAGAGAGAGAGAGAGAGAGAGAGAGAGAGAGAGACAGAGAGAGAGAGAGAGAGAGAGAGAGAGAGAGAGAGAGAGAGAGAGATGTATTATAGTAACAACAAATATGTATGTGCATTTGTGCAGAGATTTTGTTAAAACGTTTCTCAATTTGTAATTTTAAATGTTATATTTTCTGTCATACAGAGATGGTGATGGAAGGCTTAGAACAGTTCATCAATAATGAACATTCATGGTTATTCTATTAATTCCAGATCCATATATAAGTATGCCATAAAAAGAAAAACATATTTTTTCCTAATGCATTTATTTAGAAAAGAAAAAAAGTGTATTTCTTTTTCTTAGATGGATCTGCAAGTAACGGATCAACCATGGATGTTCATTACTGATGACCGGTTCTCAGACATTCAACTCCGTTTCTATATGACAGAACCTATAACATTTTAAATTAGAAATTGAGAAACTTTTTAACGATCATTCCCATGTAATTTCTTGAATTTGAAAACAATTATCATAATTATAGTTCGCATTAAATGTTTTACACGATTCGTATGTACATATTCTATGTTAGATTTTAGTACTGATGTTCACTTTTAGGATACTTGGATACAATTATTTGCTTCGGAATATATGCTTTTCTTTCCAGAATTTATCGCAATAACTCATTCAGAATAATATATATCACTAAATATATATTTCACAGTAAGCTTCTGGTATAAAAAAAACAAAAAAACAGTTATTTTAATTTATCGTGATATGCTCTGAATAAAAACACCATACCATATACTGCAATTACTAATTATATCTACGTTTCAGTACTTTAAACTTATGCGTATTGGCATTTGAAAGTATATATTTGCTTCGATGGACATTCTGTCTCTAAAAACTATTGCTACAGAAACCTTTTAGCTAATAAATTAGAATGTATTCGATGTGTATGTATTCACAATAGAAAATTGGAATAATTTCGTAATTCCAGTAACAACAAATATAAAAAGGATAACAAATGAAATAGATTAAAATTGATGGTGATTTAGGCAACTAATTCAAATAGTGTTTATTAAAAATATAAACAAAAACCGTACCGGCACTTTTAATTCTGATTTGATATTTTTAATCACTATCAATAAATACTAAGTAAGACTAAACCTCATTAAAAGTAATACATAATACGAAACGTTTCAGTAGCTGTTAGACACATATATTATCGATACATGTTTCGATTTCGAATATAAATAATCTAATATGTCTAGTAGCTGTCATAACACTATTCTTATCAATGTTTAATCGACTGTCTCCGTTTATTAAAACCTTTTGCGGCTCGTCAGGTTACATTATCTCAACATATCTGAGTTCAAATCCCGCGGAGGTTGACTTTGCCTTTCATCCTTACGGGGTCGATAAAATAAAGTACCAGTAATGCACTGGGTAATTGCTGGCCTTGTGCCTAAAGTAGAAACAATTATCTCAACATATCTGCTTCCTCATATTATTACGAAATACATCGTTTCAATCTGTAGTATGAATACATAAGTTGCAGCAATGGTAGATGCGAGTTCACAAAAGATTGTCATTGACTCAAAGATATAATCAGAACGATCTAAACCTAATTAGCTCATACACTAGGAAACATGTAAGGGAAGCTGAATGTAGTATACAATTTCATATCCATTATATATAAATACGGAGTTGATATAGATTATAAGAAATATTAATTGATAACTAATTAATAATTTGTATTAAAAATGCTGGATTATATCATATTATAAAAATATAAAATATCATTTATTATAAATAAGTAAAGCTGTTTAATTTCATTTAGTATAATTAATGAAGAAGTTGCAAATAATTATACATACGTAAACACACAGAGACTCAACGACTCAACACGCGCATATGTATTATATATATAAATATTATATATATATATATATATGTATAAAGAAGATATTAAAAGATGGTTAAAAAAGTTCCATACATTGTATTATGCGCATTTCGACAACATCATCCTGGGACAACAATTGTGTCCTCATCAGATAAAATAAGGTAACATGATATGATGCCTAAAACAATTTGTGAACAAGAAAGTGTGCAATCTACACTTTCTTGTTCACAAGTGTTTTCATATTACGGTTTCCATATTACGGACAGGGATGTGATAGGTCTATAGTTGGTCACATCATTATAATTGATTCGGTCTTTCATTACCAGAACTGGTACCTTTTGTCAACTACTCTGGTAACTCACCCGACATTAAGCAGTCACTGAACATGGTTGTCAGTTTCGGGGGGAGGGATGTTATATTTTTAATCCAATACCCTTGCACACCATCTGGGCCTAGTTTTTTCCAGTTGGTTAGTTTTTAGCTTGCCCTTTAAGAGTTTCAACTGTCATACTCAAATCAGTTTGTTGTTGTGCTTGTTCCCTAATCTCCTTTTGTACTGTCTCAATCCACCTTGCCTGATAATTATGTTCAACATCCTGCTTCCATATTCCTCTCCAGAATGTCTTAGCCTGTTCCACCTCAGGGATCAAATCGTTGCCGCTTTCTTTCCCTTCAAGCTGTCCAAACAACATCTTCTGGTTGTTGTCAAACATGCGTCTCTCTGTCTATACTGACTGACTCTGCTCTCATACCGCCTAATCTCTGCCCTGGTTGCTACAATGCGTTGCTTCAGTAACTCTATGATCATATTTAGCTTTTCCTCCTAGTTTTGTACTTTATGTCCAGTCTATTTTTAGTGTATATGTTTTGTAATGTCCCATTCAGTAGGGACTCAAGTTTTCCAATGTCATATCTCATTTCCTTGATTTGACCATTCAGTCGTTTCTTTCACCAAGCTTCTGATCTTTCTTGTTTGTTGTTTCTTCTCGTTTTTATGCCAAGTAATTTCCTCACCGCATTTGCTGTTGCTTTGAGGATATTGTTGCATTGGTGAAGGTTCCATGCGTCAAGGTATGGCATGACTTTGTTTACCTTAGCTGTTGTTTCTTTTAACTTTTTCCTGTCTACAAATCTTAGGTTCATAGGTTTCCCACTATCATTGTTCATTTCATGTAACACTAAGTTCAAGATATCAACCAGATCTTTTCCTAGCCCGTGAGCATTCAATTCCTCAATGGCCGTAGCTTTGTTCCAGATGTTATTTATTTTAGTATTCTGATCATTCGGATGCTTCCGCCGTTCTCTAAACCTCGTCACCCTCATTTCCCACTGGCTCGTTTGCCTGACATACTCCACTCTCCATATCCATATCCAACCCAATCCCTCTGCTCAGTTTCTCCAGTTCCAACTCGCTTATCGATCTATTAGTTCTTATTACCCGAGCCTGCCAGGCCAATTTTTCTTCATCTAATTTAAATAGACCAATCTCGTTCCAGATGATATGCATCCGTTTCCTATAGCCTTTTTCCTTGGGGTTACTCATCAGGTAACATTCCAAGACAGTACTAATCAATTCTTTCGTCCAGTTGGTTCTTGTCCCTTTCCTTCTTCCTCTTCCTCCAACACCAGCAGTATTTTGATGTCAGCCAGCTCCCTGCTGCTGGGAAGGGAGCACTTGCTGGGTTAGGGTCTATCACATGACGTTTCAGTCTCCTCTTCACAGTTATTTAAACTGTTTAGGTTCGACATTTAAACACGCATAGCGAGGATTGGTGTATGCATGGCTACATATCCACCGGTGATTTCATCACCTCCCGGTGATTTTAGCGTGACTCCATCACGCTGTAGACGAACATAAATAAATAAACAAATAAATAGATAAAAACTTTTAAAAATAAACATAAGTTTCATTGTAATGTTTGAATGTCTGACTTTTTTGTTTGTTTTTTTTTGCCGTTACGTTTTTCGTTTTTCAAGGTCCGTAACATCGGTTACTAGTTTAGTTGTCACTGATGTTGCTGTTTTTTATTTTAGCTACGAGGGAAGTAGGGGCTGTTGCGTTCAACACTTTTGAAATTTGTTTTTGTTGTTGCATTTGTTTTTGTCTGTGCCATTTTCTATATTTTTTTCGACTTGTTGCTTATCATTATTATGCTTCTAGCATAGTTACGTCCCCTTACAGTCTGAGTTCAAATCCCGCTGAGATTAACTTTGCCTTTCATCCTTACGGGGTCGATAAAATAAAGTACCAGTAATGTACTGAGTAATTGCTGGCCTTGTGCCTTGTGCCTAACGTAGAAACAATTATTATTGGTGGAGTGGCAGTATCGGTAGAGGTTCGGACGCCATGCTTACCAGCATAATTACTCCCTTTACAATCTGAGTTCAAATCCCGCCGTGCTTGACTTTGCCTTTCATCCTTACGGGGACGATAAAATAAAGTACCAGTAATGTACTGGTGAATTGCTGGCCGTGTGCCTAAAGTAGAAACAATTATTATGCTTTCGAGCATAGTTACGTCGCTTTACAATCTGAGTTCAAATCCCGCCGAGATAAACTTTGCCTTTCATCCTTACGGGGACGATAAAATAAAGTATCAGTAATGTACTGGGTAATTGCTGGTCTTGTGTCTAAAGTAGAAACAATTATTATTATATTATAGTTTAGATTTGACATCCTTTAATCTAAACTTTTTGAGAGAGTTTAGAGATGATGGTGTTGTTGTTAGCTGTTTGACCGGGTCACTAACCCAGTCTATTTATATCTGTTTATGCCTTCCTCGCTTCTAGTCATGTGTAGTGGCACTACTACCATCCCTCTCTTAACAGGAGGTTGTGAGGGAACAGTAGTGGTTGCATGACACCTTCCCCTTAAGAGTTTCAACTGTGATACTCAAGTCAGTTTGTTGGTGTGCCTGTTCACTGATCTCCTTCTGTACTGTCTCAATCCACACTGCCTGGTCATTATGTTTAACATCCTGCTCCCATATTCCTCTGCAGAATGTTTTAGTTTGTTCCGCCTCAGGGATCAAGTCGTTCTCTCTATCTTTCCCCTCAAGCTGTCCAAACGGCATATTCTGGTTCTTGTCTATACTGACTGACTCTGCTCTCGTATCGCCTAATTGTTGCACTCTTTGCTACAATGCGTTGCTTCAGTTCCTCTATGCTATTATTTTTTTTCCTCCTAGTTTTGTACTTTATTTCCACTCTATTTTTAGTGTCTATGTTTTTTAGTGTCCCATTCAGTAGTGACTCAAGCTTTCCATTGTCAGTTCTCATTTCCCTAGGCTCTGATCTTTCTTGTTTGCTGTTTCCTCTCGCTTTTATACCAAGTAATTTCCTCACCGCATTTGCTGTTGCTTTGAGGATATTGTTGCACTGGTGAAGGCTCCTCGCCTCAAGGTATGGGATGACTTTGTTTACCGTAGCTGTTGTTTTTTTAACTTTTTCCTGTCTACAAATCTTAGGTTCATAGGTTTCCCACTATCATTGTTCAATTCATCTACCACTAAGTTTAGAATATCAACCAAATCTTTTCCTAGCCAGTCAGCATTCATCTCCTCAATAGCCGTATCTTTGTTCCAGGTATTATTTATTTCAGCATTCAGATCAATGTCTTGATTGGAGGGTTCCTCCGTTCTCTCACCCTCTTCACCTTCATTTCTCACTGGTTCGTTTGCCTGGCATACTCCACTCCCCATTTCCAAGCTATCTCTCTGCTCAGTTCCTCCAGTTCCAGCTCGCTTATCCACCTATTAATTCTTATTACCCGAGCCACATTTTGTTAATCTAATTTAATCTTATTACCCGGCCAATTTTTGTTCATCTAATTTAAATAGACCAATCTCGTCCCAGATGTTATGCATCCGTTTCCTATAGCCTTTCTCCTTGGGGTTACTCTTCAGGTAACATTGCATAAAAGTTCTATTCAATTTTTTCGTCCAGTTGGTTCTGGTCCCTTTCCTTCTTCTTCCTCCAACACCAGCAGTATTTGGTTGAAAGCCAGGTCCCTGCTGCTGAGGCATGGAGCACCTGCTGGGTGAGAGTCTGTCACATGACATTCTAGTCTCCACTTCACCGTTATTCGAACTGTTTAGGTTCGACATTTAAACACTCTTATTGAGGATTGGTGAATGTATGGTTACATAACCACCGGTGATTTCATCACTCCCGGTGAATTTTGTGTGGCACTATCACGCTGTAGACGAACATAAATAAATAAACAAATAAATAGATAAAAACTTTAAAAAATAAACATAAGTTTCATTGTAATGGAGGTAGTGGGAGAGAATAGCGGCGGCAGCGATAATGAGCAGAGTTTTTAGCGTCGTAGTGGTGGTGGTGTTGGTGATGAAATTATCTTCTCTGTCCACTTAGCTATTTAGCTATTTAGATAACTATTTAGTCATTTTGCCATTTCCTCCTTCTCGACTCTAACATTCCTGATCCAAAATTTAATTTTAATATTTTTTATTAATATTGTCTAGTGATACCACCACCTTCCCCTTTCGTACGTTAACAGAAGGTAATGGGGGAATAGCGGTGGTTGCCATGAATTAGTGGTGGCGGCGGTGATGGGATAGTGGTAACAATGATGGATGGGGTGGTGGCGGCGGTGAATGTAGTGATGGCGTTGTCGTTACTGACTTTTGTTGAATAGACTGTAGTTTGTTTTTTTGATCGCTGAATCTATGCGGTTAGTCGCGTATGTTTAATATATGTGCTGACATATTTTCTTAATATTGGATTTAAACATTTTGTGAAAACTTGAGACAATAATAATAGTAATTATTATTATTATGCTGGGATTGATGGTGGTGGTGGTGAAATTGCCGTTATCTGGCTGTTGTATTTAGTGTCCACAGAGGGGGATGATGGGATAGGTGGTGTATCTAGTTTGTGTTGTTGGAGAAATTGCTGTTATTTGGCTGTTCTATATAGTGTAGACAGAAGGGTTTTTCTTCCATTTATAACCATTTTCTTTTTTGTATATAAACATGTATAATACAAAATTAAATATTTGAGCGGTATAACGGAATATTATGGATGGATCCGAATTTTGCTGATGGTTGAGTCCGGTGCTTTATGTATCATTTGTACTAAGAATTGCTATTTCACAATTGATTTAAATATGTTAAAAATCAAAAACATGCGGGAGCGATTTCATGACCTTCTATCGACCACGTGCGTCTTCTTCCCTTATCATTATTATTATTCTTCTTATTATTATTATTATTATTATTATTATTATTATTATTATTATTATTATTATTATTGAATGCTATGGTTGACGGAGGCTCGGCTCTGTAAGGTATTGTAAATTTTGAACGCTATAACAATTGTAAATTGTTTAAAACTTTTATCAACTTGTAGACAAAAACACCCTCCTCCTCGTGAGAGGGGTCTTTCTGCCCGTTATTTGGCCCTTCGGGGTTATATAACTGCGTATTGGGCTTCTGTGCCCAATATTTATTTTAAACAAAAAAAAAACAACATGGCTACGAAAAAGAATTTTCATAGGTCACTCCCACTCATTCCGGCTTCTTCTTCCTCAATCGTCACTACAGCAGAGTGAAGATTTTCTCTCTCTCTCCCTTCTTTAAATGTGTATCTCTCCCTCCCTTCTCTTTCGCAATCGACGACAGAAAAGAAAAGTCTCGTGCAAAGCGTGCAAGATTTCTCCACTACGACGACGACAACGACGACGAAACAGGTGTGCGGGAAATACGAAAACCCATTTCATTCGTCTGACGTCAGGAATAATAGCAGTAGCAGCCGTAATAACAACAGCAACAGTGACAATGAAAACAACAGTAGCAGCCGCAACAGCATCATAAGCAGCATAAACAACAACAGCATTAGCAGCAGCATAAACAACAACAACCACAGCAACAGCGGCGGCGGCAGTAGTCGTAGTACCTGCAGCAACAACAAAAGTAACAGCAGCTCTGACGACAACAACAACAGCAACACAGAAAAACCAATCTCGTTTGCAGGTATCGCGAAGAATCTGGAAACAATCCTCATGACAAATGAGGAATTAGAGGAAGCGAAGAAGATGGTGACAAAAACTGGACACCGAGCAATCTGCACGGCAGCGGAAACATTTTTCGAAACCTAACAGCACTGTACGGTCACGTAGGGTTGAAAGAGCCACAGAGGCTCAAATACAAAAAGCCTTGGTGTCTGTGTGTCAGCGGAAAAAGCACATCACCCGAGGCAAGAAATATGCCACCGTAGACGTACTTTTTGCCACACCCCAGAAGGCAAAGGCTCAATTCGTAGTGACCCTAAGGAGCGAGGAGATGGTGTTGGTGCCCTCCTACTGCGCGCAAAAAATTGTGAGGGTCAAACTGAACCACGCCCCCCTCCCCCGGATGGCCCCTTCCTGGCTGGCCGCGTCTGTCCGCGTCGGAATCGAGGACAAAACAACTGTACTGCAAGTACAGAAAAAAGTACGAGAAGATTGGGTCGGCACCTCCATTGAGATGTTAATCCAAACCAACCAGGAGTGCATCGAAGCTATCCCGGATGTGATATATTTCGATAACGGCACTCAACTGCCCATAAGTGTTGAGGGCAAACGCCCGAAATGTTTTCGCTGTGGATCGAAGACTCACCTCAGGGCCTTCTGCAACGAGAAGACCCTGAGAAAGGAGAAAACCCCCCTCCTTCCGAAACCGGCTCCACGGCTACAAGCAACAGGACGAGCAGCAACCAGGAACGATAAGTCCATGGCACCCATACCCACGCCACGGAAATCAAAAACAGCAGCAGCAGTGGAAGTATTAACAACAACAAGAGCAATACCAAATGCAGCTGCAACAGAGACTCCAGTGCAAACATCACCAGCAACAACAGGTGAAAGAGTGGAGCTGGTAACCCTCCCCGACCTCAAAGGATCAGACAGGGAGTGTGAGGTGGGAGAGGGATGGCAAAAGTCGTAAGAGGGCACAAACGGAGAAGCAGCGCATCGTCGCCTTTGAAAAGGGAGGAAAGAAATGAAAAAGGGTAAAGTCTACTGCAAAGAGACTCACAGCAGCAACACCACCAACACCATCACCACCCACACTAGCACCACCATTACCACCGGCGACAACCCCACCGCCAACAACAACAACACCTTCAACACCACCACCACAAGCACCAACATCGCAAACACAACAACAAAACACACACATCCAGCAAAAACGACAACAAAATAGCAGAACCACACCCGACCCCCAGAAAAACAAATGCACGGCAATAAATACACACAACAAGAAACTAATGACTTACATAATTGAACACACAGACATTTCACAACACGACTACATAATACCAGCACCAATCAAAACGCCAACTAACATAAGACTGCTAAAAATAGCACAGAAACAATACACAAACATTAAAACGAAATTCCCCAACGCTGTTGGTGATTTCAGAGACCTAGGAGGAACTATCAACCGAAGAGTATATTCGGACATACTCATAGAAGAGCCGATGACCAGCCAAAGGGACGATTCATCGGTCCCTTCACCAGACGATCAATTGAAAAGGGATGTAAAAACCATCCATCCTCTACGAAAAGTACGGTAAGTGGTCTTTCCCATCTTTTCCACTCTATTTTAAACATGACTTCACCCAGAATAGGCAGCATATATGCGCGTGGCTTGGGGTCGTCATGGAAGCAGGGTCACCTGCTCAACGACCTCAGGTCACTAAACATAGATGTAGTGGCCATCAGCGAGACCAGAATCTCCGAAGCACGGGCCTTCGCACGGATCTTCGGCGGCTATGCAGTGTACGCATCTCCCAGCCGTCCTGGATCGGGGGGAGGAGTTGCTGTGCTTTTTCGGAGAGGTTTGGATCTCGTCATACGGGCCATCTTCCTGGACCCAGAGGGTAAGTTGGTGGTGCTGGACGTGACCAGCGGAGACGGGCAAGCTTTCAGGCGAGTGGCCGTCTATGCCCCGGCAGGAGCAGAGCGGCCTGATTTCTTCCGGTGTCTGGAGACCTTTCTTGGAACGTCCCGCTCTTTAGTGTTAGTGGGCGACTGGAACGGGATCTTAGATGCACGCTGGGACTGTGTGGGATTAGCGGATA
Source organism: Eledone cirrhosa (assembly GCA_964016885.1). Lineage (NCBI taxonomy): Eukaryota > Metazoa > Mollusca > Cephalopoda > Octopoda > Eledonidae > Eledone > Eledone cirrhosa. The sequence continues at coordinate 87,039,661 of OZ024742.1, forward strand.
AGGGGTGGAGGGTGCAAGAGCCTCACCAACCTGCTCAGGCGTTTTGAACTGTCTGACAGGTACCGATTGGATTTCCCGAATGTGCCAATGTGGACTTAGACAAATCGCATAGGGTCATCCAGATCATATCTAGATAGAGTATTTTTAGGGAAATAGATAGGTCTAGCATAGGCTGTCCACAATTCAAGATAGTCAGCTACACGGACCACAAATTGGTGATCTGTGTGCTTGACTTAGATAGGCTTCATAGATGAGCACCCGGCTACTGGAAGCTAAACGCCTCCTTACCAGCGCGCAAGGCGTACAGAGACCGGATTAGCAAATGTGTGAAGCTTTTCAGCGACACTTCGCTCAGCTGTTCGGGGGCAGCGGTGGGCCGGGTAGAGGGATGGACTTTAGTGTCTACCTCGACGGACTGCCGCGGCTCTCGGCCACTGAGGCGAAGTGTTGCGAAAAGCCGATAACAACCGCTGAAGTAAGGGAGGCAATGACTGGCTGCACAATGGGTTAATCGCCTGGTTTGGATGGTCTGCCCTATGAACTTTACGTACAGATGCCAGACTTGTTCGGAGGCCTCTTGGCAACGTCTACTGCAACTAGCAACAGAACGGGAGTATTACCAGTTCTGTGAGCCGAGGAGCGGTTGCACTGCTGAGAAAGGATCCGAACAAGGGGGATAACATAGATAATTTCCGGCCCATAACTCTGCTAAACACAGAGTTCAAGATTTTGGCCAAGGTGCTAGCAAAGAGGTTGGCGCTTGTCGTTGGTGGTCTGGTGGGAGAGGCGCATACATGCGCCATTCCCGACATATCTATCCACGACAACCTCCACCTCATGCGATACATCGTAAGAGAAGGTAGCCAGGGAACCTGGCACGGGTGGGTCCTTGATCGATTTAGATCAGTCGAAAGCTTTCGATAGGGTCGACCATCGTTACCTAGCGGCAGTCCTGAGGGCGGCTGGCTTTGGGCCCGTCTTCAGAGGCTGGATCGCTGCCATGCACAGCGACATCTGCTCTGTGGTGAGAGTGAACAGTCACCTGTCGGAACGTTCAACATCATGCGCTCGGTCCGCCAAGGATGTCCCCTCTCGTCCCTCTTGTACGTATTGACTAAAACTGGGACGAGGTGACGAGCAGGGTGGCTTCTCTCACCCAGAAATGGGCGGAGAGGAAGCTATCCCTGAAAGGTCGAGCGGAGGTGGCTAACGCGTACATCGCGTCTGTCATCTGCTACCGCCTGACCGTCGTACCTTTTCCTAAGCCTCGCCTGACTACGCTGGAGCGTCTGCTCTCTCGCTTTTTGTGGAAATGCGCTCCGATGGTCAGGCGGTCCATCTGTTGTCAACACCCGCTACGTGGAGGGCTGGGCAGGCCGTGGCTGATGATGCGCAGGCACGCGCTGAGGCTACAACATCTCCACCTTGACGGTGATCAGGTGTGGTCGCCGTTTGCTAGACACGTATTTCCCCAGCTCGTTTCCTTGACGGAGCTGCAGTCCTGGGTCAAGCGAAGACCGAGAGGGAGCGCCTGGAGACTGGAATGTCTTCAGGGGCTCACAGCCCTCGACCAATCGGGCAATGTGATAGGTGGAAACTCCACCTCGGCGTTCTATAGTGGATTAGAGGAGGGGAAGAGCGACGACGTACTTGGGGAAACTCTAGGCGTCGACGAAAATCAACTAGCCAATCTCTTCGGAAGAACTTTCAGGCCAGGGCCTATGGACAACTTCCAGAAATCTCTGGCCTGGCAGTGCTACCGAGGAGCCTTGCCAGTTCGGGATAAACTGTACAGGCATGGAGGTGCCGTCAGCCGGGCATGTCCGAGATGCGCACAGGGCGACGAAACCGTCCTGCACTCACTCGTCCAGTGTCCGAAAATTGCTGACTCGTGGGTTTATGTTGAACACCTGCTGTCGCGTTTAGGACGGATCCGGCAATCATCTGAGTCCATCGTGAGGATTGCCCCGCCCTCCTCCTTTAGCCGGGAAGGGCAGGAAGTTTTTATCTGTCTGGTGGCCATGGCGAAAGTGATAGTATGGTGGGCAGGTTTGAAAGGGCTGAAGACGAGCACTTACCTCTTCGGTGATGCTCTGATTGACTTTTTCAAATTTCATTTGAAAAGGAATATCAGAGTAGAGAGGGAAGTGCTCTCTTCCCAGCATTTTGTTGAAAGATGGGTGAGAGAAGCAAGAATGGCCCGAGTGAATGGGTCTACTCTGAGTATATATCTGTAAATTAAACGTGGAAAACTGGGATAGGGCACTTGCCTTGGTGGTCAGGGTCATTGTGGCATTTTACTGGGCTTTCTCCATAAATGTCCCTCAGAAGTCTCCCCCCTATTGGGGAATTTTTCATTGTTATTTTTTGTTTCATCCTCTGTTTTTGTTTTTTACACGCAGAAATGCCCATTTGTACCGTCCTGTATTGTCCTGCACTGTCCTTAATGTCTACTTTATGTAAACCCTTGTGGTTAATAAAGAAATCATTATTATTATCATTATTATTATTATTATTATTACTATTATTTTATGAGAACTTTTATATCTCACTCATTGATATTATTGAAACGGATAATTTACGTATCGAAGGTTCTTTGCTGTTGCAAGAAGGCATGCATTTGGAGGTTTCAAAACAAAATGTGGGCAGCTGGGCTAAAGTTATTTATCAACCTTGGAAACCCTTAGAGTTAGTATCTAATGCTCTTATGACGATGGGGACGACCTTTATCTCGTGGCGATACCAATCCTTTTCAGTTCCCAATTTAGGTCCTGGTAACGGCTAACATGCACGCTTCACATGCACGCTTCCGTCAGAGATGCAAACTACATATGTTATCAAACAGGATGTTTCTCTTTGTGAAAAAACCCAACAGTTCTGTCATAGTTCTCACTATGTGACAATTTATTCAGTTTGTATGAATGCCAGTGAATTACTATTCCTATGATATCATACCTCCTTCTTTTCTAGTGAGTTTGAACTTGGTCTGCACGGATATAATGTGAGCCATATCTGCCCCCTCTTTCTCTCTCTCTTCACATATCCTACAGAGTTGGCTAGCCATTACCTTGTCAATACGGTATTTAATCTACTTCGTTCTAAGGGCTTGGTCCTGTGTAGCCAATAGCATTCCCTCTGTAGTTTCTTAATTTCTTTCTATAACCAGTCCATGTCTGTGCATCTCTGAATTTTATTTTCCTTAAAATATCCCATGACGTGTCATTTCATTCAGGTTGTTTTCCTCTGTGCTGTTCTTTCTTTCTTGCACATCCCCTTATCTATTGTCCTCTATCTCATTAAAGCCTTAAACATTCGATCGTTGCTTAATCTCAAACGCACATTTTTTGGAATCATCTCTTCTCAATCTGAACACAGTCCTCCATGCTGACTAGACCTCTTCCACCTTCAGATCTCCTTAATTACAGACTATCAACATAGGCCTTCTGATGATACATACCGCAGTTAGTAAATTAATAAGATTGTCTTCCCATCCAGTTACGTTTATTCGTTTTAAGAAATCTCGTTCTCTACTTAATAACAGACATATGTATAACAATTTGCGTAGCATTGATTTTATTAAACGCTACTTTTAAGAGAACTTATAACCTATAAAATTGATTCATTTCCCGCTATACAATATATGGAATAGCCAAAAATACATTACATATATTTACAATGTACAATATCCATGTGTAACTATAGATTTATTGAACATCACGACTCGACACGTGATGCAGGAGCACTTGTATATTATTCTGTAATGAGACATGTAGCAATATTTTCAAAATGTGATTATATTGAAATGAGTCTCCTTTCAAAGTAAATGATGGAATGCAGCGATTATGTATATCATATAGGATATTCATTGATATTTTAAATATTATCGTATATGCTGTATGTACGATCATGTCAGTATTATATTTTAAATTTATATTCGTTTCGAAATGTAAATACGGAACCGATGATAAACGACACAGGTAACGGAAATTAATACTAACATTGATTTGATGGTGTAATTGTCATAGTGCATTTATTATACACAGCATATACGAGAATATGTATAAATGCATATAAATATATGGTCCTGAACAATCTATCAATGTATACACTAGAATATAACGTTACGTTTTAACTTCAAATAATTTTGATTGATTTCACGCTGTAAATGTAGAGAACCAAATAAATTAAATACACGTTTTTAATATACTTGTTAAGCTACCAAGTCAAATCAATATGTATATGGATTTTTTCTTTTGAATAATCATATATACCATGTTCTACATAATTTGCTGAATGTTGCCGTTTGTTATTTTAGAGAAATTAATAAAACATCATCTGTCATTGTGAAATAACGTTATGCAATGCTCTTAATCAGACACATTGTTTGAAGAACACTTCTAGTTTGTGATTTTCCGTCCATCAGCAAATTCATAACGACTAATTGACATGTTTTCCTTATACGCGCACTAATTAAGTAGTTGTGTGTATTGCTTTTGATGTGTTTTTTTTTTTTATTAATCTACACTAGTCATAGTCATTTCGTCTTCATCTATAAGCATTCTCTTCTGACGATTTTGTTGTTGAAGCTATTTCACTGATAACTAATTTATTATAAATTTCTACTTAATTCGAAATGAGTTTTCGATTAATTTACTTTCAGCAGTTACGAACTAATGAGCGGGAATGATATCATATCGTACACAATCCTTTTAACTGACTGTGTGAAAAGGCATATATATATGCACCGATACATGTTGGAGGAGGGAGAGAAGAGTATTTTTAAAAAGTGATCTCGATCTACATATAAACTAACGCCTCTCTTTACATTTACATAATTTATTTTATTTAAGAATTACGATATCGAAAAAGACATGTTACATTAAACATTATATTATTGTAAAAGTTTTAAATACAAGCTGGCTGTATATATTTTCGTTATTAACTTCCATTAATCACTTCCCACATTCCTGTAATGTGTACATTATGGAACGGTTTGAACTTACTTCAATAATATAAACACTTTCTTCTGCATAACACATCGTTTGAATATTCCCATTCCAGCCTGTCGTGTCATTAAAAAAACATTCTTATCGAATACTGGGATCAACTGACAAGAGGCAGTAAGTTTAAGAGACGTGCTAATCTCATGTATACAGGGCATTACGTTACACTTTCCTCGTGTTACATATTCCTCCTCTCCAACCTTTCATTATTATCTTTATTACGATTGGTACAAGTACATATATTTTAGAGGACTATAAATGTCCCTTGATTAGCTGGATGCAGTATATTCCTATTTTACAGGTGGATCTTGCCCATGTAAAGTTATATTAATTTCAGGTTAGGCTGACCTCATTGTATATACAGATACTTTTCTGCAATTAATGTTTCCGTAATTTTAGTCATTTTACCAATCAGATTATTCGATGAAATGTAAATAATTTGCTCTCCTGCAAAAGCTTAAAGGCAAATATCACACACGAGACATTGTAAGGGACAAATAATCTGGAATTGTATTTACTCGTGACATAAGAAAAGCATGCATGTTCGGAATGAAAAGCGATAAACTAGCAAACTGCGTGTAAGTACCATATACCATTTAGAATAATACATTTGTGGTTCAATAATTTTCTCACGATCGACGTCTAAACTTCTTTATGAAATCATTATTATTATTATTGATCTTAATTGATTTTAGTGCGTGTCGTCACTGCCTTGTCGAGTAGAATTCTGTGTTTCTAGGAAATGTACGATGCTGTTTTTGGAGTGGTTCTTTCAACTGTTTTGAAAGTACTCTTCTGGACATTTGCGTAATTCCTATTAGTGCTACTTTTGTACAATGTATATATTTATAATAATTGAGGTTTGAGTCATGTATCCTTGTGATATGTTATCACTCCCAAAACATCACAATTATTTTGATAGGGATTGTCTATATTTTAAACATATTCATACTGGTCTTTTCTATCCACATAACTGTATATTTGGATACTTTTCTATTTCCTCGTCTGTCTAGATAGACACATCAATCAGAATATTTCCTTTATGGGATGTGACAAAATAGATTAGCTTTCATCTACTTGTCTGTGGGTATTGATATATCACGGAGCGTTGTTTCTTTATCATTCTCTGATATCTGTGTTATTTTGTAATTCTCTGACACATTTTCTGCTTCATAAATTTACCATGCTTTTTGCTCTTGTTATTTCGATGTGTTGACATAATTTCTAGTGTATATAAATCCGTATTCTAACAGGTCAGGATATTTTGTTTGCATTCATTAACCAAGCAATCTGTCACAATTACATGTCTTTGATCTCCATCGTTTCATGATGCATATAGGCTTACATTTGCCTTTGGGTGTACACCACTGTCCATTATTTACTTACTAGTTTTCGTATCTTCGTTTGTCCAATTCAAAATAAATTGCAGTATATCCCGTAACCGTCACAACTCAAATATTCATAGCACTAATTAAGTTCTTCCCATTCAAATTAATTTTCAATTTCCTTTTATCTTCCCAAAATGCCCAGATATGAGTGTCTACTATCATCAGTGTTACGATTCGACTCTCCACCAGGTATATTAATCTCAGCACAATGTATTTCTTAGTTATGGGTAGGGACGTTGCGATACGAAACTCCATCCGATTGAATCGCAACAACAGTAGACAGTTATGCCTATGCAGTTAACCAGATATTCATTCCGACCAAAGTACTTCAGATCATAAAAGTAGATGATTGATTTAAGCTCCTCTGTTTTCTATATAACAGCCAATATCTGTATCCTGCAAGGCCACACTGAATTCATGGCATTAAAAAAGCGCAATGATGAGAAGTTATCATCCAGAAATATTCTTCATGTTATATTGAATTCACTTACATGTTTGTTTCCTACATACAGGGTTGTCTTCCGCAATGGCATGCTAGCTACCATTACGTTATTGGCACAGGGCGATGGATTGGCAGTATCGTTAGACGGTCGGACGCCATGCTTTGCTGAAAAGAGTTACGGCCCTTTATAATCTCAGTTCAAATCCCGCCGAGGTTAAATTACCCTTTCATCCTTACGGGGTCTATAAAATAAAGTACCAGTAATACACTGGGATAATTGCTGGCCTTGTGCCAAAAGTAAAAACAATTACATTATTGACAGTCTAATATCCCAATTATTCTCAAACAGTTAAGTGCCCATGAATAAGGAACCGTTGCAAAGGCTTCCCTATAATCTATCCAAGTCATGCATTGTTTACCAGACTTATGTTGCATCTATTCATGAGCGAGCTATTAACACCAAGATTTTCTTTGGTTACATGGAGAAGTTTTCCTCGGTCTTTTTTGCTCGTCATGTAGCATCTATCTCTGAAGCAAGGGCTCATAGTTTGTTATAGCAATGAGGCTAGTTAACAGATTCCAAATACATTTCAGTAAGCAATCGAACTGTGATTTTCAACGAACATGCTTTTCCTTTTATCCCACATTATCAAAGATATTTCCCTTCAAGCATCTACCTTGTAATTGCTCTTAGTACTACGTAATGAATTACTTACTGCCCTGAATATTCATTTTTAAATATTTTCAAACAGATTCCTTGGATCTGGTCCGACCTAGGAGGTTTCCAGTTTGGCATGTTCTTTACTTGCTCTTGAACGACTTCTTTGAAACTATTTCTCCATCGATATTTTGATAATATATAATCAGCTTCATTTATCCACTTCACATCAATGTCATGCTCGTTTACAACTGCCATAGATCTTTAAAATATTGTGTGGATTGTTCAAAATTATATGCAATATCTGTCCCATTTTCTGGTTTGCAAAGGGCAATCATTTGTGTTCATATTGTGTTTGCCTGTTAGTATAGGAACTAACTCGGTTAAAATTTGCCTTTATTTGATGCTTCATTTCAACCAACGTTATATTCCAACCTTTCATATTTATGTTATTACTCATGTTCATGTGTCAATTCTCCCCCTATTTGACCTTGTTCCATTTTGCTCTATGCCTTGCATCCATTTCACCTAGATCTATTCTAAACTGAGTTGTCTGACATTCCCATATTAACTTCCACCAGGGTTACTTACATCTCCTCCTCACAGTATGCTTAATACATAATCGCACATCCATCACAAATCCCTTAGCGCTAATTAACGTTCTCAAGTCGATCATATTATTGGTTTCTCTGCCCATTATTGCATGTTTTACTTTGGCGGTTTTAGATGCTAAACGGCTTGTCTCTCTATTCCGAAGATTCAGCCGCGTCTTATTAAATCCAGGATCATTAAACGTATATTTTAATATGTTGCTGATCAATCTTCTTTTTTCCCTTTTTTTCATTCACAATTTCAATACCATACAGTCCGTCAGTTGATTTTCCATTCGTATTACATTTAGTAGTTCATCATTTCCTCCGTCATGAGTGTTTTGTTAGGCTAATTCTTACTCGGTTGATTTATTTTCATTGTGGACGGTAAGTTTCCGCCTGTCGATCAGAATTAACATTCATACTTGGATCTTCAACTTGCAGCCATTCAATTAAACCTTTGTGAAATAGTTATGCCGGTTGATTTCCCTTATCTATCCCATCACATTTATCCTGCTGGTTTCAAGCATTCCCAACTTTTTACCAATGCTGAAATATCAGTTAAACTTCACCAGGAGTCTTCCCTCTTTTGCAATAATGTCACACCTGCTGTAGTCCATCCTGCCTCAACATTCATTGCATCGTTTTATTTTTCTGTGGCGATAAACCTGTGTGTTAATTTGGCTTACAGCTGCAAGATGTGGATCTGTGAAAATCTTTACAAACTGATCTTAGATTCTAACAGTGCTACTCCCGTCACAAAGCCCCTAACTGACGGCTTCACCTCTGGTCTCTTTCCAGAGGCTCCCAACATCTATCCCACCTCAATAGCATTTAGAATTCATATTTCTGCACGTCATCAATTTCGAGTGATCTGCGTTCCTGAGGTTTCACAACTACCAGTGTTTCTCTTGTTTACAGCACCAACAAGAAGCTTACAAACAATCCCTGAAAAAACACTTCCTGGTGTTTTGGCTGTTGTCGATTTCGCTGAAGCTCATAATTTCAGCTATCACGTAGACAATGATGGTGCCTGTGTTGGTAGCAGTAATGGCGGTGGGACTTTTGATAAAATATGTGGTTTAAAAGTGTTACACTTTCGCTGTGTTACTGTGATTGTGATGGTTTTGGTGCGAGTGCCATTGCGGCTGTTTGTCGTTCTTTTTCCGTTCGTTTAAACTTTGTCGTGTTAATGAACATGTTTTTATTTTTTTTTTTTGCTTTGGTGAAGGTTAGCGTATTCGAGTGTTAGTTCTGCTACTATGTAAAGTGGTTACATTTTTGAATGGGCCTTAAGCGCCCGGTCAACTAGAGAATATATTTTTGGCCACTAAGCGTGTATTTAGTTAATTGCGGAAGTTGATGAGAGTTAGTGTGGTCGACCGCGCTCAGTGTAAATGTGATAATAGGACAAAAAAAATCAAGGGAAAATGAATGTTTACAAAATCTATCAACCATCAGACAATCAGCCAGTGCAAACACTAATGGTGGAAACACTAACTTAGCATTCAATAGATGTTTACTGTCGGGTAACAATGACGACTGTCTTAGGGAAAAACTAGGAATCGACAGAAAACAATTGACCAGACTTTTCCAGATTTACCATCCAGGGCCAATGTATACATTTCAGAAATACCAGACCTGGCCATGCTACCGATGGTATTTGCCAGTTCGAGATACACGCTACCGTCATGGGAATGCCGTTAGCCTGTCCTACCCGAGACTCGCTCAGGTTGACGAAACATTCCTATACGCACACTTTGTGTGTCTGAGTTTTGTTGACCTCAATGCTCACGTCTCAATACCTGATGTTATGTGTGGCAGACATCCGATTATCAGCAGATGCCATTGTGAAGATCAGCCCGCCGTCTTTCTTTAGAGACGAAGGATAGGCAGTTATTATTTGCCTGTTTTCTCTGGCGAATGATGTCGTGTGGTTGACGTTCTTTAAAGGGTTGAAGACTTATCGGTAAAGCCCTAATTATCGTTTTCATGTTTCACCCGATGAGGAAATCAGGATGTGGTGTGAAACATTGCCTGCACCAAATGTGTTGAAATGTTGGTGAGAGAGGTTCGCATTGGCCAAGTGGATAGATTTGCTCTGAGTATGCGCCTGTAAACTGAAGAACAACTGAGAGTTAGCAAATGTCCTAGCGGTCAAGATTACAATGGTCATTTGTAGGACCTCCCCATGATCCCTGGAGGTATCTCCATTTTGGGTGAATTTGTACCGACCTTATTGTCCGCTTAATAAACGCTTTGTGTAGCAAATAAATAAACCGTTATTATTAACATTATTACTATACTCATTTTTATTATCATTATTATTCTTATTGTGGCAGTGGATTGGCAGTATCGGTCGCCATGCTTTGACGTAAAGAGCTACGGCCCTTTCCATTCTGAGTTGTATCCCGCCGTGGTTAACTTTGCCTTTCATCCTTACGGGAGTGATAAAATAAGGTACCAGTGGGTAATTGCTGGCCATGTGCCAAAAGTAGAAATTATTATTATTATTATTATTGTTGTTGTTGTTGTTGTTGTTGTTGTTGTTGTTGTTGTTGTTGTTGTTGTTGTTATTATATTATATATTGCATGTTTAGTGGTCTCTCACCCCATCGTTTTAGCATCGCGTTTTTTTTTTATGAAGTTTCTGCGCTAATATTTCCTCACGAATATCTGCTAAATAATAATGGTTTGAATTTTCACAATTCTTTTAAGCTAGAAAACAATTCTTTTTCATGTTTCATGGCTATATGTATTAATTTGTTTTTTCTTATTTTCCATTAAATACTTTTGAACTCTTAATGTGGTTATTTTGTAATAGATTTCTATTTGTATATTTACTCTTCCACCCTTTGTTCGTGATCGGTATAAACATTACATGTCTAATTTTGGAAGGTTTATTCTAAATGCAATCATCATATTTCTATTTTCTTTCTTTCTGACTATTTGGGATAGTTATTTTACTGTCCAGTTCAGAACGTTGAAACTGGTTTATTACTAGAATCTCTAGAGCATTATGCATTATTGTCTATTGCATTATTATTTACATTTAATTGTATTGCATTGTAATCTAATCCATGAATAGTATGCTTTAGCTGTTCTTCGATTCATATGTAATGTTATGTCTGTTTTAGATCTAATTCTCTCATCTCATTTCTTTATATAGCGTGATATGACGTGATTTCAGTACATTTTACTCTCTTCATTATTCTCTATTAAAGTTCATGTCTACTTCTTTTATGAGAAAACGTTCTGTATGCAGCAATGTATCTGTTCGTTCCTCAACTGCAGTGTACACATTTAGACTTCCATTTAAAGGATAAGGTCATGTTCTTGACATAAATTCAGATAATGATGTCAATGATAGGCAGATGAGAAGTGGTGAAAGGGAGTGTTCTTGAAATGCTCATCTGTTAACTGTTTGAGGCTCAGTTTATGTGTTTATCTTTTCTTTCTAGCTGCAGAAATATTTGTCATTTAATCATCGAATGATTGATGTACGCTTGTTTCTTTTATTATTAGAGCTACCTATTTTTATTTGAAGCTTGTGTATTATCCACGTATGTGGAACGATGTCATCGCCCCCTGGTATCCAAAGGCATGCTGATTTGTTATTTCTTTCCGCCACAGATACTCATCTGGAAATGTCAGTGAAAAAGGTAGTGATGCATGTTGCTTAATTGAAGCATCAGCATTCTCTTTCAAAGCGAAGACCTTGTGCAAAACAACATTGCTCTCACCCCATATAGGACTGATACGTTTACACTCTATCCAAACTATCTCTCAAAGATGACTGCCAGGAAGAGAATACCAGGTATTTAACCAGACACAAATAACTGGTTTTGAACAGGTACACGCCATCCAACAACGCCGTCGGGGGATGGACGAGTGGGCTGTTTAAATTGCTAAGCGTCTGTTTCGGACCTACTTCAAAGTCCATAAGGACTGGAAATGAGCAGGGTGGCCACTCTCAGCCATAAATAGACGGAAAAAGTCATGTATCTGAAATATCGGGATGAGGTGATGAACGCGTACAACTGAAACGTCATCTACAATCTGACCGTTGTGTTTTCCTAACCTTCCGCACCTCACCAAATTGAAACGTCAGCTCTTCAACTTAACGTGTAAGGGACAGGTTCCACGGGAGAGGCAGTCTAATTGCTGATGGCATCCTCTACTTGGAGGGTTGGGCATTCTGTAGCTAATGATGACTAAACATGCGCTGAGACTACGGCATGTTAAGATATTCGAAACTTGAACAGGTGTGGTCGCCATTTGTGAGACAGGCGTTTCCCCATCTCGTCTCTTTCATTGATCTGCGGTCTTGACTGATGGAAATACAGAGACTGCGTACTTGGCTTCTGGAATGTTTTCAGACACTCAATGCCCTCAACTGGTCGGGAAATGCGGTCAGAGTTATATAGATGATTATGGGTGGGAAAGTTTGACGATGCATTTCTAGAGGATTTGACGTCGACGAAATCGATCTGAGTAGTCTGTCCCTGAGGACGTTCTTGTCGGGGAGTATGGATAACTTCCAGAAATCCCTCGCTTGGCAGTGCTACCGGGGGGAGGGGTGGGGTGGTTATTGGTTCAAGGTAAAGTCTACAGTCACGGATTGAAAGCAGACGGAAACTTCCGAGCTAGTGAAAAACCAGGAAACCATTCTGCATGAACGCGATCATTGCCCCTGCATTACTGACTATCGCGTTTGGGACGTCTCCGTCTATAGACCGAGTCCAAAGTGAAACCGCCCGCCACATTTGTTGGTGGGAAGGACAGGACGTTTTCCTCTATCTACTGGTCCTATGAGGTTGACAAGCGTGAGAGCAGACACTTTTTCTTCAACCATTCCCGCATCAACATTTAAATTTTCACTTCGAAAGGAAGGTAAGGGTGGGTAGAGTTGGATGTATTGCCCAAAAGTACATTTGCAAAATCTGGGTGAATGCTGGAGGATTGCACGTGTCAAAATGCTTACGCTGGGCCTATGTTTGTACGATTGATGATGTTATGAGGTGTGCCGTGATGTCAGGTGCTTACAAAGTGTCCACTGGTTTAGGATTGTTGGGCTTCCAGAGTCGCCCTAATTATTTCTCCCTTTTCTTTGAGAAGTTTATATTGTTATCATTATATACATTATTGCTATTGTGTTGTTCATTGTTAACACGATTCATCGCAAAACCCCTACTTCCCCTTCATTTTGTATCCTCCTCTTTTTACTGGAACTTGTGGCCAATAAATAGATAATTATTATTATTATTATTCGAAACTTCCTTTGTATTCTGCTTATTTCGAAAACATGCCGAGTGTCTAACTGATATCCGAGGCAAAATCTGGTTATACACATATTTTAAAATTAATTGCCGTTCAATTGACACAAACATGGTACAAGCAAAGTAAATATATTTATATGATTTTCATGACATTGACAGTGACAATCATCTCTATTGCCATTATTTCATGCAGAGGTGTTTTCCAAGTATCAGGTCCAAATACTTTTCTGTTCCTTTTTTATCATTTTAAGTGTGCTAGATATCTTTGGAATATAATATATATTCATTTAAATTGCTAGCTTCTCAAAACATTCATCTAAACTTTTACTAACTGCTCCCAGTGCGCCAACCAATATACGGTGTAATATAATGTTACAGTCAGAAAGCATTAACAAGTATTTAGAGAGAAAACATTAGAGGTATGGAAAGTAATCTCAATTTATTGCACATTTCCAGCTCACATTAACTACATTGCTGATGAAGTGCATCGGCTTTGGCTTAAGTCACATCTGGTTAAAACTGTACTGGGAATATTATAACTACCGCAAAAGACCAGAGACTCAGAACCAAGTGGGTGAAATCGAGCATTTTTGACAAACCTGCTTCCAGCTTTGCAAAGTATGCCATACATGAGATGAAACTGTGGTTCATATTGACTTGGAATGTGAAACATTAGCAAAAGTACATTATAAAATCAGTCATGATTTTATGGAAAAAAGGGTCCTTTAAAAGTCGTGCAAAATATACATCGACACGCAATGTCAGTGGTACAAGCCCGCTCTTGAATCCTGTCTATCTGCTAAGAGAAATAGAATTATTTCGGGATCTCAAGATCATGAACCCAAACAATATCCAACAAACCCCCTGATATTGTTGGAATCATAAACATCGCAACAGAAAGGTATTTAAATGATATTGCAACGCAGTAGACCACACAGCGGCTGAAAAGGAAATGCAAAATATCAATAATTATGCAGACCTTGCAGGCGGTATTAGAACTGAGCGTTATGTAGAGGGAGTAGTATTGTCAATCGTGATTAGGGTGCTATGCTCTGACCCGAAACGCCTAACGTCTTTCCGTAAAGACTTGAGATCTCCCACTTCATAGCGAGTGAGCAGATTTCTACCTCCTTTAGCACTGCCAGAATCCTACGCAATATATTGAGCCTCTGAGTTCAGCGACTGATCCGGAGCTAACTAACATACTACATAAACTTTAGAGAACGTGAAATAATACAATTATTTTTAATGATACGTATTATATATGGGATGTATATTTAAACTTTGTGTGGCATTTATAACGAAGAAACTACGTAATATATAAGTCAAAGAGAAATTACTATAGGAAATTTATAAGCAATTCAGTGATTTATACAAGAGTCTAGATTTCAGAAACGATGCATCCACGATTTCGAGTTTCAATTTCCTACTTACAACTCCCCTCATTACTAGATGATACACCATGACTGAACAATTAATTGACATTATGTGACTACATATCGTTATTTTATGCAGCATGCATAGAATATTTCTTTATATCAATCACTGAGATATGAATGTGACATTTGAACTGAAATAAAGGACATTTCAACAACTGATGTATATAACATCAATCGACAACAAAGAAAATACTTTTAATGTTTTTCGCTTTCATATGAAACTTATAAGTTTTGGTTTCTGATATGTTACTGCACGCCATATGTTCTTTGATAATTATTTTTTGCATATATTTATTATAGATATTTTTTTCCATTTTAACTCAGATCGTTCCCTTTGAAATATGTTTAATATAATGTAGGATTCCTAATGTAAATATACAATCCATCTCAGTTGTTAATATTCTTTGAGACGCATTTGCTTTAACTCAAATCTACAGTTGCATATTGGAGACCAACTCCAAATCTTAAACACGCATATAGGTGTAATACTTGAAATAATATAATGGAAATGTAGATTATATATTGATATTTAGATTGCACTATATATATATATATATATATATATATATATATATAAAATCAGGTGGTCTAGCGTATAGAGAAAAAGGGTTTAAATTAATTTTAAAAGGTTCCTTGTACTTACTATATGTGCCGTTAACGCTCAGTTTCAAATCCCCAAATATATATATATATATATATATATATATATATATATATATATATATATATACATATATATATATATATAGAGAGAGAGAGAGATAGATAGATAGCTAGCTAGATAGATAGATATATACATATATATGTATATATATATATATATATGTATATATATATATATATATATTTATACATATATTACGCCATTTAAATGTATTCATACAATAAATTATCTTAGATTTTGATTAAATGGGATGTATTGTGCAATACCCGCAAATAGTTTGTGTTATATATTATAATATATTGTAAATATATGAATCGAAATAATGAATTACAATAAACATTTATTAAATATAAAGGGGTAAAATTATAGCCGAAAGATAATGTTCTGATTTCAATTGCGAGATATATTAATACAATTCATAACATCCTGGTTGTTTGCGAATTCATAATCATTTGGCATTATCGGCCATTCTGAGTTCAAATCCCGCCGAGGTTAACTTTGCCTTTCATCCTTCCGGGGTCGATAAAATAAAGTACCAGTAAGACACTGGGTAATTGCTGACCTTGTGCCAAAAGTAGAAACAATTCTCAGTAGAGGGTCGGACATGCTTTCCAGCATAGTTACGTCCCTTTACGATTTGAGTTCAAATTTGGCTGAGGTTAACTTACTTTTCATCCTTACGGGTCGATAAAATAAAGTACCAGTAATGTACTAGGTATTTGCTGGCCTTGTGCCTAAAATAGAAACAATTATATATAGTTTATTTGGTATTTGACAGGTATGTTATAACAAATGACTTCACAGTCAAGTCAGAACTCTGCGTAAATATAGAATTCCGATTACTAATACAAATAGAAATCGTGACATCTGACGGTGAACACTATATATTAACATTTGTGAGTAACATCTCCAAAATATTTATTGTTTCAAAATATTCCTTTTCTTAATGAAAAATATGTCACTATTTCTAAATTTTAAATATTCACCTACGATGGTGAATGCGAAGTTCATGTAAATATTACGTATTCAAATTTAATAAAGAATTTAGTAACATGAATATTGCAATTGCTACATTTAGTGTTGATCTCCCTATCTTATTTTTCAAGGGCGGAGGATTGACAGTATCAGTAGAGCACCAGGCACCATGCTATGCAGCATAAATTTAGGACCATTTACGTTCTGACTTAAAATCCTGCCAAGGTTAACTTTGCCTTTCATCCTTACGGGATTCGATGAAATAAAGAACCAGTAATGCACTGGAGTATTTGTTGGATTTTTGACAAAAATAGAAACAATTGTTTTTTCAAGGGTGTCTCAAATGTATTAATCATTTCGGAATATTTATATTATACCTATTATATAACAGGTTCAAGATTTCGGAAAATATTTTATTTAGAATATTTAGGTGACGTTAAATATTCAGGATGTTTCATAAACATATTTGTTTCATAATCTCGTTAGTTATAATGAATTAAATAAATGAAATGATTATCATAAACTGAGTAATGTTATATGTTATGCTTTTCCTAACATATATGAATGGGTTATTAACCATTTACGTAAATGTTTCAAAAAAAGTCCTATATTTCTGATTATAATTGTTTCTACTATTGGCACAAGGCCAGAAAATTACCCAGTACATTACTGGTACTTTATTTTATCGACCCCGTAAGGATGAAAGGCAAAGTTAACCTCGGCGGGATTTGAACTCAGAATGGCAAGGGCCGTAACTCTATGCGTCAAAGCATGGCGTCCGAACCTCTACCGATACTGCCAATCCACCGCCAATATTTCTGATTATAATGATGGCTTAAACCATACGCTGAAACTTCTTGGTATAATTATATTAATGAATGGCGAGCTTTCTTTGTTTTTGAATACATATAATTGAAGTATTATATAATGAATTGATTAAGCCTTGTCTTGTTTTAATTTGATGGAAAAAAGATGAAATTATCTTCACAGAAATTATATTATAAGAAATGGACAAATACTAATTGCCCCAGTTATAAATTCACATTCAATTAAATATAATAGAAATATATTACTACGATTATAGTGAGCTTGTAAAGAAAATATTCTTTCTAGATATATGAGTGTTTCAGCAGCTATGACAGTTTAAATCATATTGCTCGAATTAGCCACACTTCAAACGTCAGGTTTCTGTATACAATATCGCAATGAGGAATATTTCATCATACTAATGTTTGCAAGTTCGTGTTTGTACATAGGCGTTCTATCAAAACAGTCTGTTAATGCATTTGCCACTCCGTCGGAGACTACGTACCTTTGTAAATATGAACCTTATTACAATAGTGAATAATGATATCAGCTGTTATCATTTAATCAATAATGAATAGAAGAACCGGAGCGACTACATGCATGATTTTAATTCTAATCTAACATGATATTATTACTATAGCATTTTGAGTTCAAATCCCGCCAAGGTTAACTTTGCCTTTCATCCTTACGGGGTCGATAAAATAAAATACCAGCAATGCACTGGGGTAATTGCTGGCCTTGTGCCAAATGTAGAAACAGTTATCATTATAGCATTCAAAAATGATCTAATGATTAAATGTAAAAAGAACAAATAAACTGTTATGCAATGTTGAGGTTACCAAACGCTGAGTTTAGAGTAATGTTGAGGTATGCAATTAATGATGTACTATTTTAGAAGACCAGTTGTGATAGTATAAGGAGAACAACTTAGAAAATTCAGCTAAAATGAACTACATTATGAAAGCAATCAAACTTAATTCCGTGTTTATGTGCATATTCAATATTTATGAAAATATTTGCATCCATGTGTAGAATCGGTCTACTGTTAAATTGATATTATGTTTGGAGTGGCGAACTCTCATTAAACCTGGACACTTGATATAGACATGACGCCATATAATAACAAAGGGTAATTTGGAAATGGAATTTTACAAGAATCATACCATAGAATATTATAATATAAACATTGGAAGTGTAACAATGAATCATTCAGTTATAACTTTAAACAGAAGAAAATGCATTATGACTTAATTAGTGTCTGCGAGACAATAATTATATATTATTTTTAACAGTGACTTCAAGTAATTACATTACCACTCAATGGACATGTATTAGTAGAAATACATTCACATATAGTTTTTCGAAAGTCAAGCATTTATCATGAAGTGAAACATTTTAAAGATTGTCAAAATTCATATTATATTCAATTATAATATCTAGCTTTGGCAATTTCGTCGCGCCTTACCGTGTTTATACCAGCTTCACTTGTTTATGAATATAATGTGTTGTGTACAGTTTCATTCAAATCTGCTTGTAAGTATTGATGTAACAATACACATGGTAACAACATTGAGGAAACAATAACACATGATATAAATACCCCAGTCAATACAAACGGTGCCACAGTAAATCATGGTTGAATAATTTAAATTAATGATCAGGCACATGTTACCCCATATTCCGAGCGGACTATGGGAAGGGAGACGCTTTCAGATATGCATTCCAGTTGTCTAGGTTCAAAACAGCGCAGGGCCTACTCCATCTTCGTATAATTCATTAATGAAGGCATTCAAGTTTAAAAAGGTTAGGTGGCACTACCAGTATAGTTTCAATCTATCACCAATGGCCGATAATTTAACAACTTGCGATCACAGGGAACAGCATTAGATGATCGTCGAATGCAACAACTTTTCTGCAGAAACTGTATCTCTTAATCGCAACCCAGATAAATAAGGGTTGATTGCTAGGTCACGCCGTTATCCTCGATTCGTTATTGGATCCGATGACTGAGGGGAAATATTGCACATGGCCTTGTACAATGTAAACATTAAAAGATAATAATACAACTGTAGGTATAAACATGATTAACACGTGTTATTTATATATTTTGTTTTTCTTCCGAGAGAGGCGTCATATATATATAAATATATATATATATATATATATATATATATATATATATATATATATATATATATACAATATTACAATATTAAATAAATGGAAAACTATATTTATAAAACCATATTTATTTCATTATATATATTTCGGGGATATCTATAAAACTGTTTATATTGTATTTTGTCTGATGAAGGCATAGCATATTGTTAATATGATATCCCCGAAATATATATAATGAAATAAATATGGTTTTATAAATATAGTTTTCCATTTATTTAATACTGTAAATATACTCCAAGTATTTGTCGAGTGCTTTTATATCAGTTATACATATTTACTAGTTGTAACCCAACAATTTTAAATATAACTTTACATATATATATATATATATATATATATATATATATATATGTATGTGTGTGTGTGTGTGTGTGTGTGTGTGTGTGTGTGTGTATGTGTGTGTGTGTGTGTGTATGGGTGCGTGCATGTGTGTGTGTATGTGTGTGTGGTGTGTGTGTATGTATGTGTGTGTATCTGGACTTGTAAATACCTGCGTGCGTGTAAGCTTTCAACCACATATGTATGATGATATTCAAGTTGATTACAGGATTTTGGATCATGAGTTAGACGATGAATGAAAAGTGTGCATATTGACGCCCAGATTACATCCTAATAACGAAGTGCACAAAAAGTAAATTGATAAAGAAAAATAGTTCGATACATGTGAAATTTATTTTATAGAATTCTGTAGCATGATTTCTCAATTATACGTGAAACTCAACATGTATGCTGACGTGTGGATGTAGGTTTTCCTTTGATCATAGAATTGATGGATGTTTAGGTGACATTCATATATAAATTATACGCAAAATCTATTCTAAGTATTACACTATGAAGGGAACAATGCGGCAGTTTGTCCTGCTAGAAGAAAACATATTGTATTCCCTGTAACGTGACAAAAAACAATTCTAAACGCTGAACATATTTCAGTATATATTTGCACAAACAGTGCATATCACAGTATGGACTAAAATAAATACAATAAATATATAACATACTTTCTCATACGTATCTCCTCTATGCGCGAATTCATCATTATATACATATAAATATATATATATATATATATATATATATAGTTTTAATATAGATGAGATTCTACAGGACTAGAACTGTTTCATTCATTAGAAATCATCAGGAATCTGATGATTCCTAATGAATGAAACAGTTCTAGTCCTGTAGAATCTCATCTATATTAAAACTGTTATACTCTGCTATGTATTGAGTACCTTACTTACTGTGGTTACCTCCGATTCAACCCGGAATAACGTAATATATATATATATATATATATATATATATTAAAATAACGGATTAAAGTTTAAGCAAATAATCGCTGCTTTCACCCTTAACGGGATATTCTGAAACTAACAAAGTCAATCTGTAAACGCAGAACTGGATATTTCAAAAAACGTTGCAACCAGAGGAAGACAAGAAGACGATACTTTGGTTCGTGGAAACGTTCGCTGTCTAAGAACGGGAAAACACGAATATAATACGTCATTAATAGGAGCGGTGAAAAACAATTACGCGCAAAGACAGAACCACGTTTATGGTATAATAGAGGTCGTAGACTAATTTATTTTTATATTCTGGTACATATGGTTCGGCTATGTGTATACGGGAGTGTTGCGTCTGTGTGAGTATGCAGGTTCATACGTATGTAGGGCGTGTGTATATGTGTACTTCATGTTTTGGCTGACTTACGTCTCCGAACATTCGTGTATTTACATGTAGGTATGTGTGTGCGCTTGTTCTATACGTATTTATTTATTTATATACGTTTATATAATTATTTATTTATTTGTATACACGCTTACACACACACATATATTTATATGTGCATGGTTTTGTTTACCTATGTTAAGTTTTTTGCGTATGCTTGTGTATGTACGTTTCTGTTTGCGTGTATGTATTTATTTATTTCTATTACTTCTGTATTGTAGTTATTTACTTTGTTCTTATCTCCGTAGCGGAGATTCATTCGGTCTCCTAGTTAGAATTTAGTCTACGACTTCTGCTATACCATTTAAGGGTTTTGTCTTTGCGTGATATTGTTCTCCACGCTCCACATATGACGTATTATCTTCGTTTTTTTCGTTCATCGCCAGAGAACGTCACTATGCACCACCTAAGAGAACATTAGTGTGCGACCTCTATTATACCATAAACGTGGTTCTGTCTTTGCGCGTAATTGTTTTTCACCGCTCCTATCAATGACGTATAATATTCGTTTTTTCCCGTTCTTAGCCAGCGAACGTTTCCACGAACCAAAGTATCGTCTTCTTGTCTTCCTCCGGTTGCAACTTTTTTTTAAATATCCAGTTCTGCGTTTACATATTGACTTTGTTAGTTTCAGAAGATCCCGTTAAGGGTGAAAGCAGTGATTCTTTGCTTAAACTTTAATCTGTTATTTTAATAAATATTTGCACTACAGTTCTTATATATTTGATATATATTTATCCTTATCGAGGCCACTTTGGATTTTAATCTTCACATTTATTATTATTACTATATATATATATATATATATATATATATATGTGTGTGTGTGTGTGTGTGTGTGTGTGTGTGTGTGTGTGTGTGTGTGTGTGTGTGTGTGTGTGTGTGTGCGTGTTTTTGTGTGTGTGCGTGTGTGTGTGTGTCTGATGGTAGCTACGTGAGGGAATATGCTCCGACATCCTTAGACGTGTCCGTCGAACCTGGGCGTCCAGAATCAGACATTTCCGCACAATGATCGCGCCACGAGCTGTCCGCCAGCGTACAATTGTAAGACAATACATTGAGGTCAGATGCATCACTGATTTTCCGTTTTCTATTCTCTCTCTCTCTCTCTCTCTCTCTCTCTCTCTCTATATATATATATATATATATATATATATATATATATATATATATATATATATATATATCTTGAGTTTATGCTGGTTGTATACCAACACCTCAGTATGCAGGCTGGAACACTCGACGAAGTGAGCAGGTTGGTTTGGTTACTCCGGAGTAATGTAAAATAACTGTTTCTACTTTAGGCACAGGGCCAGCAATTACCCAGTGCTTTACTGGTACTTTATTTTATCGACCCCGTAAGGATGAAAGGCAAAGTCAACCTCGGCGGGATTTGAACTCAGATCGTAAAGGGACGTAACTATGCTGGAAAGCATGGCGTCTGACCCTCTACCGATACTGCCAATCTGTAAAATAACGTTAAATAAAAAGTAAAATGTTTAAAATTTAGCTTCGTTTATTACTCCTATATATATATCAGTGACAGCCATCTTTGAATGTGACCTCTTCAGGCAGTTTGAATTAGTATGGTATAGACAAGTACATATGTTGTTGAGGTGTATAATATTGTGAATACTCTGATATGCCCAGTTCCTGGTTGGGTTGTTATTTCACTGAGGAACTGGACATATGTTCTTGAGGTGTATAATATTGTGAATACTCTGATATACCCGGTTCTTGGTTGGGTTGTTATTTCACTGAGGAACTGGAATCATATGATTCCAGTTCCTCAGTGAAATAACAACCCAACCAGGAACTGGGCATATCAGAGTATTCACAATATTATACACCTCAACAACATATGTACTTGTCTATAACATACTAACTCAAACTGCCTGAAGAGGTCACAGCCAAAGATGGCTGTCACTGAAATATATATAGGAGTAATAAACGAAGCTAAATTTTAATACATTTGACTTTTTATTTAACTTTATTTTATATATATATATATATATATATATATATATATATATATATATATATATATATATATATATATATATATATATATACAAATATATATACATATATTATATACAAACATATATATATATGTATATATATATATATGAGTGTTTTTGTATATAATATATGTATATATATGTGTATATAATCGAATCAATAGAGCCTCCATCAAACTTGAGCATCCCCCTAACTTATCGTGTAAGTGTCATAATATTTCACAGACACTCACCCGAAAATGTATGCCTAATTTATTTATTTTGCTAAAATGCATTTGCTGAGGTAGGAAATGACATTTACACGTTCTTTTCATTCTCGTCCCATAACTCTGGCGCTTTCTTGACACACCGCATTTCTAGAATATGTTTAAATATGACGGAGCTCATAACCTCTCCTGTTCTGAATACAGGAGAATTACTCCAGAAAAGGATTGAGGGATTAAAGAATGGAAGTCAGAAAGATATACAGATGAAGAATTGACCCCTGCATTAGACTGATATTTTTCTATTTCGAAAGGATGAAAGACACAGTTGAACTTAGAGTGCAGACAACCAAAACAAATACCACAAATCAATATATCCGACGTTCTAAATACTTATGTCAATTCACTGCTTTGCACACGCATGCATTGCTACGCTAAAATTATCGTATTTTAATAAGAAAATATATTTATTGATCAATATGTAATTTAATAGAAAAAAGAGTCGGAATACTTGGGACGTGCTTTCATTAATTCCTTATTTAATCGAAAGAATCATTCTTAGAAATATTTACATATTCGATATCAAACTAATCCGAAATTGTTTCTCTTGATAGTCTTTAGTATCCTACATAATCAACATATTCATAAAGCTTTGAGGGAACAATCTTTTTATTGCATTTCGATTTTTGCAAGGAACCTAATGATCTAACTAAAATATTATATCTAGCGTTTGTTATCAATATTCAAGCTATAGATAAATGCAGAGTTTTAGAATATATACTGCCGCAACCTCTGACTTTAACTAAGATATGAAATTTGACTCTAAATTACATACTCATTCTGCCGTATAAACATGAGAGAATAAGTGGTAACTAATGTTTTCTATATTATTATGCGGAGAGGAAGTGTCACAGTTGACATGGAACTTGTTCAAAAATAATATGTTCTGAGCAGAGAATAATTGTTTCTACTTTTGGCACAAGGCCAGCAATTAGCCAGTGCATTACTGGTACTTTATTTCATGGACCCCATGAGGATGAAAGGCAAAGTTAACCTTGGCGGGCTTTGAACTCAGAATGGCAAGGGACGTAACTCTGAGCAGAGAATAATGCGGATTACGTATATGTACAATATATTAATATTAAGATTCATAATGAACTCGGTGTAAGTTAATTTTACCATCACTAAAGTTCCTTTGTTCCATTCACTGCAAATTTCAAAAACATTCCTAGTCTTCTAAACTTCATTAAAACACCGAAAATACAGGCAGTTTTCATTTTAATCAATATCTGGTCGGAAGAACAAATGAGATAAACCGAGAGTTGAGTTTTCCACAACTGTCCTGTGTATTTAGGTTTACCCACTGAATGTTAGCAGAACACACACACACACACACACACACACACACACACACACACGCACGCACGCACACACACACACCCACACACACATACACACACGCATACACACACACACACACACACATATATACATATATATATATATATATATATATATATACATTAATGAGAAGTATACAAATATATGTGTATACATACATATACATGTATATATAAACATATATTTTTCACAAGTATGTGAGATTGTATGTTGTCGACCTTAACCAGTGTTACTCTGATTATGAGAGACAAAATAATCGAAATAATTAAATTGACACAATATCAGAGTTATGTAAAGTATTATAAAAAGGAATAATAGATACAATATACCTATTTTTTCTTTCGTCCCGACTGTACAGTTTCGCTGGTCACTATGCAAGAATGTTATATCATAGATATACAACATCGTTGTGAGGTAAGCTAGCTTATCAAGGGAGCACCTCAGGGAAGAGCCCTAACTACATACGTCCGTAGCATGCGAGAAAATCTCAGAAAGGCGGAGGGAGAAGGTCACGTGATACACTGGTCAAGAAAGGGGATTAATCCCTTGTAGCAGTGAAAATATCTCAGAAGGTGGAGGGAGATATTGATGTGATACATAGGCTACAGAGGGGTGGTAAGGTTGACTAGAAGTGTATATAGTGTTTGCTTGAAAGCAGTCACTATACTTCCGTGGTTACTCTACCGCGAGGGAGTTAGAGACAATAATGAGAGGTATACAAATATATGTGTATACATACATATACATGTATATATAAACATATTTTTCACAAGTATGTGAGATTGTATGTTGTCGACCTTAACCAGTGTTACTCTATGATTATGAGAGACAAAATAATCGAAATAATTAAATTGACACAATATCAGAGTTATGTAAAATATTATAAAAAGGAATAATATATACAGTCGGGACGAAAGAAAAAAATAGGTATATTGTATCGATTATTCCTTTTTAGAATATTTTATATATATATATATATATATATATATATATATATGCATTTTGAAATAGCGATTGGTATACATACTATACGTACATTCATATACATATCGCTATTTCAGAGCACCAATACTAATTCATGATTTTTGCTGAAACGGCAACTAATCTGTTTAAGTAGCTCTTAAAAATAACTGAAATTCTATAAGAATCTATCGTCTATAACTCTCGCCAGAAGCACAAGCGTATGCAGTCTTCATAACCGCTTATGGGTGAGAAACGTGAACGTCAGTTACTCCCTTTGATTTGCCGAGGCTAATTGATATGTGACGGATCACTGCTTTAAAATGCATAGCGAATGGTCTTCAAAATGTTTTTAAATATACATACAGAATATTATCAAATATACTATACTGACACTCATATATACAGCGCTATTTCTGAGCCCCAACACTAATGATGTATATGTATATGTACATAGGTGTATACATATATATATATATATATATATATATATATATATATATATATATATATATTTATATATATAAACTCTAGTTGAATATATTGAATCTGGTAACATAGTAGGTACTTTGATATTAGCTCCGAATAATTGATTTATCTGATTTCATGAAGCTCCTAATGCTACTGCTTATAAATATAAAATCAATTGATCGATAGATTAGTATAGCTATTTGCATTAAAAGCCGTCCCGCAAAATGGTTGTATAAAATAGTCGTTTCCAATTGTCCAGTATTTTATTTTATTTAATGTATGCATTCGTCGTTGGCTTCATCTTCTTAAAATGTCTGTAAGTTTCAAAAGTTCAGAATCCCTTGATATGCGAATAAATTAATAATGTGTTAAACATGTTTTGAATTATCATCCAATTTCAATTTATCTTATCTTAATTTATTTTAAGTAGATAAAATGGATAGTAGTGTAATTATTTGTCGATCTATGAGCCCTGACTGGACCGTGGAACATTAAGTTAATTATGTATCTTAATTTCGGAAATATAATATATTTTCCTTGGTATCCATAAAGACAACAATGTTATACTAATCATATAATGTTTTGATAATCAGAAAATGGTATACCTTGACATTAATTAACCAAATATATTAACGATTCTATAATAATATTGAGATTAGTGGAAGACAATGTACATATACAATTTTACGTTGAAATATTTTTTTTTTCTAATTTAGAGTGATAAATGAAACAGCATGCGTTTATAGTGAAAGGGAAACATTAACCAATATATATATTTGCGATTTGAGAAATTAAATAAAAGAGTAAATGAATTATTATGTTTCAAAATATAAAATTTTCAGATTATATTTTTTTAATAATTGAAATCAGTTAAACATCATATGTTAGACTGTCATGTTTACCACGGTATTTCTGGTAATGCATTATATGTTGTGTTACAAGGGATTTAATTCATATGTCACTAAAGAAACGGGAGACGTACAGTTGCAAACGAAATACATACATCATATATTATGCAAGGGGACGTTATGAAAATAATGCTGAACTACTATGACAAAAGTAGTCATTTAAATTCACACTTGCACTATAATATACGCTAATATATGAGTTAGACAGGAGATTAGATAGACATTTTTAGTGACAGGTGAAATTGTTTGCAATTGTTGAAGATTTGTTATGAAAAGCAGCCAAGCAACTATACACGTTCCGACATTTCAACTGATCTCCCGCTGTCTGCCTAAAATTTAAGTAATCGACAATGTCGCTACTTTAAAACAATAGCGTATGGTCTTCAAAATGCTTTTAATTAAGCATACAGTGTATTGCACACTACCCTATATATACATTCATATATATATGGCTATTTCAGAGCACCAATTCTAATTTTCACTTTCTGCTTGGCCGGCGACCGCTCTGTAAAATCAGTTCCTGATTGTTAATGGAATTCTATAAGAATCCAACATTCATAATTTTCGGCAGACGAGTAGAGTACTGGGTATTGACAAGTACGAATTAGTACGAAACAGCGCTGTTAACTCATCTCCCGGGTCTGCCGAAAATTTAAGTAAGCGAAAATGTCACTACTTTAAAACAATAGCGTATATATATATATACATATATATATATATATATATAAACATATATAAATATATTTCGATTTTTGTATATGTTTGCAAGATTTATTATGTGAAAATTGGGGGTTGACACAAATATTATTGTAGTTTTTGAGCGTCATGTCGGCAAAATTATCCATGAGACTGTTGGTATGGACTGTAATTTATTACATATTTCCAGCGGGTCACAACACACAAACAAGATCGTATAGGACAGACCATAGGAGAGTCACAACATAAATTAATCACTGAGAAGGTTACAGAATGCGTGAGGGAAGAGCTTTGTCAAGAAACAAACGACCCCCACCCCACGGTTATTTAACTAACCGCCTTGAAATGTGTTATAAATTGAAACAAAAATCAATAGATTCTTGAGATTTATATTGGTAGCGTGAACCTCCCAGAGTTTAATAATACACCTATACACACATACACACACACATTCACATACACATACACACACACATAGACACATACGCGCACGCACACACGCATATATATATATATCTAAATATATATATATATATATATATATATATTTATATACATAAATACACATATTCATATTTATACATATATATACATTCATTTATGTATGCATACAAGTCTGCACACAAAGAAAGACTTATATTGAATCACAGTTATGTAAATATGCAAACATAACTTTTTCTACACAGGATATGAAATACACTCAATCACATCTAAAATACACACGACCACACATTTATTGTCCTACACATATTAATAGTATATATGTTGGCAACATATACATACATCTTGAGGTGTCGTGCTTCATGCCAGATATAAAAAAAAATATTTCATAAGTATCTTACTGGAGGATACATCGTATATACATTAAAACGCAAGAAAACACAAAGGATTATTGTTAGAAGAGTATATTAATTTGAATCGAAGGGTGTTTAACACATTGAACACTCTCTGGGTGAAGTGAGAATGGCATGATATATATTCAGTTTCAATAACATTTTAGAATGTACTCAGGATTAAATAAAGATAAAAGATTCAGACACTGGAGAAGGAATACACACATCTGTAATATAATTGCAGAGATCGTCGTGTCTCGATACTTAGGGAAGTGGAGTGGGTAATAGGAATAGAATCAGGACCCCGACTGCTGAGCTCCGGCCGTTTCGTCAGCTAGACCCGAATTTACTCATGGGACGAGTTTGGTGGAAGTAGATTCACAACAGTTCACTATACTCGGATAATATATATATATATACATATATATATATATATATATACATATATATATATATATATATATATATATATATATATATATATATATATATATATATATATAAAAACAAATTAAATTTCGTTTCGTTTGTAACTCACTTTTGTATGACTGACGCTTGAACAATTAAGTTAAAGATGTACATCCATATATGTATTCTACATATGTATACGTGTGTGTATTCATATACATACTAGTATTTCAGTATACATATATGGATGTACATCTTTAACTTAATTGTTTATATATATATATATATATATATATATATATATATATCGTTCATGCGTGCTTCTTGAGATTCACTTTGTAAATTTCCTGCATACATCTGTTTTTCGGTACGCGAAAAAGAAATACCGACAGCAAATTAAAATACCATACTGTGGACAAAATATTTATATATTCTCTGGTCCGGCAGAGTTTCAAGTGATTATATGAATATATGTTTCGTGGTACCTTTAAACAACTTAATTTCCGAGCAAATATATAACTGCTACTCATTCAAAGATTGTAGAAAAATGGAAATATTCACTATTAATAGAAGTGTGATATTGCGATTCTTAATATGAAAGTGTATACAGTATGTTTATAACTTATTTATATTTTTCTTACTATGGATTTTAAGATGTGATCCTAACAGTAGCCCTCTGAGAATGGCATGATTTGGGATTTGAAGCTTTCTTTATGATTTCAGTGATGCCTCCACGCAGTGTTTTAAATACAGTCAACGCTCATATAATCTTTGTGTATGGAGCGGCTGCTGGAGTTACTCAGTTCTATAAAGCTTCTCTGTCTGCTATTAATTAACGATCGTAGCAATGCCGCCTGATTCGAAATAGGTTCGTTTATGATGTCTTATACAACATGGTAATGTATGACAATTACAAATTTGTATTGTGTTTGTTACATGCAGCCCGTTTTTCGTGTAAGGACACCACTGACTAATATTTAAGCAATGTCATCTCTTAAAGTTGAAACGAATCTATTCATACACTCGTTTTATATACGTTGGTATAGGCATATAAAATGAATTTCGGTAAATTAGTGCTAATGTAAATTAATTTCAGCCTATCATATTTGCAATATGATGTTCCACTCTCCATCAGATATTTCACTGACAGAATGACATGGATGCAGTTTAAAAGACACATAGTGATATTGAAATCTATTTATCAAACATAAATATGGAAATATACTAATCCAAGAGCGCTTCCCTTAATGTATATATATATATATATAATAAATGTAAAAATGTGTGTGTTGCCTTACTGAAGTGCAATTAAAGATTAATTTAATGAATGAATGAAATAATACCGAAAGAAATATCAAACAATCAGAACAATGAATTGTTTGTAAGAGAAATGATTAATTTATTGAATAAATATTATAATGATGAAATAACTGATTCAATAGAAAATGAAGAAATACATACAATTTGAATAATTAGACATTTGCATAATTATAAATATAATTCGATAAATAGACACTTGATTAATAACACTGCATAAATTATCGACATGCCAGTGAAAGTATTCAAGATGTAACGAAAAACTCGAATCACGAATAGAGTTGCAGAATAGATGCGATATTAGGTTACAGTATACATTACAAATAAGAAAAGCCTATAGTAACGGAAGAAATATTTAACGTCTGCATAAGATTTAAATGTCAACGCGTGCCAACTTTGAAATTCCGTAAGGAATTAAATTATATATTCTATATAATTATATACGCACACAAACACGACCGCGGCGTTGAAAAAGAATGTGTTGCTATCTGTGTTCGTATGCTACCAATAAAAACAAACACACCAGTTGGTTTTCACTTTAATTTATTATAAACTCCAACTTGGTGAATTTAATAACCGGATGGTTGTTTATTTGTTTATTTCCAAAGCTCTTTCGTCACACATTGTGTGCCCTCATCAGTATCCACTTTGTCATTTCATACATCATTACGTTTTTTTGTACACGGTTCATGAAAACAATCATAAGCCATCTTGATAAGATGGTTTAGAATTTCAGGCTGCCACCACATGGAACAGGACATAGTGCTACTGCTCTAGTTGTTACAGGTAAATGAGAGGTATTTCTGACTAAAGCTATCTTTGAACTCCTTTACAGTTAGACATAACTGTTTTGTCCGCAAAAATCTTGCCCTCAAACAGTATCTGTAACTAGCCTATTCCTAGCAGAGCGGGATCCACCCAGATGGCATGCGACACAGTATCGGCAGTAGCAGGTTGTTTTGCTTTTGGCTAGTGTGTACCCGTGTTTATAGTATTATAATATATGTTGATCAAAACATGTTCACAGTTTGAAGAGCGTGTTGTTGCGCTAGATTGATATTTACGTTTTTGGTTGTACGCAGCCGCAGCAAAGCTATGAGCGGATGGGCTGTCTCTGCACAGTGGGGTATAAATCTTCTGTAGAAGTTCACCAGCCAAGAAATTCTCGCAGTTTGCGGAGAGATGTGGGCTTTGGAGAATCAATGATGGATTTGAGTTTCTCATTAAGTGGGCGAATGCCATCTTTATCAATGATGTGTCCCAGAAAATGAAGGGAGGCAACTCCGAACTCACATTTGTTGGGGTTGATAATAATTCCGTATTCACGCAAGCGTTCGAATACCAGGTGTAGGTGCCTCTCATGTTCTTTATCGCAGCCGCTGGCCATCAGTAAGTCGTCGATGTATGCGTATACAAAAGGTAGACCTCTGGTGACTGTATCATTGAACCGTTGGAATGTCTGCGCTGCATTGCGCAAACCGAGAGGCATACGCAGGAATTCGATCATTACAAAAGGTGTTCTTACGGCGGTCTTCGGGATATCAGCGGGCTCCACAGGTATCTGATTGTAAGCTCGCACAAGATCGATCTACGAAAATATGCAAGCTCCATGCAGCGAGCTAGAGAAGTCCTGTAGATGAGGCACTGGATAAGAGTCAGGCACAGTGCAGTTGTTCAGTGCACGGTAGTTGCCACAGAATGGCCAGTCGTTCGACGACTTCTTGGGTACACAATGTATGGGTGAGGACTAGTTGCTGCTGGACGGACGTATGATGCCGAGATGTAGCATGTGTTGAAATTCTTGTCTGACGGACTTCAGACGGTCTGGTGGTAGCCTTCTAGGTCGTGCAGCGACAGGTGGGCCGTGTGTTTTTATCTGATGGGTGACGTCATGTTTTACAGGTCAGGGGTTGAATACTAGTCGAGGTACGTCTGGGTATTTGTTTGATTATATAGCTGTGCAGGGTTGTTGTTGCCGATCGTGAAATAACTGGACTGACTGTGGCTGTCCGAGCGGCTATGCCGCACACAGCGAGACCAGTGGATTTGTCAACGAGTCGTCGGTTTTTCAGGTCCACTATCAGTTAGAAGTGCTGAAGAAAGTCAGCTCCTAAAATAGGAGTCGGCAGCTTTGCCACAACGAATACCCACTGGAAAGTGCGGCGTAGTCCTAAATTTAGTGTCAGGACTGCTCTGCGTAGGTCGGAATAGGTGAATGGTTCACCGCATGGAGCCATGCGCGTTCTTATGGTTGTCCGCCCTGTTCCGTATAACCACGATCAGTCCGAGCTGTTGATCCGCAGAAGGTGAAACAATTGTTCTCGGTATGGTGAACTAAATCTTGTGTTACTACGTATATATATATATATTATAAAGTAAGAAGAAATATTAGACACATATATATATACCTATTTTTCCTCAATGTCCCGACTGTAGAGTTTCGCTGGGTCAGTATGCAAAAATCTTACATCATAGAGATGCACCATTGTTGTGAAGTAAGCCAGCTTATGAAGCGAACACCCCAGGGAAAGAGCCCTAATAGACACGTTCGTAGCATGCGAGAAAATGTAAAAAAACGCGGAGGGAGATACTATCACGTGATGCACCGGTCAAGAAAGGCGACTAAATCCCTTGTAGCAGAGAAAATTATCTCAGAATGCGGAGAGGGATATTGATATGATACAGAGGCTACAGAGGGGTGGTAAGGTTGAGTGAAAGTGTTTATAGTGTTTGCTTGAAAGCAGTTACTATACTAGAGCAACACAGGTTAAAGTCGACAACACACAATCTCACATGTGTATATATGCATGTGTATGTATGTATGCGCACATGTGTGCGTACCTCTCATTATTGTTTCAAACTCCCTCACGGTAGAGTAACCACGAAGTATAGTAACTGCTTTCAAGCAAACATCTATACACACTTTCAGTCAACCTTACCACTCCTCTGTAGCCTCTGTATCATATCAATATCCCCCTCCGCCTTCTGAGATATTTTTCTCTGCTACAAGTGATTTAGTCCCCTTTCATGACCGGTGTATCACGTCATAGTATCTCCCTCCGTCTTTTTGAGATTTTCTCGCATGCTACGAACGTGTCTAGAAGGGCTCTTTCCCTGAGGTGTTCCCTTGATAAGCTGGCTACCTCCAAACAATGTTGCATCTCTATGATGTAAGATTTTTGCATACTGACCAGCGAAACTGTACAGTCAGGACATTGAAGAAAAAATAGATATACATATGAGTCTACTATTTCTTCTTACTTTATAATATGTTACATAGCTCTGATGTCGAGTCAATTTAATTATTTCGATTATCTTGTCTCTCATAATCATAGAGCAACACTGGTAATGGTCGAGACACAAACAATCTGACATGCTTGTGAAAAAAATGTATGTGTATATATACACGTGTATGTATGTATGTATGCGCATATATGTGCGTACCTCTCATTATATATATATATATATATATATATATATATATATATATATATATATATATATATATATATATAGTTTTAATATAGATGAGATTCTACAGGACTAGAACTGTTTCATTCATTTGAAATCATCAGGAATCTGTTATACTCTGCTATGTATTGAGTACCTTACTTACTGTGGTTACCTCCGATTCAACCCGGAATAACGAATATATATATATATATATATATATAAATATATATATATAAATGGAATAGAATGAAACGAAATTTCATTTCTCACTCTTAGTACGGCACTTACTTAAATGTAAGTATCTATGTATGTATACGTACATACATATATGTATACAGACTTACAGTAGTATGTATATATATATATATATATGCACGTATCGGTTTACCGAACATTTATTATAATGCTCGGTAAACAAACAGACAGCCCGAATTACACCGTACAGTGTTTAGGCTACCACGTCACATCTTTGTTCAACACTGACACAGGAACGATGTATTAGTTTTAAGCTTATTATCTTTCGTCAGCATCGTATACCTTCCTGCCAGATGGTTGAACGTCTGAAAGTATATACATTCCTTATGTAAATTAACGACTGAGCAGCCTAATTTGCATATCGAGTGAGTTCAGTTTGGCTGTAGCCAGAGAACTGCATGCGGTTGATGAAGTGTTGGATGTGTCTTTCCATTTATGTTGGGTCGCACATGCGGGACACGTTCTTCACCACTCGTACCAAGTCTGCGATCAGAATATTAAGCTTAGCACTACTGGACATTGCTGAGGTTTTGAGTATCAGGTCATTGGAGGCCATGGGTTTAGCATGTGTATTCTCTTATTAATTCTGGCAATATTATTACACAAATATGACCCTCCCTAAGTATAACAATATTTGTTTCGACACACCATTTCATATCAAAAACCTCGCAAAACTATATATATATATATATATATATATATATATATATATATATATATATACACCATATAATTATTAGTGCAATAATGTACTGCCGCTACATTGTTTCACTATGAATTCTATTGCATAAATATCAACATATATTTAAGGAAAATAAAAATAAAAATAAAATAAATGTTAACTGCACGTGTAAGACGTATTTTGTTTATGCGTATTACGACAAATTTGTAGACAAATATTCTACTCTTATGGACAGATCGTATCAATGTTCACGAATGCTAGTCCTGTTGTCTTTATAATGTGGAAAGGGATATAAGTCGAAGCAATTCAATATGGTCGATAAGATGAGGGTAACGAAAATCTTAGTTACATGGTAATCGTTGTTTTCGTTGCTGTTTCATTTGTCTTTACATTTTGTATTATATATAGATATAGATATGTTCTGATTGTTGCAATGATAGAAACAAATTGTGTTTGACAAATACAACTTCTCATATAATTGAGTTGCCTAATAAGATAACCGGGTTTTAAATACAGCTAGTCCTTGTATATATATATATATGTGGGTGTGTGTGTGTATGTGTGTGTGTGTGTGTGTGTGTGTGTGTGTATGTGTGTATGGATGTGTGTGTGTGTGTGTGTCTATATGTGTATGTGTATGTGTGTGTGTGTGTGTATGTGTGTGTGTTTGTGCTTATGGTTTTATATGTGTCTGAGTATCAGTAATGGAATTCCTTCCAATTCTTTATATTGAATTCTGGTCATTTTTGGATAAAACATTATTCTTTATATGAAGTGCTTAAATGTGATAAACAACTGAATTTGTCAATTCGTGTTATTGATAATAGATTTGTCTTAATAAAATGTGTATATCGTTCAACTAGGCACGGTAAACATACGAATAATACACAAGATCAGAAATGGAGAGGTTAATGACAAACATATATTATACTATATGCTGTAGCAACGATTATGACAGTAATGCTTGTTTGAACACAATGAGTAGGGTGCACAAATATGAGTCATGTTATTTTCTATCTGTTTGATATTTATGGAATTTCACCCATTTCGAATTTCATAGCAGTTATGTATCAGTAATAAAGTTTTTTCTTACTAAGTTGGCCACATCATATGCTAAAAACTATTTAGAGACGAGAAGTTTAGAAGTTGCCTTTCTTACATATAATCTTTTTGAACCACATGCAGATCTAAGCATTTCTTTCATTTCAAATGTAATATGTTAGAAATATGGTGTACTTGACAAATGATCTACATCTGCAAACTAAAACTAATGACATATTTGGAGTTAGATACGTGTTTGTTGATCAACAGCAATATGTACTTAAATGATTTTCCATAACCCAGGCACATGCGTATATATGCATATCTAAAATGTCCCAAACAAATGTATATACAAACGGCTATGCATTCTAATAATATTGCCTGTACAGGTTATCAAAGTGTGATTACATTTTTTGGCACACCCATTATATATTCACCCAGATGTACATACATATGCGTATGTATATTTGCAAGTATGTGTATATCTTTATATGAAATAATGTGTAAATATAAAGAAAAACACGAGTGCACCATGCATAAATTCATATAAAATAAATGGTAAAATATAAGTTTCATTTTCTTAAATCATGACACAAGGAATGGATTCAAAATATTAAAATGGCTTTGCATTTTATAGTTAAGTATTTTTTTACTATCGATTTTCTCAACCTCACTCTTTCACGTATATACAATTCAAATTATGAACACATAAACTTGGCTTGGTGAAATATTATGTTCATTTGATTGTTATATTGACCAACGCTTTGATAACATTTTACGAATTATCTGATTGAAGTTTCGCACAATTTATGAGTAACCTCAGAGCTACCGTATGTACTTTATTAAATATCCTTTTTATTTATATATTATCTTTTAAACTAATGTCAGATATCACAAATGTATTCCATCAAATAATTATTATTTGCATTATAATTATATATTATTAGATAATTGTATAAGATATACTCCGTTATATTATTTTAAACTCTGAAGAGAACTAATAATCATACTTCGTATGATCTAGGCACATCTTTCAAAAGATACATCCAAGTTCAGGCTTGATACATTTGTAACGTCAATGTGTTTATGAAATGCAGTTTCATATTGACAATCATTATTCCGTGATTAGCAATATCATTCTGATAATATTAATTTAATAATTTTAAGCATGTTATTCAGAGTGAAAATGTTGTCGTATGAATTATAAAACATTACAACACTGTATTATATATATTTCAGCTGACATTTAATAATTCATTTAGAAAAATACTTTTATTTCTCACTCAGTCGTTCAGTTGTATAATTTTCTTCTGATACAACAGACAACCTCATGCCTTTTAAGTAACGTATATTAATATAATTTTATAAAACAACAGGACTTCTCAGAGAGTAGAAGGAAACTATCCATTCCTTTCTAACCATAAACGGCGTTACTGTGCTTTACCTGAGTTATGATCTTTCAGTTTAACATTGAGCTACTTCTAATAAATACACATGGAAGTTCTTCTCTCAAATAATAGACAAATTAGATCGACAGATATTACTCTACTAAACTATCTACGATTGGAGAAATGAATGGTGTATACTTTCAATGCGACCTATTCTTTGTATTTTAATTATAAAATAAATGTCTAACATATTTCTTTAAAAAAAATTATAGTCAATACACAATTTCCTATTCCAAAAATCTGACTTTTAACAGCAACAAATATGTTTTTCTTATATGTACATATACATCAACATTGAGAAATGACCTCCCTCCCCACAATTTTAAGAAAATTAACTGAATGTTGTTTCTAAGATACCCCTGTTTTTTTCGGTTTAAATCAATTTGTTCTTACATTTAATTAAATAATTAAATGTTGATAAATACAGCATAATATCAGTATATAGTCCTGAGCATTCTAAATTGCTTGAACTCTAGTTTAATTAACAACGAATCTTCAAACAAATTGTTAAAAAAAGAAATAATAATTTTGTTTCCTTAGACATTCTTTAATTAGGAAAGCATCATGAATGCTAAAACAGAAACAAACAGAGTACTTATAGAACAATTTGAACTCATTAACTTCTCTAATATGCCCGAACTTCAAATGACACTGCATAATTCTTTTCTTACAAACAATTAATTCGATATTGTTGTATTAAATGTTTTAGTAGTTGCATTTCTTGTTTCCTTTTCACGTCATGTCATATGTTTCGGAAGGAAAAAAATAGTGATGATGCTAAATATCACGTGTAGTGCATGATGAAAAGCATCATGGCATTATAATCACTTAATGCCTCAGTTGAATTGTTCCGGAAGACAATTTTCTGACTTAATTACTAAGATGTGTGTCACCTATACTTGGAATTGAAAGCATATTACATATCATTGAAATATCTCATTTTTTAAGTATGTTTACGCGTGTTATAGTGTGGAGGTAAAAAGTGTGTAGCGTATTCATGTATTATTGTTTAACATTGTATTTGTTGCAGATTAGATTCAGACCATTTAATAATATACGTGAGCAGCATATATGTATCTAATATTATCTATATATATATATATACGCACGTATAACAGAAATATATATTTATATCAGAAATATTTATATTACTTTTTAAGTAAACAGTAATCACTGATATACTAACTGGGTCGACAATAACAACTGGGTCCGATAAACTATAAATAATTTGAATGATTTAAAACAATAATTATTGTTTATATACTATTACCTTGTTTGTGAAAAACTGAAATACTAAATAATCATTTAAATATGAACTGGTATTATTGATACTAACCAGTGAAACAAGCCAGCTTGTGGCAACTCTTAAACAACACCTGAAATAAAAGAAAATACATTAACCTATTGAAAGAAACTTAAACCAAGTCAACAGCATATATCAAAATAGATTTGGGAACTACACGCTGTATAGGCATATTGCAGGGAGTTAAGCAGGGATATGCATTATCAGTACTTCTGTTCTGTATAGTTATAGCTGCACCTATCTACCAAATTGAAGAATAATCAAACAGGAGGTAAAATCAAATAGGAGGTACAATCATATCAAATCTTAGATATACAGATGATCTGGCCTTCATGAGTTACTCTAGAACAGATCTGCAAGACATTCTGAATGTACTGTCCAAATATTCTCTAGAGACTGTCTCACACATCAACATCTCTAAATGTATGACAACTGATAAACTAATGCCAATTTTCAACTAACAATCTACAACCAGCAAATTGCTCAAGTTACGTAGTTTGTATATGTCGGTCACAAACTATCATGAAACAACTATGGAAAGGTTGCTGCGTAGTATCTCATCGCTCTAGGTTGGGCAGCTTTCAAGAAGAACGAGGAATCACTAACATCAAAACGAGTTTCTACCATTTGAAGGCTAAGATCTTTGATACTTACATCCGTCGAGTTGTGTTATATGGTCTTAAATGTGTTAATTGGACGACAAGGCCACATCAGAAGCTCTCTACGTTCCAGAACCACATCATGAGATGTATGACTGGCAAGCGGCTCGGCAACCTCATCTATATCAGTAAGCTGCTCAACTTTATCAAAATTAGAGCAATTACATCAATTGTCAAGTCAAGAGTACTCAAACTATTCGACCATATAAAAAGATCAACCCGTGGTGTGAGTAGGTTATGCGTGGAAGGAAGGTTGGCTGGTAGGAGAATCAGAGGCCGGCTGCCAAAACGATGGCTAGACAATGTCAACTTATGGACTGGACTTGATCTCTGCTCTTTGAACTCTGCTGCTGGTGAACGAACTTTGTGGAGAGAGATATCTCATGCTGATGCGCACTTTGCAACCGTTGGAGTTTAGTGTCACAAGACGTGTATTGATGTATTATTTATACAATTACCACATTTTTTGTCGAATGTAAATTGTGATAGGAAACTAAAGATCACATATGTTTTAGATGATACTTGAGTCGCGTATGAATTTATCAATATATTTGACGAATATATTTATCCTAGCAAAGTAGATATTATATACAATATAATCAAAACCTGATAACTTGCATTGGTCATGGCATGAAATATTCAAGAAACTAAATGGGCTATAAATAACTCACATTCTATGTAAGTCATTCTCTGTTCGATAACAGTTTATTTTTAGAATTATCTGCACACACAATAAATATGATATACGATACATATCCCTTATATCAATAATATTCAAATTACACATGACTTGCGCAAACAAATCAAATACTAAACGAAAAGTCTAAACCTATAAAATATACAAGAATTTTGCACTAAACTAATCAGATTATCAGAAACAGAAAGCATCACTCAATTCAGGAACAAGGCACTGCATCATGGGATCCAATGGAAACGCATTTAAAAGAAATAATTGTTTCTACTTTTGGCACCAGCCCAGCAATTATCCCAGTGCATTACTGGTACTTTATTTTATCGACCCAGTAATGATGAAAGGCAAATTTAACCTCCGCGGGATTTAAAAGAAATAATAATAAGCATTATTATTCTTAGTGTTATTTTAATGGACAAGATGACCTAAATTTGCAATGGGCAAGGGCAGTGGGTATGTATATAGAAGGTAAACGTGGGAAAAGTAACAAATAAAGTAAATAACGTCATTCCCCAGTAGGTAGAATCATCTAGCAGGAAAATATTGGGGACTCACAAATCCCAAACCAACAGTTGAATGAGCACCCCATACTTGCCCTTGTTTTGACATGTAAACAGAACTATGGACACACCTTTTTCTATATGATTACCCTTCATCAGTGCAGTTTACTGCTTACCTGCCAACTGTCAGAGCTAGTGTAAATATATATTTTCTGAAATGTACAGTAACTGATTTGCCTGATTTGCATACTATTTTATCGGTAGATGGAGAGCTGCAAATCAAGCAAGTCGGCGAAATCATAACAGATCTATACTCAACGCAGCCAGAATTGACTTCCTTCTGTCCTCCACATCACTGCCATAAACAGATACATATCACACAAAATGTTATTTCACATATAAAATGAGATGCGACGTATCCACGAAGAGAAAGGTAGTTTTGCAATGTCGTAAAATCAATTTATAAACAGAACATCTTACCAAATATCTGCAGGACCCAAAAACTAGCAACTTAAACAAGCGCTCAAAATGTACCCCCTTAAATGTCCACACATCAGCAATAGCACCACATACTAGGTGTCTGGCTACCCGGTGTTATATTTCCTTTATTCAACTCCTTCGGTCGGGAACCAGCTTTTGTAAATGCATATGCTCCAGTAACATCCTCACCGACAACAATACGGACACATCTATATCGATGATGCCCATTTAATCGGATTAAATAAACCATCACCAACCTCCTCATCCTTGGTAAAACACTAATCTCAAATACGGTAACAATGACAAAGGCGTATCTAGCGCTTAATTTGCCACCATACTTAATACAGGCAATTGATTGATAAGGAGTTTATTAATAACAGATGTTAATCCAAATGTCAATAATACATTGAAGAACGAAGTCAAATGGCTAATGTAATCCGACCAAAATCTAATGAAATAAATAATAAATTCAGTACAAACCGACCACAGCCAATGTCGAACAATTGACTACTAATCATAGTTAAAAGCAATTTAGAATATCCAACCGTCACCCCACCATGGACCTAGCGACAGTACATGTACTACTGTCTGCTCGCCGATAATTATCTGTCACGAATCCTCAAGTATAACCTAAGTTAAAAAAAAGCAACTGCCCAAAATTCTACTTGCCTGCTACAGCCTCAGTAGAAGAAACACTACAACCTAGTGACTCTGTCAGCTCAAAGGACATTCATTACTTTCTGTTGTTTTTTTTTGTTTTTAAATTGCAAACGTGTACCTGGTTTTTACAAATTATTGAAATGCGGTGGATTGGCAGTAATGCAAGAGCGACGAACAGCATGCATTGCATCATATAGTTACGTTTCTCTGCGTTATGTGTTCACATTTATCCGAAGTATGCTTTGCCTTTCATCCTCACAGAGTCAGTGAAAACAGCACCTTAAGGCACTTGGCTTGATTTCATCCACTTTCCCCAACATCAAAAGTGTTGGCCTTGTGCCTAAATTAGAAAGCATTATTACAAAATAAACAATTATTATATATGGTTTGCTTAGTTGCCCACGCCTTTTTTGAAACTCTCTCATTACTTTGCAGTCAGTGGAATCCATAGGAACGATTCGTTCCAATATTATCATACTTATTCTGTGACATTTCGAACACTTCCATACATATGTAGAGCTCTGACGGGTGCTTTTCCATATCCCACTGAAAGACACGGACACATATATTCATGCATGCTTGCATTATCCCGCAAGACCTGACGGAGCCGTAGGGTTACCGTATATTAATACGGCCTCTGTAAGTTATGTTTAAAACTCGGTGTAGCCCAATCCTCTCCAGATTTGAATACAGCCGATTTCTTACCTGGGAAGAAAGTGAGAGTAGGAGGTTGGAAATGAGGAAATGAGATATTGTGTAAGAAATGTCTCCAGTATTTGACTGGTACATTTTATTAATCTCGAATGGATGAAAGGCAAATTTAACCTCGGCACCATTTCAACCCAGTGAGCAAAGTGTGGAAACGAATTCCAGAAATTATTCTATCGTGAATTCGAGCTTCTCAGCCATTTCACCCTCTTAAGACAGGAATATAAAACTTAGAACACAAATCAATGTTGAGCATACTCGTATCATGCATGAATATGACACATATTGACGTATACATGTTTATATGTGTGTGTGTGTGAACGCGCATGCGTATATGTCGGTATATTTCCTTGAAGCATGAAAGTAAAAGAAGTTGTAGTGAAACATGTAATAGGCAGATATACGTAAATATGAGTAAAAATATGGCTAATAAACGATATATACATACAGGTTAAATTTTAACATTATAGTAATACTCCTGAGGATATTATCAACTGGCAATCAATTGTGGAAAAGTTATTTTTTTAATGGATTTTGGAAGGACTGTCAACTCTTCCCGTCCGATTAGGAGACGTCCTACACAATTTGGGGCAGGTGAGAAATGTTTTCTTTTCAGAGAATGTTTATAGCTTTTATTGTGTAAAATGTAGCCATATTGCCTCACTTCTCTCCATTTGAGGGACGCTTTTTCTTGGCACTTCCAGTTTGGGTTGTTAGAGTTTGGCAAGTCTCTTAGTAAGCTTAATGGAAACACTATCATCAAGAGAATTTATTTATCAAACATTATGCGGACGACAGACACGCAAGTATTCTCGTCCATCATATTCTACATGTCATTGATGTAATCTCTATCTGGTTTATTATTAAACATTATCATCTTCAGCTGAGAATACGGATGTCCTAGTCAGTTGCAGGGGACGCAAATCAGTAGGTTTTGATGGTCTACCCAACGAGAGTTACATAGATATGCCAATCTTGTTCTCCGATCTTCTCGAATAACTCGACTGAATCTGGCAGCAGAAGGCGAGTGTTCCCAATTCTGTGAGGCGGGGCTTAGTGACACTGGTCAGGAAAGACGAGAAAAAGAGGCAACCGTTAGACAACTTCAGGCCCATAACTCTGCTGAGTTTACAATTTTGGCTGAAAGGTTAGCGAAATGGTTGGCGCTTGTCTTCGCAATCCTGACCAGTTCCATACATGAAACCATCAACCTCATGCGATACATCATAGAGAGATTGGTGTGTAAAATGTGGCTTCGATGGGGCTCTGGTCAATTTAGATCAATCGAAAGATTTAGATAGGATCGACCATTAATACGTGGAGGCTGTCCTCAAGGCAGCTCTCCTCGATCCCTTCATCAGATAATATATGAAGATGAATTTCTTTTAATACTGGAAGTACATGAGACCTTGAGGAATCTCTTCTCTGTTATTGGAAATAATTAACATTGTTTGGAGTGCTTTATTATGGTTATGTTTGTTTACTGACATTGTTATTTGTTTCGAATATAAGGTCTTCTAAGGTAGCAAGTGTCGACTTCTGTAAACATGGAACACAACCATGTTATCTTTGCATGTGTTTGTATGTCCGTTTGCATACATATATGTTTGATGCGAATTTTGTGTATGCAAATATTTGTTTTATAACAATGTTATTCCCATATTACCTAAACATATGTCACATATTTCGCGTGTAGCAAACACTTTTCAAAATATGACAAACATTTAATATCTTGTTAAACTTCATTGCTACATGATTTTCGTCATCAATCATTTCATATATAAACTGTTACGTGCAATTTAGATATTATCGCCCACTTAACGGATATCTATTTCGAGGTACACGATGATAGGCGATTATTTAATCCGAATTACTTTCAGCTGATCATTACAGTATCCCCCTATCTATAATTGCCTCTCTAATCATTTTAACATATATGATTGTTGTCGCTGTTGTCGGCCACTCATTTATCAAATGCAAAGTGGAAACGAATTCAGCAGTTATTGATTTCACATATTCAAGATAAGGAATTTGAAAGATATTTGCGTCTAACACCAGATAAGTCAACACCTCCACTATCTACGGAATTAATTACAATGTATGCTAACACGTGCGTTGTGGACATTATAGCGGAATGTGTTCACTTTTGTTGGTTTCATTCCACGTTGTATTATGTTTCAACTTGGAACATTTCACCGCAATCATCAGTGAGTGATTTCTGATACCAGAGTTATTAGATCG
The DNA here is from genome assembly GCA_964016885.1 of Eledone cirrhosa. Taxonomy (NCBI): domain Eukaryota; kingdom Metazoa; phylum Mollusca; class Cephalopoda; order Octopoda; family Eledonidae; genus Eledone; species Eledone cirrhosa. The sequence goes on from OZ024742.1 coordinate 87,084,151, forward strand.
TAAACATAATTTTCAAGCCTATCATTTTATGCTTCGATGAAAATGCATCTTATATTTCATATCTATTTGCCGTGATATATACATGGGAGTGTATGTGATTGTTTGTTTGTGTGTGGGCATACGTATATATATATATATATATATATATATATATATATATATATATATATATATATTTATCATACATATTTGTACACAAGTATTCCTATACGGCAGCAGGGCCTAATGGATTCCCCTTGCAATACGTACAATCTGGACACACACACACACCTTGGTATTATGAGACTTCTATACATCATTTCGCCCCTTTTATTATTAATGTTTTAGATGTTCTTTTGAGAGAATCGTTTTTGCAAATTACTGAAAATATCGAATGATGTACACCATTTTTACCAGTATCACAAACATACTGGACCATCGCCCCCGCACACGCACCCACACATACTCACATACACACACACCCATATACACCCACACATACACACGCGTACACTAACATACAGCCATGCATATACACACATACACACACACATACACACACACACACACACACACACCCACACACACACACACACACACCCACACACACACACACACACACTTCTCCGTATAAGACAAGAGCTGAAAAATATATTTCAACATGTTAAAATATCCCCCACAGACGTACAGACACATTCCTACTGATCGAATTCCTCTACCACGAACCATTCTGCAACACACACACACACACACACACACACACACACACACACACACACACACACACACACACACACACACACACACACAAACACACACACACACATATTTATCTCAATACACACCTGAACTGTTGACCTTTCAACATGACTGCAATTCACACACATTATCACACAAATGAACCACTTTACTACACACAGTAACACCCACACACATAGTTCTCTTAAAATACTTATTTTTCTGTGACTTCTCAATCAGGCGAAAAAGGACACTCTTCGGCAAACCTACATTTGGCGCAAAATCAATGTTTAGCATTCACGTGACCTCTACCGACCAATCAAAATTGTTTTGACTACAATAATTTTTGCAACACGAATTGGCGCGAAATTTATAGTAATCATTCACGTGACATTCAACAACCAACCAGATCTTAATACCTCTTGAGCCACTTTTTTCTCATAAAACAGAAACATTTCCAAAACTGATCAGATTAGACCAAACATCACGGGCGCTCTATCTCAAAATAATTTTGAAAAGCATTAGAAATCCGCAACCGGTATATACTTAAAACTAAAACTGAATACTAACCAATACTTATTACTAATTCATACTTATTCCTAATTAAACTATTTTTCACTGGGAAACATATGTCAGCGTTTTCTTTTCCTTTTACTAATATATATATATATATATATATATATATATATATATATATATATATATATATATATATATATATATATATATATATATATATACATTATACATGGCTATATATATATATATATATATATATATATATATATATATATATATATATATATATATATATGTATATATATATATATATATATGTGTGTATATATATATATATATATATATATATATATATATATATATATATATATATATATATATATATATATGTGTGTATATATACAATAATAAAATAATAAATACTAGCGTCATTATTAAGAACACCATGCTGTTTCATCTCAAAAGGTTTCAATATTATGTGATATACGACTTCATTGTAACATCCATCTGATATCAACGTGTGCTGCAGAATATTGGTATTGCCACATTTGAACGTAATATAATATTTATGCAGCTATGTATTCTCATATTCGCATGGCAGGTGCAATTAGTACGTAAGACCTTTCCATGAACACTGAAATTTAAGCTTTGTTGTCAAAGTTTATCCTGCATATATTTATACAAATAAACCGGTTGCAGTCCCATATTCCGAAATATAAATACATAAATACAGCAAATATAAACCGAATATGGATAACAGAAAAGAATGAGTACATAAATGAAACTACATTTACCAAATAAATCGTGAAACTGATTATAAGTGAAAAATAAAATACAACGAGAATAAAAATATATTCATAAGTACTTTAACATACATGACTATATATAACCAAATCAACACCAAAAATCAATATAATGGGCATAAAATAAGATGTTGAAACTATAAGAAATATAAAAATTATATATTTGGAGGCTTATGAATTGTCTTTTTGACAATTTACACAAAATTCTTTTCACATATGAAAATAACCTAAAATTTAAATAACATTTCGAAAATGGAAAAGTATTAATAAGTTAAATATCAAATTAGATTACCTCAATGTGAATGTGTCCGAGAATCCTATACATTGCCCCGCAAAAGTTTACAACACATTAGGAAAAATGCAGTTTTAGGTATTTTTAATAAAGTTAGGGTAATGAAAATGTAACTATTCATAGAACATATAATGAGGCATTTAATGATACAATCATATTTTAAAAAAAATAACAAGGAAATAACACATGAAGAAAAATCAATATTTTTATAACGCAAAAGTTTACAACACATTTTATATTTATCGCTTTTTTTCAAGAAAATTCTTAAATTTTCAGATTTAAAATTCAGTAGAATGTTCTAGATTAGGTTTAGGGTAACTTCTAAGAAACTATTAAAAACATTACATCATTATTTGTCTGACAACCATCCTGTAAACATTGACAACCGTCCTGTAAACACGGACAATATGGGGAAAAATAAACTGATTGATCAAGACCTCTGTAAACGCATTGTTGACCTTCATACAAATGGTGTTGGTTATAGAAATATATCTTGTCAGCTAAATGTGCCATTGAGTTCAGTTGGTACAATAATTCGTCACTGGAAATCTCATCATTTCATATATCCTCTAATTAGTTGTGGTTGTCCTAGAAAGTTAACGGAACGTGCAGCTCGGTTATTGACGAGAAAGGTTGGCAACGAACCATGGTGTACTCTTAAAAATCTTCAGGATGGCCTAGAAGCTAGTGGAGTAAAAGTAATCACAGATACAATTAGCCGTTCTCTTCGTCGATATAATATCTTCCCGAGGTCTCCAAGGAAAACACCACTTCTTACGAGGAAACACGTTCTTCGTCGATTAAACTTTGCAAATGAGCATGTCATCAAACCTGCGTCATTTTGGGAAGATGTACTTTAGTCGGACGAAACAAAAATTGAACTTTTTGGTCAGAATGCTGTGGCAAAAGTCTGGAGAAAGAAAGGTACTGAATATTCGCTGGAGAATACTATTCCAACTGTAAAATTTGGAGGTGGATCAATCATGGTCTGGAGTTGCTTTAGTGCCACATGAGTAGGAAATATTGAAATAATAGAAGGAAGAATGGATGGCGCTTATTATAGAGGTATTTTGCAAAGGAATTTACATCAAAGTGCACATTCTCTCAGCTTAAAGCCAGGTTGATTTTTTCAACAAGATAATAATCCAAAGCATACTGCAAAGCTAACACAATCTTGGTTAAGTACGAATGGAATAAATGTTCTAAAATGGCCAAGTCAGTCTCTAGATCTTAACCCGATCGAAAATTTGTTGAGAGAATTCAAAAAAGGAAACCCCAAAATATCCCTGAACTAAAGAAAATTTGCTGTGAAGAATGGATAAATATTAGCCAAGATACATGCAAGAAGTTTGTAGGAGGCTACTCCAAACGCCCTACAGGCTGTAATTAGCAACAAAGGTTACGCTACGAAATATTAAGAGATGATTTAATAAATGTGCTGTAAACTTTTGCGTAATAAAAATATTGATTTTTCTTCATGAGTTATTTCCTTGTTATTTTTAAAAACTATGATTGTATTATTAAATGCCTCATTATATGTTCTATCGGTAGTTAAATTTTCATTACCCTAACTTTATTAAAAATACCTAAAACCGCATTTTTTCCTAATGTGTTGTAAACTTTTGCGGGGCACTGTACATATAAACCGGGTAGAACACAAATAAACCAATCTATCACTGTCATTATCTCCGTCTCTCCCTCTCTACCCATCTCTCATTGGTCGATAAAATAAAGTACCAGTAATGCACTGGGTTATTGCTCGGCTTGTGCCAAAAGTAGAAACAATTATTATTGCCAAATTGGGACCCACGCACTGGCTGTGCCCTGGCCCTGGCGGATGGAATGTAGAGTGCGTTCCTCCGGAGGAATATGATGGAGTCGATCTGGCAGAGCCATTCCAGCTCGAACGAAAATAAGTTGATATGAATAGAAGAGAATGGAAGGAAACATAATGAAAGAATGCAAGAGAGTAGTTATATAGGAATGGATGAAAGGGAAAGAAAACTGATGAATTCAGAATAATAAACTAGCAAAGAGAGGAATATTAGAAGAAATAATAATGAACAATAGTTCTATATTATTCGTTAAAATCAAGATCTCAAATACAAGTGTTCGCAATATTGAATTTTTCAATATTTACTAAATTACGTGTGTAGTTTGCAATATTACTGTCTGTTGCATCATTTAAGCCATATTGCGTAAATGAAAATAATGATAAAATCAAGTAATTCATTCATATTGGCAAACGTTGCCTCCCCGCATTTTACTTTTTATAATGTAGAGATGTTAACCTCACCTTTTACCTAATATATACTATTTGACTATAATGAGACAGATATATTAAAGGGAATCACCAGTATTAAACTGGGTAAACGGTTGGTCCAAGATAGAATGCTACGATGTATGTATATACGTGTTTAAGTTAGTTGCCATAGTGTTTTTATTTACACGTATTTCACGGTTTGTAATTACATCACACGCTTTTGGCCAAAAATATCACAGTTACATCTTGGAGACCGAGATATATTTACATGCCTAATTATTGACCATTTACGTTTAAATTCTAATTTAGTATCCCTTAGTGTTCAAATATTCCAATTTGTACGCCTCTTTAGCTGAGGCATTATCCATATGGCCTCATGAACACCCTGATTACTGCGCGTATTTCATATTTCCAATATTTTACAATTTTGTATACACATAAATCTATCACCAAAACTTACGAATTTATAATCTTCTTTGCAACACTTGACATTATTTTATTATTAATCGCCACTCCTAGATATAGAATGACAACCAACATAAATCATTTGTCTTCTATCATATAGTTTAAATTCCTTTTCCACAACGATTAACTACGTTAATACAAACATGTTGTAAGCAAGTTATCAATTTTAAATGTAACATTCTCGCCACAAAACAAAGCACAATTTAGAAATGCAAAAGAAAATTATTACGTCATTGTTCGTGATTCAAAATCATGTACTATATCCCTTACAATACATAATTAAGCTCATAATAATTAAGCTCAGAATAACCATACCACTACAAATACAATTCATTACAAGAACATACTTCAACATTTCATATTACTTAATATGTTGCCACCCTCCTCCGATCCCCAATATTATCACTTCCCGACCTTTGTTAACATATATAATTGTTAATTATTTTAACGTAGTTTCTCTTTTACTTCTTCATATTTGCATTTAAAAACTTGGCAATCAGTAGATAAAAAGAAAAGACTACCATTCACAAGTATAAGTACCTCTTTTAAATAACATTATAGAAGTCGATAATATTTATTTATTTACATAAACACACAAACAGCCTCACCCACAATCCAGTGATAATCAAGAATATCATAAAATAATGAGCCATTGCATTTGTATTTATATTTGCCACCATCATTACACCCCTAGCATCAGCACAAACACGAAGAAATAATAAATGATGCACTCGTTTCTCACTTTTAAATGAAGGAGATATGAAATCTCGATAATTGCTTAAAAGTGAGAAACTGTTGCATCATCGGTTACTTTCCCTTACATTTGTTGAGACTAGGTGTGTAACGATGGTCATTACGTTAAAGCGGAAAGCCTGCAAATGTTTTTCATAAACATTCCATATATTATTCATCATACAATTGTACATGTAGGAACAGCAGTATATATATATTTAAATAAGCCTGGCCAGCTGACGTTCAATATTTAAATGAGATTCAACAGCTCAGAAAGGTAAGCATAATTCTATAAGAATCCAGCTTCCTTTAGCTTCAGCATAAGCTGGAATATATTTAATCCCGATAAACGTTAACATGGGGGGGGGGGGGGGTATTTCATCATCGATTGCTTCCTCGTGTTTAAGCTGAGGCAAGGTGTACGACGTTGATCTCAACATTAAAAATTCAAAGCGAAAGGCCTTCAAATATTTTACAAAAATGCCCAGCGTTAATCAAAATACCACACGTACATCTTATGTATATATCTATGTATGAGCGGCAATACAAAATCTTAACTGCGTTCATTGGAAATATTTCACCGCTTATTTATTGTCATAAAATAATGTAACAGAGGCATGAGAACCAGAACGGGGTAAAACGTGCCTCGGCTAATACTTTTACCCGATTTTGGAGGCGTATACGTACTGCTTCTAGACGATACGCTGTACACAAATGTACGAATGAAAACTATTAATATGAATTAATTTGCATATTCCATCGCCATTCTCTAAACCAGTGATGATCTATATACAAATATATATCTATATACATATCTCTCTCTCTATATATATATGTGTATGTGTTTGTGTGTGTGTGTGTATGTGTTTGTGTGTGTGTGAGCATGTATGTTTCATTATGTGTGTGCGTGACTGTTTGACTCTCTCTTATCTTGTAGCAGCTTGTTCGGCCGTACATAGAAAATATATTTCGTAAGCGCAATATATTGGTGATAACCTTCACTGACATAAGTGCACATATCGTTCCCCTTCGAAACTTTAATAAAATCAGTTATACACTAAAAGCCTTTTCCATTGAGTCACAGGTACAAACACGTGGGTCAATGCGCAAATTACATACGGATAGTATTTAATCTACAAATTAAAATGACGTATTTCAGGGAGAACAAATACAATGAAAAAAAGGATGAGACAGGTTCGTACAGCATATTCTCAGAAGGGCATACATACTGACACACTGGCATAACGTGTCACAAAGAGTGTACTCGTGCGGAGCTATACAAATTATTCCAGTCTACTAAATGATATTTAGCCAACATAGTAGTCTAGTTTTCTTAGAAAAACCTTGAAACTATACACTTTAAATCCAGAACCTCTTGTCCGTTAACTGGTTCTAAAAATAGTTTTTTTTTATATACTTATATATATATATTTAGGTGTGCGTGTTAGAGAGAGAGGGAGTGAGGGAGAACAAATGTGTGCCTGTGTGTTAGTGCCAGTGTCTGTCTCTGCAATCCTCTATATTCGTACGTGTGTTTATGCGTGTATAACTATTTGTGTACTCCCATGCATATATATATATATATATTGACAACATACCAATGATAAAATTACTTCTCTGCTTGTTTACTCTCTAGCATTATTGTGCTTTTCGCAGGCGCAATTTCCACAAACACTCATTTCAGTGGGTCCTTTAACTGATCCGACTGGATCCCTAAGCGAGACCATTCAATACCATTCCTTTTATCCATATATTTTGCTCAGCGTGTACTGATGGATCACCTGTCGGTTAGCTTTGCTCTGAAACTGAAATTGGAGCTGACATTTTCATCTAGTCGGAACCCTTTCCTTTAAACACCTCCTCCGAATTATATTTGGTATACATTTTCTTAGATTTTTTTAATATCGTTTGTACATTGTATTTGACTGTTATTTTGTTCTTCTTCTTAAATATTGATAACCGATAACTACTTTTAGTCACTGATAAACTCTTTATTAACGACTTATTGACAGAATTCTAAGTCAACAACTATGGGCTGACATCCAATTATGCAAAATACATCGTTTTCGATGAAGCAAAAGTAGTTAGGAATTATATAAAATAAAATTGTTTTCATATAAACTATGTAGCCAATGTTATTGATTCGACTTTGAAACGTTAAATGACACGTCATTTCCTCTTATTGAATGCACTTGTCGAAATAATTTTCTGATATATATCTGATACTCAATTAATATATTGATATATAAATTGATTCTTTAAAATCTAAACAAGCATTTAAATATTATTTGTGTGCTTCGTGTAAGATGAAACATAAACAAAGCTATCCGCTCCAGAAACATTTGTTTATGCAACTACTCTATATTGGATTTTACAATATAAGCTTAAAACGCAATTCTCTGACGAAATGTGTCACATCTTATGAGGTATCTTTTATTTTTGTTTTTTGTCAACAGAAAATTGATTAACAGCAAATTTTAATTTAATAATTTTCTGTAATTTGAAAATTCCAAAACTCTTGAACTACTGCACAATCATTTTAAAGTTAAACATCTCGGAAAATATAACAATGCAGATGGTATCCGTATATATAATCTCAAAGCATGTAAAATTATTTACACACTCTATTTGTCCTTTGTATTTGGTTAACGTTGTCAGGCGTAATGGAATATACTTATGTGAAAATATATTTCATTTGTTTCAAGAAATCTGTTTTATTCTGTCACGTATCGCATGATATTGGAATTTCATAGAGAGAGAGAGAGAGAGAGAGAGAGAGAGAGAGAGAGAGAGAGAGAGAGAGAGAGAGAGAGAGAGAGAGAGAGAGAGGGGGAGAGAGAGCGAGAGAGGAAGAGAGAGAAACAGATAGATAGATAGATTGAAAATAGATAGCTAGATAAATGTAAGTGCATTTAATCGCTATAAATAATGTATTTAGAAAATCTACAATCATACACTGTGTCTAGAAATGAGGCCAGCTGGCGTTATATACACGCAGACAGAAATATACAAACACGCACATACACATTATATTTGTGTGTATGTACCAGTTAATTTGTGGACGTGTGTGTCAGTATGTATCCGGGAAGAATGTCTACTCATATATATTTTCAATAAATATGATGTATGCTAGTGACGCGCATCTTATATTATTTGCATATGTGCGTACTATTACTACATACATATTTATTGATAAGTAAATATTTAATAAATATATAGTAAATTGAATTTAAGAATCAAGATAACTTGGCCCCCAAAATAAACCTAAATTAAAATACTAAATATGAACAATTGAGAGGCCTAAGTACATTAAATTACACTAAACTACAGTGAGAGGCAAAATTTTATGCACATGTTATATATATTAAATCTTACACTTTAGTTAATTAATATACTGATTTACGTGTTTAACCATATCAAGGTACTTTTAAGACACACACACACACACACACACACATATACACACACACACACATATATATATATATATATATATATATATGTGTGTGTGTGCGTGTATGTGGGTGTATGTGTGTGCGTGTGTGTGTGTCTGTTTCTATATGTATATGTATATGTTTCTTTTCTGCTGAATTAGGTAAACACACACACAAATGGATATGCATCGCTTTGTGTCGGGATTGTAAAAAACAAAAAAGAAACAAAACACACACACTATACATAAAAAAGAAATGTCTTGCAACTGATAATAGATCTATCCGCCATACATTTCCCCACTGATATATTGTAACTCAGGGAATATGACTGTTTTGAATAAAATCATCAAATTCGCGCTTGAATATCGTGCTGTATGACTTGTGGATAGATGACAGAAATAAATAAATGTTAACTTAAAAAAAAAAAATGCCTACAATGTAAGACTGAAATGGAATCGCAGAAATTATAATTATTTCTTGAACAGACACACAACCTAAAGAATGGTAGAGGGTCGGGCGCTATGCTTTGCAGCATAGTTACGTTCCTTTACGGACTGAGTTCAAATCCCGCCGAGGTTAACTTTACCTTTCATGCTTACGGGGTCGATAAAATAAAGTACCAGTAATGCAGTGGATAATTGCTGACCTTGTGCCAAATGTAGAAACACTTATTATTTTTTTGACTAAATTTCAATATTTCAATAACATATATTTGACATTCGTTTAACATTTGCTGATCCGTCCTGTTAAATGTTCCTGAAACCTTCCGGATTCATCTCAATCTCTAAATTTTGTTTTAGAAATTCAATCATTTACCACTGAATAATTAAGGTACCACATACTCATTAAATACACACACACACACAAACAGAGACACCCGCCACACACACACGCACATATATATATATATATATATATATGAGTGTGTGTGTGTGTATGTTTGTGCGTGTGTGAATGTATATGTATATGTGTGTGTTCATGTGTGTGTGTGTGTGTACGTAAGCATACTTACATTTATATATCAGTTGTGCAATGGCGAGAAATACAATTTTAACTTTATTTTATATATATATATATATATATATATATATATATATATATATATATATGTGTGTGTGTGTGTGTGTGTGTGTGTGTGTGTGTGTGTGTGTGTGTGTGTGTGTGTCTGATGGTATCTAAGATATATCTAAGATGCCCCAGTGGAGTATTTATCCAACATTTCGACAGCATGTAGAAACTGACTAAATATACCATCAACCATACACAATTAGTTCTAAAATTAAACTTAGAAGAAATGCGCACATACGTTTAATTTTACAACTAATTGTGTATGGTTGATGGTATATTTAGTCAGTTTCTACATGCTGTCGAAATGTTGGATAAATACTCGACTGGGGCCGCTGCGAAGAGGCTACGTTCGGTTATTTGTCGAGATTTCCTCATAAGAGCATTTATTCTTATAGCTTGTTCTGATTGATTTTTTATATGGTTAATTATGCTAATTAGAGGAAGAAATAGTATATATTTTATTATCTGATGATTCTAAAGACATGATTTATGATATAATGCTCTGATTTTTTAATTTATTAATTCTTCATAGAGCTTACAAGTCAACAGTTGCAATATATATATATCTATAACTTTATGTATATGTTAACATTTATATACACATATATATATATATATATATATATATATATATATATGTTTATATATATATATATATATATATATATATATATATATATATATATATGCATGTAATGTTACCTTTTTTACACCACCGTTTGCAAATTTCTGTTTTATATGTTTATACACAAGATATGGCTTTCTATAATAATAGTACTAAACACTGTTTTCTGGACCCCTTTAGAAATAACCTGCTACTATAATAGCCCCAATAACTTGTCTGTAACTCTGTACCACTTTGACCCCTTTAACTAAATGTTGTCCAAACAACACCACTAGAAGAATTTACTTCCCCCGCCAACCCTAACACACCTCATTAAGATAACTGCTGCCAAAACATTCTCTCCTTACAATCTCTACTAGTCTGAGAGTCTTAAATCCTAGGATTCCCTCCCCCTTACTCACTTCCCTCTTCCCCTTCTCTCCCTACCTCCTTCTTTCTCTTTTATCTAGTGTATAAAATATTTTCATATCATTCTAATACAAAGGTCTGACGACATGGTGAGTTTGCTTGCAGTGTACCTTCGGTTTATGATAATATGTTTATATTATTCAAATAGCGAGGTATAGGTAACCCATACACTATAGAAACAATTGTTACCTAATAAATTCTTTATACCCGCATTTCCGTTTCATAAACTTCTTCTCCATATATATATACATATATATATATATATATATATATATATATATATATATATATATATATATATATATATATATATATATGTATATACATATATATATATATATATATCATAAAATATGTCTATAGAATCACAAGATAAAATATATACTATTTCCTCTCCCACTTAGCATAATTAACTATATAAAAATAGAATAGACCAGGCTATACGAATGAGGCTTCTATGAAGGAATCTCCGACAAATAACCAAAACTAGCGCTTCGCGTCGGCCGTAGCGGAATATTTATCGAATATTTGTTCAGCGTAATCGCCTAGATACAGTCAGCTAAGCAGAATTATGTTTAAAATAAACTAGTAGAAAATAGAATACATTTATATACCTCTACCATGGTTTCGTCCGTGTTTTGAGTTTTCTAATAATTATGTAATAATTATATAAACTCGAGCGCCGGATTCTTCAGGAAGCTCGCTCATATCTAGACATTAAATTTTCCAAAACAATCGCGCCAAGAATTAATTTCAAAATGGCTAAAAATCGTGACGTGATCGCGGTCAAGTTGGAAGGGGTATGGTAGTTGCTTACGACTGGTGGCATTTTTGCAAGAAAGCACAGCACAATACACCCAAATTTGTATCTCAACCTAGTGGGAGATTATTACATATAAAAGTTTACATATATATATACATACACATACATATACGCTGATGATGCCTAAGCATTATCTGTTACAAACACACTCAGGACGAAACAGATTAGGGATAATCGTTAACGAGAGATAAAATGGTTATTGAGGCGGTTTGTATAATAATATATTTTTATTTTATCATTCTGTCTGCTTCTTGGTTAAATATTTCAAACAAATGTGGTTTTTCAACCCTTGTAATATTAGACACACGGTTTACTGTGTTTCTTACTGCATATATATATATATATATATATATATATATATATATATATATATATATATATATATATATATATATATATATATATATATATATATATATATATATATATATATATATATATATATATATATATATATATATATATATATATATATATATGCTAGTCTTATTTTCACTCGCTAAGAATGTAGCTTCTAATTTGAATGGAAGGAGATGGGTGATGTGCTGGTGTAATGGTGACACATTGGTGTGGATAAACAAAGATATGGGTTCGACTCCAATGTACGTGAATACTCATCTTTTCCCATTTCCTCTGAGTGTTCACCACACTATCACCCTATATATATAAATATACACATACATATATATATATATATATATATATATATATAGAGAGAGAGAGAGAGAGAGAAATATATACACGTATGCATATATATATATATACTCTTTTACTCTTTTACCAGTTTCAGCCATCCGGCTGAGGCCATGCTAGGGCACCGCCCTTGTTGCTACACATTTTATCTCCAGTCTGTATAGGTTGGCCACTGGTGTAAGAGGGAGTTTGTTGCTGCTGCCCTTAGGTTTCCCTCGTGTCTTGCTGTTGGCTAATCCGGGATCCTGGATAACAAGGTGTCCAGATGTTTCTTGAAGTCATCCGCCTCCACGTCATGCACATCTCTCAGTTCCCTCGGCAGCCTGTTGAATAGTTGAGGGCCCTTGAATCCCAGGTTATTGCAATAATTGCTCCTTATTCTAGATGTGGAAGATGGGACCTTTGGCACCACACAGTGACGACCTGTTCGACGGTTGGTCCAGCTCCCAAAGCCAAAGTTTGGTGCTAAACCCTCCAGGATTTTCCACATGTAGATCACTGCGTATCTCTCCCGTATTCGTTCCAAGGAGTATAGGTTCAGTTCCTTTAGCCTTTCCCAATAGCTTGTCTCACTTATCTCGGCAATCCCCTTGGTGTAGCTTCGCTGGATTGCCTCAAGCTCTGTGGTTAGTTTGACACTATGGGGTGACCACAACTGGGAGCAGTAGTCCAGGCGGCTTAGGACAAATGTTCTGCATAGTGTCTACATAGTGTCTCGATCTCTTGTCCGGAATGTCCTCAAGATCCGGCCAGCGAGTCGTCTGCACATTGTCGCCACTTTCATGATGTGTGAAGAAAAAGATGCATCATCGCTCATGTCTTTGCCCAGGTCTCGTATCAATTTTGACACGGGGTTATCGGTTCCTCCTGGTCATGTGTAGTTGTGTTCCACTATATTTGTGTTTGCAGGTTTGTTTGGAGGTCTGTATTGTAGGGCTTGGAATTTGCCAGCATTAAACTTCATGTTGTTTTCTTCCGCCCATTTGTATATGGCATCCAGATCCTGCTGTAAAAGGGCAGATATCAGCCGGGTTTTTGATTGCCTGTGCTACCTTAGCCTCATCAGCATAGCTAGTGAGGGATGTTGTTGTATGTACTACAGAGGGCATGTCTGAGAGAGCCACCAAAATCAGTAGTGATCCCAGGACTGTCCCCTGGGGCACCCCACTTGTTATTGGTGTTTCCTTTGAGAGGGCCCCATTTGTTGCGACTGCCTGGCTTCTGTCCCTTAGGAAGCCATGCAGCCACTAAGCTATTTTTCCAGTTATGCCGAGTCCGTGTAGATTGTGACATATCATTCCGTGGTCGACCTTGTCAAAGGCCTTCGCAAATTCAAGATATATCACGCCCACATGTGAGCTGTCTAGTAGTTGTCTCAGTACCCAGTCGTAGTGATGTAGCAGCTGTGTAGATTTATCTACACACACATAAATATATATTTCTCCGAACTTTACACACCTTCCCACACTTTGTCTTTCCTTCCCCGCATTACCTCTGTTTGATTTTGTTACCGTACCCCTTTTTTTTCCGTATATGATTCTTTGCCTGTGTCCTACAATTGTATTCCATGATTTTTTGTTCACGATCGCCTGTGTCATTACCTTTATGATATTTCTATGAATTTTTGTTCACGATCGCCTGTGTTATTACCTTTATGATTTTTTGTCTTTAATTTTCCTGTGTTTACTCCCCCCCTCCCTACGTTTTTCTGGTTCCTTTTCCCATCTCCGTCTCTGCCTATCCTTCGCACTCACCCCTTCGTTCACTCCACCCCGCCCTCTCTTCCCCCCCCCTGCTTTCACCCAACGCCTATCATGGCCAACCTGAGATCCTTTCTCCACCAACTCCACAATCGCCTCAAACTTTTCCTCACCCCCCTCCTTCCACCCTGCTATCTCCCCTCCGCCCTTCAACTCTCCTACCTTCTCTTCGCCAAAACCCGGCACTCCAGCCACATCCATTTCCTCAGCCACTGCCTCCGCCTCCACCTTATCCCCCTTGGCTTTCGTCTACACTTCCACCCCTCCCCCGCTGCCTCCCCCTCCGCGCAACGTATCCTCACCCGATCCTCACGCCTTCTGATGCGCAACTCCATCCGCGCCTCCCGTTCCACCCTCCGCCTACTTGACCACCAACTGACCCCCACCCTCCTCCGCCTTTACTCCACCTGCCACCCCCTCCTCTCCTTCATCCACAACCTCAACCACAACCTCTTCTCGTTCCTCAGCTCCACCAAAGCCCGCAAGCTACACTCACTCCTCCCCCCCCCATCCACCATATACGCCCACCACTCCCCACCTCTCCCCCGACCGCCACCCCCGCCCAATCTCCACCCCTCACCACACCCTCCGTTCCCTCGCCTAACACCCAAACCCCACCCCTTGTTGTCACCATACCCCCTGACCTCCCCCTCTCCGCACCTGAGCGCTCACTCCTTAGTAGAGGCCTTCGCCTCATACCCCACACTCCGCTCAGCGACGAGTTCCGCACCCGAACGGAAGTCGAGCGATTCGTGCGACGCACTAAGCTACAGGCACATTTCGGTCAAACGCCACCGGCTCCGGACGCCCCAGACCCGTTTCTCGCCCTGGGCCGACGACCATCTTCTTGGACGCCGGCCCCAGGGCAATTTAGCACCCTGGACGCCTTCGTCGATGCCAGCCGTAGCGCAGTAAATCGTTTCGACTTCCGCCACCGTTCCAAACGGCACAACATCTCACGGGGCGAACTTCTCGCTCTCCGCTCCCTCCGTAGCCGAGATGACATCGTCATCAAACCGGCGGACAAGGGAGGCGCCGTGGTGGTATGGCGCGCGGACCTCTACAAGGCCGAAGCCGTCAGGCAGCTCTGTAACCCCCTCTTTTACCGCCCTCTACCCTCCGATCCCACCCCCCTCTACCAACAACAAGTCTCCTCCACCATCAAAGACCTTATCGCCTCCTCCCTCCTCCCCCCCCACCACTTCCCACCTCATCGTCCGCACACCCCGCACCCCCACCATCTACTTCCTCCCCAAACTCCACAAACCCGACAACCTCGGCCGTCCCATCGTCTCCGCTTGCAACTGCCCCACCGAACTAATCTCCGCCTTTCTCGACTCCCTCCTCGCCCCCCTTGTCACCACCCTCCCCTCCCACATCTCTGACACCAACCACGCCCTGCGCCTTTTCGACTCCTTCACCTACCTACCCGGCCCTCAGCCATTCCTCTTCACCCTAGACATCAAGTCCCTCTATACCGTCATTCCCCACGCCGACGGCCTTCGCGCCCTCAAACACTACCTCGACCTTCGCCCCTCCCCCATTCCCTCCACCCCCACCCTCCTTCGCCTCGCCGAGCTGGTCCTCACCCTAAATTGTTTCTCCTTCTCGGGTGAGTTTTACCAACAGGTCACGGGGGTAGCCATGGGCACAAGAATGGGCCCGAACTATGCCAACCTTTTTGTTGGCCATGTTGAGGCCCAAATCTTTGCCCAGTACACCGGCCCCTCGCCCGAACTGTATGGTCGTTACATTGACGACTGTATCGGAGCCACGACCCTCACCCGAGTACAGCTCGACTCCTTTCTCTCCTTCTTCTGCTCCTTCCACCCCTCCCTCCACTTCAGCACCTCTATCTCCACCACCCACGTCCACTTCTTGGACATCTCCGTCGCCTTCGACCCCTCCCACCACTCCCTCGTCACCTCCGCCTTCTTCAAACCCACCGACTCCCACTCTTACCTCGACTTCACCTCTTCCCACCCCACCCACATTAAACTCTCCATTCCCTACTCCCAACTTCTCAGGATCCGCCGCCTCTGTAGCCGAGATGCTGACTTCGAGTCCCAAGCCCTTTCCCTAGTCAGCCATTTCATCCGCAGAGGTTACCCCCCCCTCTCTCGTCCACACCGCTCTCACCCGCGCCCGTGCTATCCCCCGCTCTACCACCCTCACCCCACGCCACCGCACACCCACCCACCGTCTCCCCTTCCCCATCACCTACCACCCCTCCACCGCACCATCCGCCGCCTCTTCCGACACCTCCAGTCCGACCCCTCCACCTCCCACATCTTCCCAACCCCACCACTCGCCTCCTTCAAACGCGCACGCAATCTCCGCACCCTCCTCGTCCACAGCTCCCTAACCCCCAACCCACGCTCCGTTCCCCCCCCCCCCGGTTCCTTCCCCTGTTCTAGGCCCCGCTGCAACACCTGTCCCCACATCACCAACACCACCACCTTCCAGGGTCCCAACGGCCACCCTCTCTCGGTCCGGCATGCCTTCCGCTGCACCTCCTCCAACCTAGTCTACGGACTTCGTTGCACGAGGTGCAGCGCGACTTATGTCGGACAGACGGGACGCCGCCTGGCGGACCGAGTCACAGAGCACCTCCGGGACATTCGTCTCGGGGGCAGTTCCCCCATCGCCCGCCACTTTGGTGGCCCTGGACACTCCGCACACCATCTCACAGTCTGTGGCCTACTCCAGTGCCACGGAACACCCGCCCATCGCCTCACGGTCGAACAACGTACTATCTTCCTCTTACAGACCCACACTCCCCCCGGCCTGAACTCCCCACCCTTATTCCTTTAGCGTTCGACCGCCCCCCCCACTTATCCCCCACTAACACCACTAACACACTCCTCCTTTTCACCGCCCACCCCACACTAACAATACTAACACCTCCACTCCACCCCTCATCTAACCACCCTTCCCCAACTAACATACTAACATCCCTTCCCTCCCCTCTTCTCCTCCTCCCCCCTCCTTATCACACGCACACACTCACACCACCCACCCCACACGCAACTAACATCACTAACACCCTCCAACCCCACGCACACGTACCCACACACCCTCGTACACCACCAACTCTACACACCCTACCCCCACTAACCCCCACTCACACCTGCATTCCACCCCTCCCCACCTCCCGTCTACTAACACCCACTAACACCTCCTCACCAAACTACACACACACCAGTACACCACACTCCCTCCATAGAACCACACACACACTTCTCTCCCCACTCCACACTCACTCATCCCACTAACACCCCTACTAATACACACACACACACACACACCCTCCTCACTCCAACTCTCACACCTACCCATCCTCGCCTCCCTACCATTCCGCTGACTGCTGCTATGCCCTTCCGACCACTGTCTCAGCACCAACTGACCACAGCACTTCCACTGCTGACCACTTCCTGTTGCGCGCGCACCCCACATCTCTCCTCTTCCGACCACCGCTTCTTGGATTACTCACACGCGTTTTGACTTCCAACCAAAATCTCCATACATCCGTGTAACTTACCACTTTCAACCATCCTCTAACACCATCACCTATATAACTCACCAACACACACATCCCAAAACAAATTTTTTTTATCCACACGCCGCCCACACCCACAACACGCTTAAACCACCACACACACGTGCTTCCCACCACATATTTACACCCTCAGCCCCCTGATTCCTCTCCCCCACCCCCTATCCACACACGCACAGACCCTCCGACACACAAAAACACCCCCCACACACACCTTCCTGAACATGCAACCCAGTTCTTCCCCCAACCCTCACTTTCACATACACACACACACACACACACGCACACCTAACCACACACACCACCTTCAGCCCTCCCCGCTCGGACACCCCGTCTCCCTCTCCCCACTCCACCCGCCTCCACCTCTACTCACCCCACACCCTTCCACCACCTGTTTACCCCCCTTTTAATTTCAATTTATTTTGATCATGCCTTTATTTTTAAATGTTCTCATTCCTTGTATTTTGATCATGCTTTATTTTTATTTATTATTTATTATATTTTTGTCTTTATTTGTTAATTTTTCATTCGCACCGTTTCCTTTCGCTATATGTCTCTCCACCACTCCCCTACACACCTTTTGAACTCTTACCTGAAGAAGGGCTTATGCCCGAAACGTCGTCCTCCACCTACCCCCCACTCTCCTGAGCGTGAATCTAATAAACATTTGTCGTACTGCCTCTCTGTTCTGTCCCTGTTCAATTTTTTATTATATATATATATATATATATATATATATATATATATATGTATGTATATAAGAATTAAAACACTAGAGTGCGTACGAGTAAAACACACTCGTCATATTATAGAAATGACACTATCGGAAATAGCTCAATGTAATACAACAGAGACGTAAAATTATAAAAATAGACAAAGAAGCCTTCAATACATCAAACATCTTGATTAGCCTCCACTGTTTCGTCCCATTAATAAGGACTCATCGGGGCAATTAAACAGATAAGAAGCATTAACGGCCACAACAAGCCAAAACTCAGAAGAATATGGAATTCATATCTAGGAAACCTTATGAAAGATATGAAGGAAAAGCATGCTAAAGCTAAAAGTGTGCAGTTACAAGAATAGATTATATGTCAAGGAAGTGTCAAACCCACGTTGAAATTACAGTGTAATACAAAAACATTAAATACAATATGGTAATATAATATGATAATTACAATACAATATAATGGGTAATAAAGCTTAATATATGTATATCTATATATATATATATATATATATATATATATATATATTAGTTCAGCGAGGTTTTTTATATGAAATCGTGTGTCGAAACAGATATTGTTATACTTGGGGAGGGTCATATTTGCGTAATATTGCCAGAATTAATAACAGACTCACTGTTTGGTTGGTTTTCGCTTCTCGGTGTCTTTTATATCTGCGATCTAACTTACTCGGTCCACAATGTTGCCATTGACTGACCGACGGTCAAACATAATACAGATACAATATAGACACAAACACATATATATAGTTTACATAATTTACATAAATCTTTCGTTGCACATCTGCAACATCGTCAGTGGTGTTATATTCTTTGTTCCTCCTGTTGTGTTGTATGTCTACGCCATTTTTTATTCAGTCTGTCTATATATTTATTTATTTATTTGCTTGTTTGTTTATCTTATTTTATTTTGACTTCTTTGCGCATGCGTTTGCGTGTGTGTGTAGTGTTATGTGTGCTGTGTGACTAGTGTGTATAGTGTTGTGTCTGCTGGGTGGCTAGTGTGTGTTTATGTGCTTGTTGTTATTGTGCTTGTGTATGTATTTATTTATCTTATTTTATTTTATTTTATTTACTTATTTATACTTCTCTTAGGTCAGTGTTGTTTGTTTGGGTGTTGTTGTTGTTCCACTCATTCTTTCTGTTTAGCTTTGGTCTTCTAATTTCTATTTCACTGGCCTCTCTGATTTGCCTATCTGCTGGGTCATTCCTATGTTTAGATATTATTCTAATTTCTATGGTGTCTATGTTACCGTCATGTTGTTGTCTATATTGTTTGTGTCTATATTGTATCTGTATAATTTTTGACCGTCGGTCAGTCAATGGCAACATTGAGGACCGAGTAAGTTAGATCGCAGATATAAAAGACAGCGAGAAACGAAAACCAACCAAACAGTGAGTGTGTTCTGTTATTAATTCTGGCAATATTACGCATATATGACCCTCCCCAAGTATAACAATATATATATATATATATATATATATATATATATACATTTACACAAACACATACAAACACTTAATAAGTATAAATATACTCTTTATAATATAAAATAAAAATAAAAATAAAAATAAAAATAAAAATAAAAACTGTCTGACGGTGCGCATACACTAAACAGAAAATAAACTATACAAAAAATAATCTATAGAAGAAATAATATAATAAATATAATAATATAATAAAATAATATACAGACATCAAAAATATACAAAACTACGTCATACATATCACTTAATGTCAACAAGTTGTATATATAGTTTTACAAGATCAAGAAAAAATATCTTAATAAGACTGGAGTATGTAGAAGAATATATATACATAAAATACATAAAGTATTGATAATAAGTATATAGATTACATTTCTAAAATATTACAAAATATTATAAAATATAACAAAACAGTACCTTAAAAATCAGACATAAAATAATACTTATAATTCCATTACCTAGAAATAATATGGTATATAAATATTAATATTATAATGATAAATGATATAATAATATGAAAATATAAAAGCAGACTGGCAGATTCAATTGAAAATGTTTAAGAGATATTTGCGCGAATAATATATTATATTAATATAGGAAGGCACGTTATTATGCAAAGCATATTACAGGAAGACAAAGCAGCAAGTGGTAGTGAAGAAGTAATGATGATGATGATAGGAAGACAGACATCGCGTGGAAGTAAAAAAATAAATTAAATAAAACGAGGAACAAAAACAAAAAAACAAAAACAAGCACAGTACGTAAATATAACGATTCATTATGTACACATAGAAGGTATTATTATTCCAAACTAAAGAGTTGAATAGAAAACCTTATTAAATTAATTAATATTAAAATTACCTAAAGGATATTATTAGTAAGTCCAAATGAAATAAAGTTTAATTCATCAAAGTCTTACAATATTAGGATATTTCAATTAAAACTATAATATAATATATATTTTAAGATCCGATTATATGAATTACGTTACCAAAGAAAAAAACTATAAATAAAACTATGGTAGACCAATGGGAACAGAAAGAAGTGAAACTATGGAGTATAGGAAGGATCATAAAAAGTAAAAGTTAATATATAATATAATAAAAAGGAGTACAAAAGTAGAATTAATATATAATATAATAAAAAGGGGCGAATATGAAGTGTGTAAAGGAGGAGGTTCATTAGTTTTAGATGTAGGAGGCTCAAACATTAAACTATTCAATAAGATACAAACTTACTAGGCGATAATATTGAGTACAAATGTAATAATGTTTTTAGATGATAGATATGGTAAGGTAGTTAATACGACTATGAAAACTAAAATTCGAAAAATAATGGTAATAAAAATGAATTAAAACGAAAGAGATAGGGAAATATAGCAGCTAATGGATACGGTTTAAACTACCGGAACTTTTAGGTCTATAATAGAAGAAAGAATTAGAAATGGCATGCGGACAGGAAGAACATATCTCAGATATTCTATTAAGCAATATGCTCCTAGAGAAAATTATCGAATGCGTCTCTAGGATACATTGTAGGCTAATACAGATTTTTGATGTATTGAAGGCTTCTTTGTCTATTTTTATAATGTTTATAATTTGTATAATATGTATGTATATATATATATATATATATATATATATATATATATACATATGTATATGTATGTATATGTATGTATATATGTGTGTATTTGTATAGTTATGTGTGTGTTTGTATATATATATTTAAGAGTTAGACAAGGTTCAATGAATACATCTAAGAATGAGTTTTACACACATACACGTGTGGTGTGTATGTATTTATATGTATGTGTGTATATGTATGTATGTATATATATATATATATATATATATATATATATATATATATATATATATATATATATACATGTATGTGTATGTATATGTGTATGTTTGTGTATGTGTATGCGTAATTGTATATGTATATGTATGTGTGTGTATATATGTATGATTTTATGTGTATATATATGTATACATGCGTGTGTGTGTGTGTTTGTGTATTTGTGGGTGTGTGTATGTATGGATATGTGGATATATATGTGTGTATGCATGTGTATGTATATGTATGTGTATTTGTATGCGTATGTATATGTGTGTGTATGTATATATATATATATATATATATATATATATATATATATATATATATGTATGTGTATATGTGTATGTATATATGTTTGTATGTATGTGTGTGTGTGTGTGTGTGCGTGTGCATGTGTGTTTATGTTTCCTTTCCTTCTTCCTTTTCCAGCCTCACTCTCATATAGATTATAATTTTAAAATCAATGTCAATAAATACACCAGGATTTTTTTCATTCTGATGATTGAAAGCACATTTTGTTTGCTTTCAAGAAACCAGTGGTATATGAAATAATTACCTTATTGTGTGTATTACACAACTATATATATATATATATATATAGGAACCAGTAAGACCCCGACGGCTGAGCTCAAGCCGTTTCGACGGCTAATTCTGGACTAAATGAAAATTGATCCTGGTATTTAAATAGCAGAGCTTCTCAATGGGTAATTCCATATATGGTGTAAGTGATTGTCAAAAGGTAGTAGTAATTCTGTGATTGTAAATTAGTAGGGGAGATGGTGGCTAAACCTGCCAGTAGGAGAAAAAGGGGAGGGGGTGGAGTAGACCCAATCATGCGTTGGTAGTGCCAGCTACCGCTGGGCATGAGGTCAAAGAAGATACTTTTCTTTCATATATATATTTTTTACCCTCCATTGTTCTACCTACGCTTTCGACTTCCTCCCCCTCCCCCTACCCTGTATCTTCTTTGACCTCATGCCCAGCTGTAGCTGGCACTACCAACGCATGATTGGGTCTACTCCGTCCCCTCCCCCTTTTGTCCTACTTGCATGTTTAGCCACCATCTCCCCTACTAATTTGCAATCACAGAATTACTACTACCTTTTGACAATCACTTTGACCATATATGGAAATACCCCTTGAGAAGCTCGGCTATTTAAATACCAGGATAAATTTTCATTTACTCCAGAATTAGCCGTCGAAACGGCTTGAGCTCAGCCGTCGGGGTCTTACTGGTTCCTATTACCCACTCTACTACCCTACGTATTGAGTACTTGGGTGCGTTATGGTCCACCTGGTTCCTTACCACATTTCCTTCGTTATATATATATATATGTTAGTCTCATTTTCACATGCTAAGAATGTATCTTCTAATTTGAACAGAAGGAGATGGGTGATGTGCTGGTATAATGGTGGCATAATGGTCTGGATAACCAAAGATGTGGGTTCGACTCCCATGCACGTGAATACTCATCTTTTTTCATGTTTCTCTGAGGGTTCTAAATGCCAGAGAAAAATGGAAAAATATGAGTATTCACGTACATGGAAGTCGAACCCATATCTTTGGATATCCAGACCACTGTGCCCCCACTATAGCAGCACATCACCCATCTCCTTCCTTTCAAATTAGAAGCTACATTCTTAGAAAGTGAAAATGAGCCCACTATCAGGCTAAAATTTACTTTAGTCAAAAATACGGTGATAGCTTATATTTCTAATTAAAACTCGCTCACTGTTTCAAAAACATACTTACTTGTTATTTTCACATGTTAAGAATGTAGCTTCTAATTCGAATGGAAGGAGATGGGTGATGTGTTGGTGCCATGGTAGCACAGTGGTTTGGTTAACAACAGATGAGTGTTCGATTCCCATGTACGTCAATACTCATCTTTTTCCATTTTCCTTGAGGGTTCTAAACCCCAGTTTCAGGTTAAACATTACTTTAGTCAAAAATACCGTGATAGCTATATTTCTAATTTCAAACTCACTCACTATTACAAAAATATACTTACTTTATATATATATATAAGAAACGAATCGCTGCTTTCTCCCTTAATGGATCTTCTGAAACCCAAAAAATCAATCTGTGAACGCAGAAGTAACTATTTCGAAAAACGTTGAACCGAAGGACAACAGCAATACGTTCCCTGGCAATGAACGAAAAAAAGCGAAGACAATACGTCGTTATGTAGAGAGTTGAGAACAATTACACGCAAAGTGAAAACCACGTTCATGGTATAAATGGAGTCGTAGACGAATGATTCTCGGCTTCAGAGTTAAGAATAATGTAAATAAATTAACGGAACGAAAATGACAGAGGTTTTAAAATCATAAAAGTAATAATAATTAAATAAATACATACACGCATCGATATACGTACACATACGTGTTTTCGCGAAAACACCCGCCATGCATGCACGTACACATAAACACGCGCACACACACATAAACCCGCGTGACACATGTACCCGCACACATACGAACATATACACCAAATACACACAAACAAATATATATGTGTGTGTATGTATACATATAATTATATAAACGTATATAAATATACACACATAAATATGTATATAAAGCACCCACACACATACATACAGGTAAATACACATATGTTCACCAAGCGTATGTCAAGCAAAACACAATGTACACATATACACACCTTTCAAACGTGCATACAGCCATACACGCATACCCCAAAAAACACAAAATACACTTATACACATAACCATACACATATATCAGTATATATAATATAATATATACACCTATAACAAATACAATCAATAAACGTACCGGTATGGTATACTTACCTATACAAATACGTAATTTTATAAACATAACATATACTTAGCTACCACATCAAAACGTTAATTATCCGCGTATTGTTCGTACTAGCCGTTAGGGTATAATGTGGGGCTGTTATGCAATTTGTGTTTATAAGCCGACATTGCCTCACGTTTTTTGTAAAAGATGGTCATTGGCGTAGAATATTTCCAGCGCTTCAGCGGCGCAAAGATCGCATGGTTTTCTAATTCCTTTATACGATCTACCTACGGTAGCATCCCCCAGTGTAAACTATATTGGATGTGGTTGTCTTTTAGACTCAAGATATAAGCTGAAAGGGACGTCATATTCCTTATTAAAGGGTTAAGAAAATAATGGGTGTGCATGTAAATACACTGCTTTAATCTATTGGCGGTTAACCCTGGAAATGCCTACGCCAATGATCACATCTTAAGAAAAAAACTGTATTACGGCCCCACATTATACCCTAACGGATAGTACGTACGATACGGTGTTAATTTCCGTCTGGATATGGTAGCTAAATATATGTTATGTTTATACCATCACTTATTTATATAGGTTAGTATACCTTATCCGTAT
Organism: Eledone cirrhosa; assembly: GCA_964016885.1. Classification (NCBI taxonomy): domain Eukaryota; kingdom Metazoa; phylum Mollusca; class Cephalopoda; order Octopoda; family Eledonidae; genus Eledone; species Eledone cirrhosa. The sequence goes on from OZ024742.1 coordinate 87,109,780, forward strand.
GCTTTTTTTTGTGAATGTACGTATACTTTCTAGTACGTGTATATGCTTGTATTTGTTATAGGTATATATATTATATTATATGTACTGGGATATGTGTATGGTTATGTGTATATGTGTATTTTGTGTTTGTGTGTGTATGCGTGTATGCACGTGTGTAATGTGTGTATATGAGTACATTGTGTTTTGGTTGACGTAGTTTGGTGAACATATGTGTATTTGCCCGTATGTATGTGTGTGGGTGCCTTATATACATATTTATGTGTATATATATATATATATATATACGTTTAAATAATTATATGTATACATACACACACCCATACTATGTGTATTTGGTGTATACGTTTGTATATGTGCGTGAACATATGTCGTACGGTTTTATATATGTGAGCGCGTGTTTATGTGTACCTGCATGTATATGCATGCATTGCGGGTGTTTTCACGTATGCACGTGTATGTATATATTTAATTATTATTACTTTTATGATTTTAATAATCTTTGTCATTTTCGTTCTAGTCATTTATTTACATTTCTTCTTAACTCTTATCGCCGAGAATCATTCGGTTTCCTAAATAGAATATTAGTCTACGTGTCCATTTATACCATAAACGTGGTTTTGTTTTTATCTTTCGATCCACATAACGACGTATTATTTTCGCTTTTTTCCTTCCATTGCCTGGGAACGTCTTCACGAACCAAAGTATCGTCTTTCTGGTTTCCTTCCGTTGCTACATTTATCGAAATATTTACTTCTGCATTCACACATTTATTTGTTTAGTTACAGAAGATCCAGTTATGGTGGAAAAAACGATTCTTTGCTTTAACTTCAATCTGTTATTTTAATAGATATGTGCTCTAGGTTTGTTATGTATTTGATATATATTTACCCTTATCGAGCCCTCTTTATATATATATATATATATATATATATATATATATATATATGCACGCAACCACGCACGCACGCACAAATACATACGCACCACATACACACGCATGTATATATATATATATATATATATATATATATATATATATATATATATATATATATATATATATATATATATATATATATATATGTATATGCGTGTGTATGTGTGTGCGTATGTATTTGTGCGCGTGTGTGTGTGTGCGTGCATATATATATATATATATATATATATATATATATATATATATGACCACTCGATGCTCGGATAGAGCAGAGTATGATATCACAGAAAGAAAGAGAATCAGTGCTGGGACGAATGGAATTTATTGGACATATTACAATCAGATACGTCTTGATTCTACGAAGCAGGAACATCTGCTTCGTAGAATCAAGGCGTATATGAGGACCTTGTGATTTTCAGAGTCAGGTTCGATCATCACATCGATTGTACCTCGAGCTGGTCGCCAGAGAAACGATTGTAATTTGTCCAATACATTCTATTTGTCGCAGCACTGATTCTCATTCTTTTCTGTGATATATATACACACATATATATATATATATATATATATATATGTGTGTATATATATATATATATATATATATATATATATATGTATATATATATATATATATATATATATATATATATATATATATATATATATATATATATATATATATATATATATATATATATATATATATATATATCACAATGGAATCGGTAAAATCAGTTAGATTTTTACACACCAGAGTACTGGATAATATGGAAAACTCGGTATTCCAACGGCTGAGGGCCTGCCTTTTTAACAGCTAGATCCGAACTCCATGAGTGTATGTATACATGTATGCATCTATGTGTATATGCGTATGTGTGTATATTGAAGAATGTTTTGTTGAAGTTTAATTACCTATTAAAATGCGGCCTTCATCTGTTTCATTACTGAAAATTATATATACTCACACGCATATTCATACATATCCCTTAAATCTGACACGCATACAGAAATATGTAAAGAGAGTGTAATTTTAAAACTTCGTGTTATTTATTACTACTCCACTAAATATTAAAAAAAAATCCTCCGATATAACACCCGTGTAATGAATAATTGTTATATGGTTATTCACCCATTCGAGCTGTCATGTTCACAAGAGATTAACGGCAATAATATGATCTCTAATGTTTAATTTCGTGAGTCAAAATACACATAGTTGTCATCATTAAATTATCCAATTGTCAATTACGTTTTTGGCGTAATAAACCGTTCCTCAGTAAGTTCGCACCTTGTCATATTGATTGGTACTTAACATGTATTTATACATTGCTATCGGAATATAATATGTCGGAAATTCGTATCGGATTAATATTTTCTAATAAAAAATCTATGAGGTGTTCTTACTTCATCGTGGCTTGCTACACAGTATATCAAGGGAGACAAGTCAGAGTGTTACAATTTAGGTAGATTCTCGACATTCTAGAATGTAACAGTTATATGTCACTCAAATTACGCTGCACTAGCTTCCGCCAGGAAGGATGCAATGGATAGTATATTTCAACACATACTGCATAACAAAAAATGAATTTTATTTAAAGCTAGAAAACTTGTTTCATTGTTCTGGTTCATATGAATTGTTCTGGCGTAAAATAAAACAACAATAAGAATAACAATATATCTGTATTACGATAAATCTTTATTTGTTAATACAGATATATTGTTATTCTTATTGTTGTTTTATTATAAGATTTATTGTGGTTTCGTAAAAGTTTATGCTTGAAATGACTTATACTTTAATGTTTCTCTCAGTCCTTACTATGCATTTATTAGCATAAAGTTTGAAAATTTAGACAGATATGGTTTATTATTAGAATCTGGGAATATCAATAAATCAATATCCTTTTTTTCTGACATTTGTGAAAGGTGTTGCGATTAAATTCTACACACGCATACACAGTTTGTAATCAACCCAAATATATCTTAGAAAATAATTACTCTTCGACATGAAATTACTCTGTTGATGTTTACAGGATTCTACTTCAAAATATATAGGGGAATAAAATATAGTGTGAGTTTTTTTCAGCGATGACACTTTTTTAATTTTTCATAATTTCATTCTTTATTACATAAACAATAATTGCTTTAAATCATTTTTTTTAAATTTAATTAATTGATTTATTGTCAGCAATGAAAAAGAAAAAGAATTAATCCAAATATATAATTTCGTAGTTTTGGCAAAAATATTTCTTTCAAAAAATTATTAGAAATTCAAAACACTTAAGTGTTTCTATTCCCAATAAGACAAAGTTCTATTAAAAGGTTCTTAGTGTTATCAAGAATACAGTTAAGCGCGATTATTAATGGTTTCCACCATTCTCTTCCGAAGTCAATATTTTTATTGTAGTCACTTTCCATGTTAGACATTTGCAAACGTTCCAGTATTAGTTTCCAGTTTTCTCAAATAAATAGTCAATATACTTTTCTTTTACAGAAAAGGAATACTATCCTTACATTGGATGTTCCAAAGCAGAAGAATGATTTTACTTTCTTTCCATAAGTTCGCATATTAATATTACGTTCAGCTTTCAATATCCTATCATTCTGGATATTTCTTACAGGTTTTGACACTCCGTATATACATTCTTAGCAATCCTGGTTCAATTGCTTATCTTTGTATTTTAGTAAATGACAATAATTAAAAGGATTTGATTGTAAAAGGAGGTTTTAATATATGTATAAGTCTCACGGGTTAATCGATGCTTGATTTCGAAATCTGCCAATCTTAAGATCGCAAAAACGTCATAGCAATTGTATAATTTCAATAATACGTTCTCATCTTCGACTTGGAAAGACCATGGTAAACATGATTTCTAGAAATGGCTTTCTATATTGCATACATGATAACATGTAACAAGTAATTCCCTTTTACATTTCACATTGAAATATCACGAAGATGCACATGCTTGGCATCTCCTTTCTCAGAGAGCTACACCTTAGAAACGTAAAGTTCCTGATATCCATGTTCTTTCAAATTTGCGAAACATTCGCTCGCTGGTTTCAAATAGACGAATGCATTCTTATGCGCAAATACGCAATATATCGATCAGTACGATCATCAGTACAATAATAAAACATGAGGAAGACTTAATACTTTAATGATTATTCAACAATAAGATGGATGTCATAGAAAACATAGCCAGTGCCTTCAACAAAAGGTTTGTCACATTAGCAAATCAATATTGAATACCTACATACACATACGTATAATGGTTGATTGAACAGGCTCGACGTTTTTCTCATTAATTTCTGTTCCTTCCAATTCACACACACACCCACACACACCCCGCACACACATTCACACATACACATACACACGTATATATATATATATATATATATATATATGTGTGGGGGGGGGGGGGGGGGGGGTGCTAAAATGTATATTTAGAATATGTATTCTGAAGTGTTGTAATATATTGTAAAATATATTACTGTATAGACGAATGTAAGTCATGCGAACGGAGTAAACAGACAATTTTCAATCTTCAGCCATCCGTTTTGAGAAAGGATATCAATAAATATTAGATATTTGCGCAAACTATAAATCGTCAACAAATTAAAGCTTGGAAACTGTGAACGCTATGTTATACCACAGCCACTTTGAAACTATTACAATTCTTTGGTACCATATAGGACAAGTGTGGTTGGTGGGGTTAAAAAACCAAAAGTGACTGCTAGCTTCAGATAACAGGACACCGCGCAACCAGTATTTTACATGAAACAACACAAGAAATACAAGAACATGAAACATTATTTCCGACGAAAAAGCTCAAAATAAATGCGTGGACGCCGCATTAAATTACTAGTCTTTTAACTGAAAAGCAAGGCGATTTATGAAGAGAAAATAGTTTCTTTACTTATTAAAACAATTTCAGTAAATCTAACTGAATCAAAAAGGAATAAGAGGATGGAAACAGAACAAAGAAGCAATTTTTGATTATCAGAGATTCATCAGATTGCAGAAAATCACAGATATGTACGGAATATTTTAAGGAAGTTGGGAAATATCCTAACAGTAACTATACGTAAATCAATGTAGTGTTGACGTGAATATCCCAAAGAAACAAAGCGAATATAAGTTTCGTGGAAATAAATTATTTCATTAGATTTCCATCAATAGTCATCTACTACAGGCTGTGATAAGTATTACACAGTTTTATTTTATAGATATGTATCCCTTTCATTCTAGGAGCCTTCGTAATAACGTTTAGATCTTGCTGAATTCTTTGTATACATCAGCGGCATGGAATAATACCTTATATTCTACGCGCGTCGACTACTACTTAGTAACGGTAATGCTTGAATAAAATATATCTGAGTCTAATGATTCTTTTCACGGTACACTTGGATTCTATGACGGTGCTGACGCGTGTAATCTTATAGGATCATGCATTCTCCATATGCTAGAATGCAATTCCACAACAACTCCTTTGAGCTATACTGTGAAAATGGTTTTTCACTTACACATGATTATTACAGACAATCTTGACCTATTTCGTAGAAATTAATTGACATATTTCGTGCTTTCAAACTTAAATTTACGCTTGATATGAATCTCTTTAAATAACATTTCCTTTAGGTAAACTTAGATCTAAGTACAGCGTCGTATTCATCATACCATAAGCCCAACGAACATTTGGTCACCTCCGTCTATGTTTTTTTTAAAACTCAGATTCTAATATCTGACGTCTCAAATGTATCAGTAACCAATGATATTTCAATTATGCTGGGCCTTACTTCAACCAAGCCCTTATAGAGAGGAGTTTTAAAGACACAAGCACATCCACACGAATACATTCCTAACCAACCAAGCTAACAATGCTAACAGAAAAAGAAGAATTAGCTGGTTCACACACCACTTTTCTCTTAACCGAAAGACTAATGTATGTCAGCAATATTCAGATTTAACAGACATACATTTACGATCACAAATTAGATACAGTAAAATGTTCCTTGTCACCTGGACCATCTATGAGATCAACAATTATTGCAAAGAATATATCCTACGTAAATCTAACATGTTCATGTAGAATTCCACAAACACACACACACATACTCAAATACACACACACACACCCGCACACACACACGTACACACACACACGCACACACACATACACACATAAACACACATACAGACACACGCATGATTTCCTGCGAATGAAACAGTTCAAGTCGTGTAGATCCAATTTCTATATTACATTTAGCATATACTCTCCTAATGTATTGAGTACCTTCCTAAATGTGGTTACCCCGGGATTAATCCCGGGTTACTCATATATATATATATATATATATATATATATATATATATATATATATAGAGAGAGAGAGAGAGAGAGAGAGAGAGAGAGAGAGACGTGCGCTCGTGCGCTTGTGATTATATTGAGGAGGAACGCCGTAGAATGAGTGGATGAGAGATATGATTAAATAAATGCATATGCAAATTTATACAAATATAGAGACATGCATAAACCAAGTGTTAGTGATGTACATATATAAGATGATTTGTAATTATAGGAATAGAAAGAAAAGTAGATTATGTTTAACCAGTGAAAGTTATGGAAAACGAAAATACATTGTAAACGTCTTGTTGTAAAGATCAGTGGAATCATCTCAGTTAAAACGTTCGAACATATAACATTTAGTGAATTTTCTCGTATAAAGTATAAATAGTTTGATTAATATAGACAGGTTTGAACAGCCAGTAGTATGTACTCTCCGTTGAATTCTTCTCTCTTAATGCTTCAGTTGATTACAGGAACTGACGTATGAAATGAAACGTGAACTGAAGTGTACACTTTGAATTACATGTACATGTGAATGGAAACTTGTTATAAAATCACACACACACACTCAAACATACAGTTGTTACTGTGTGTATATACGGAAAGTAAGGAAGACATATATGTATATATATATTTAAATTGCAAACACATATAAGCGCACGTGTGTGTCTCGTAAGGTAAAAGATGAAAAAGAATATTTAAAATGAAACGTTGTGAGCTGTGTGAATCTTAGGATTGTACATATCTATCTATATGTATAATACTTATGGTTTTACTCTTCAATCAAATGGTACATTTCAGTGAATATGTTTGATTAGGTTATGCTAGTATTAAACATATAACGTAGTTGCTTCTTCAAGACCATGTGATGCTGCTGCTGGAGTGTCGCAGATCTCAGAAAAGCAACATACACTTATCTAATTAATATTCTCACACACATACATAGACTCAGAGACGTGCACACGCACACACACACATACACATACACACGTGCACACACGCATACACACACACATATACACCAATATACACACATATATTAAGAATTGCACTAAGCAGACGAAGTGTACGTTAAGGTTATACATACAACATCAGTAACCAAGACAGCCGATATGTATATAAATATATGTACTACTAACGCCAGATAAATGAATTACATGTAAAAACAATCAGAACGAAACACATTCATTCATAGCAGTATGCTGGAGAGTTTGTGTGTGTGTTTTGTATATACTAGTGTATTTGTTTGAATGTGCAAAAATGCGAATGCATGTGCGTTGGGCCTCAAGAAATATGGATGCTCAACATGTTTAAAAGTGCTAAATGCAGCGCCGTTCATAAGCAGGCGAATATAGAAATGTTATTGATATTCGCTTGTTTATCACTGGGTCATCAGACAAGAAATAACGTTCCAATAGCTTACACAGTATGAATAAAGAAATATTCAAGGTGAGGCAGTGGGATTTAATTGTGAAGAAGTAAGTACGATAGGGTGGGCATAGTGATGATGGGAGTTGGTAGGGTAGGGCTGTGTGAAAAAGAAAGGTAATAGTGGGTGATAGTCGACACAGCTATAGAATTTTAACTGGTCAGTTGAAGGCAGTTGATGAATAAGAAGGCTGGTTAATAGGGATTAGTGAAAAGGTAGCTTGGATTGGATGGAATACACATATGTGTACATACATACACATATGCGTACATACATACACATATGTATACATACATACACACAAACCTATATGCACGCACATGCACACTAAATATATGTATTTTTGTGTACAGGCTAACATCAAATTAGATGTTTCATCAAATCTCACAATATTTAATTCATAAAAAAACACCTAATTAGAATTGTCACTAGAGGAACTAGAATGTTTAAATAATTTTACTGGATATTGATACACGTAATCTAAATGTTTAAAAGGATATTTCAACTGTAAACTTCAAAAACATAAACATGGGTATTCCATTGCGAGTAAAGTCATTTAATATTAATTTAAATAGTTTAGCTCATGTTGCAAATGATCTGGAATAGTAGATATGATCTCTTATGGGATATACTATCAAATATTTGTTCTACTTCAGCTTTTTCTTTTTCAACGGTAAATAGCGATGCTGTATATATACAGTCTATATGTCGAGTGTCAGTTGAGGTGAATGTGTGATATGCTATCTCATTGTCTGCGCATTGTTTTCGAATCTTAGAAAATAACCCATATTATTGAATGACTACAACGTAGATAAACATGAAGCAATTAAACATGTCCATGCACAACTCAAATTCAGCCTAGCTTTATTAGCAGGTCTGAGGAGATCGAGCTGAAGTGGGTGTATTTCTTCGATAAATAACCTGAGCCACCCATGAGGGAAACGGTCGTAACTGTGCATACTTAATAAATAGCTTAATGTGAAATCTCAATCAGTTTTCAATATAAAGAGTTGGCCACGTGAATGAACCTGTTATTTTTCTGTTAAACTATTTAACCGTTTCTGCCCTGCCACTCTCTGCAATCTTTTTTTTTTTTTCTTTAATTTCTCATTCTATTTTCTAATGAAGGCCTAGCATCTGATACGTTACGACTCCTTTCCTACTTTAACAAACGTAACAGCTAATCATATATTTCTGTATCGATTTTTCTGTTCTTTATGTGTTCGTTTGTATATATATATATATAGTGTATTTTGCAAAACACAGTATGCTTAATTAAATGCATTTTGAAGACCTTAAGCTATTGTTTTAAAGTAGCGACAGTGTCACTTACTTCAATTTTCAGCAAACAAGGGGAGGCAAGCTGACAGAACTCTGTTTCGTACTTGTTGGTACTTATCAAAGCTCTCTACTCCCGCTGTTTGCTGAAAATTATGAATGTTGGATTCTTATATAATTCCAGTAATACTCGGGAACTGATTATACGGAGCGGTTTCCAGTCCAGCAACATTTGAAAATTAGAGTAGATGCTGTGAAATACCGATATATATATGAATGTATATATAGTGTATTTTTGCAATACACTGTATGCTTAATTAAAAGCATTTTGAAACCTTACGCTATTGTTTTAAAGTAGCGACAGTGTCACCTACTTCAATGTTCAGCAAACAGGGGGAGTGGTGAGCTGTGATAAGTACCAACACGTACGAAATAGATCTCTCTCTCTCTCTCTCTCTCTCTCTCTCTATCTCTCTCTCTCTCTATATATATATATATATATATATATATATATATATATATATATATATAAATATATATATATATATATATATATATATATATAAATATATATATATATATATATATATATATATATATATATATATATATATATATATATATATATATATATATATATATATATATATATATATATATATATATACATATATATATATATATATATATATATATATATATATATATATATATATATATTTATTCAGGTTTGAGGTTCCCCACTGGATAGAGCTGGTCAATTCCGTATGGTCAATCTGAATGTAATAATATGGAGAGGACTCAACGTAAAGCAGTTCAACCGTCTTTGTGTTTGTAGTTGGTGGTGCTAGTACGGAGTTAAATATTATAATGAAATGACAGGATGCTGGACTTGTGTAAATCCTTGAAAGGTTTATTATACTATGATCATTTCAATGACCGGGTTCCGTATGAATCCGGTGATATCATCAGGTATTCGAAATATAATAAGTGAATGTAATAGATAAAATCCATGGGGCTGGTCACTTGAGGGTGACCGGCAAAGGTGGAAGATGGTGGATGGCGGTCGTCCTCGGGTCTTTGATTTTCAGCCCCATGGATTTTATCTATTACATTCACTTATTGTATTTCGAATACCTGATGATATCACCGGATTCATACGGCGCCCGGTCATTGAAATGATCATAGTATAATAAACCTTTCAAGGATTTACACAAGTCCAGCCTCCTGTCATTTCATTAATATATATATATATATATATATATATACATACATAAACGCACACACACGCACCCACACACACGCACACACACACCCATACATACACACACACACACACACATATATCTATATATATATATATATATATATATATATATATATATATATATATATATATATATACATATATATATATATATATATATATAGTATTCTGTATATCAGACGCATTCACATCAGAAGCATAGAACAATAATATCTAATTGAATAGTATTTAACAGAATCTCCCCAATATGGAATCTCCATAACACTCATTAGAAGAGAATCCCTCTTCACCTTATAAAATTAATTTAATTTACTATGATATTCTCATAAATGAAATAAATATCTCATGAAAGAAAATCATATGTGCAACAAGCACCAGGTTTAATTGCATTTCAGTAGACCATTAATTTCGCCGACAAATTATGATCTATTAGCCACACATTTGGCAACTGTCGAATATATTGATATAAATTACAATTTTATATTAACATCTCGAACTACATATTTTAAGCATTTCAAATATATACGTCTTCGCAAAAAACAAGTATATGCGGGAAAATAAATTTTAGCTTTCGTTTAGCAGTTTGCAGTCTAGGTAACGGGAATGATTTGCGATCATACGCAAATATAGTTCACGGTGAAAAACGGTTGCTCAATCCGAATTAAAACGTAGCTACAATTTAACTCAATACACTATAGACATATTATTTCCTGATTTCTGAAGAAATCTTGACACGCTGTCATGAATGTTAATGTATGATAAAAATAAATGAGAAAATAATAAATAATACCAATATGATTTTCGTCTATAATGAATTTGACGAACAAACAACGACTAATGTCACATGAACCGGAAGATACAACAAGAAACATCAATGGAATAATGAAGTCTAATCTATTTGAAACAAAACTCAAAATGGAAATAAAATTGAAAAAGCATTCATAAAAAAATGTTTAAACTATTTTAAATAATGCACTTACATAAACATACACATAAACATACACCCAAACATATGTACAGATGAACATACACGCATACAAACAACCACACCCACCGATACATACATACACATGCACACATACACACAAACATATATATATATATATATATATAATGATATTAAATAAATAGAAACTATATTTATAAAACCATATTTATTCTATTATATATATTTCAAGGGTACCAACATTTTGGTACGCTATCATTAGATAAAATACGAAATGTGTGTTATAAATGTTGTCATAACCAAGGAGAATATACCTTAACGGTGCAAGTTATCCTTGGATATATATTATATATATATATATATATATAATATAAGATCAAAATATGGTTAAAGGAGTTCCATGTATTTTATTATGCGCATTTCAAAAACAAACATCATCATACAATAATATTTGTGTTTTCATCAGATAAAACAGGAGAACATGATATGAAGGCTAAAAAACACTTGTGGATAGTGCAGTTTTAAATCAACATATGAAAAGTGGTTTTAGATTGATGTGTGATATTGGGAAAAATATTTTATTTAGAGAGGGGGGGTGAAAAAGGGGAGGAGATCAGAGGGAGAGATGGGTGATAGAGAGAAAGAGATAGTTTTTATAACTGAGAGAAGATATATTGTTTTACATAGAGAGGTTGAAAACCGTTGGAAGATAATGTATAAATTAAAAGAATTTGAAAATTAACGAAGGGAAGATATGTAGGAGGAAAAAATATTTTATTTAGGGAGGGGGGGAAGGATGAATAAAGGGGGAGGAGATGAGAGTGAAGGTGGAGAGGGAGAGATAGGTGATAGAGAGAAAGAGATAGTTTTTATAACTGAGAAAAGATATATTGTTTTACATAGAGAGGTTGAGAACCGTTGGAAGATAATGTATAACTTAAAAGAATTTGAAAATTAACGAAGGGAATTTATGTATGAAGATAAAAAATAATAATTGTGGATGAATATTCTAACGTCAAAAAAAGTGTATGTTGATAAGTATTGTGGCAATTTCAAAATTAACGAAGAGAAAAAAAATTATTAAGGTTTGTGTGTAGAAGGATTTGAGAAAAATAATGTGGAGTTAAAGTTTGTATATTGAAGTAATTGATAATATGTGCGAATAAAGAGTTAATATGTATTAAAAATGAGTTCGTTGATGGGGAGAAAAAAAAAATAATAAATTAAGGATGAAATTGAGATTAAAAAGTTTTATAATAGAGAGAAAAAATAATAATAATTGCGGATGAATATTCTAACGTCAAAAAAACAAATGTATATGTTATGAAGGATTTTACAAGGTGAAGATAGAAAGAGGGTAATGAGTAAACAAGTATTATAGAGTGTATAATGCCCTTTGAAGTAAGGTAGGAAGATGGGTATATTTTAAAGAGGTGTATGTATATGTGCCTTTGAGAAAAGATTCTAAATTGATAAAGAATTGAATATTAACTGTATACTTTGTGAAAAGTCCTATGGAATTTATGCAGGCAGATAGAAAACAAATCTGTACGTCTATTTATTATAGAATCTAGATTAGAGATAATGGTAAATTTTTCATTTAGGCAGAGATTACAGATTTTAGATAGAGAGCTGTTCAAGTTCTAAAATCTGTTCAGAAGTACCAAACCATAAATTTAGGTTCAAAGAAGAGCAATTAGAACTAACCTGTGGGATAATTCTATCCAAGATGGCTTTACTAACAATCCCCAGATCAGATTTAGAGGGGGCGATTAATGTAACAGGTAGTTCAGTGCGAACATTGTTTTTGTGATCCTTGAGATTTATCCTCTGAAGTGATTGGCTGGTTCAACATATTGGATAATAAAAACAAACTAAAATTTATTCAATTTACCTGCCCCTGAAAAACTTGCACGTATTTTATAAAGAATAGCCTGTGGAGGTTTTCTGTTTATACGGCACAGGGTGTATAATCGAACGAAACTTATGTAGCTTTCTATGACACTGATGTAACTAATTATATATATATATATATATATATATATTTTATATATATATATATATATATATATATATATATATATATATATATATATATATATATTCATGTGTGCATTATAACACATGTTGAGTATCAGTGTGTATGAGGATGTGCCTACATGTTTCGTATCTGCATGTGTATCAGCTTCTAAGTGTTCGAGTGTGTGCTTAAATATAAACACAGATATTTTTATCATTCCCTTATTCATAAATGTATGACAGAAAAAAAATATTGTGATCCAATATATGCACAACCTGACATTTTAAGACATTTTAAGACCTATATTCTCGAGCCAAGTACTTCCCCTGAACTCTATTTTTATGATTTAAAAAAAAATGAAATCAATCTGCTACTGGAAAATAGGCAACACATTATTTGTGCAGTTGGACATATGTCAAGATGTGAACATGCTGCACATAACTTAACCGCTGTTTTATACGCGTGTTTGGTGATAAAATTCAACAAATGCACACACATTATTCTATATGTTAAATAGTGGTTTATGTAGCATGGCATGCTAAACTACTTATATCAAGACCATTTGTTCATTCGGAGATCAAAGGAATGTACACTCGTAAGCATGCCCTTCATCACAGATATATTAGGCTTAGAATGTTACACATAATTGTGGTGTGAGATATTACTAAATCGTATGGATGATTATATGCGAAAAATTTACGATGCGCTCCCTATAAAAATTATCAGCTATTATTTGGTCAACTAATGTAATATGTATGATATATTTTGTTCCAAATATGATAGTTGATGGACATATGATACTACGATGCTTTATACATACTACGAACCTCCCCCATTTTTATTGCTATACGCAATGTCTAAACGATTGTGAATGCTATAATATTTTGTGATTTGTAACAATTTTGCTGTTTGATGTTTGGTTATTATTAAACCCGCCTTCTGAAGGTATTTTAGATTGTACACAGTTTAATATTAAACAAAAAAATATTCGGGTTTTGTTCACTGCATAGGCATGGCAGACTATATTTTATACGACACAGATTTCATGTACAGACGTGGTGCTACGAAATTCAATCATTGTAAATTATTGTACATTACCATTCATATGAAATCTTTAGTTAAGTTATTAAGTTTATATATTGGTGATGAGTCTGCTATGCTTTATAGAAGAAACGTATCACCGTTTTACGCATATCTACCTCATGTCCATTGCACATTTATCAGTAATAGGTTCAGTAAAGCGTTTATAGATTCGATTATTTTAACGGTATTTCTTTTATATGTTTGTATTGTGCATATATTTAATGCTGAAAGTTTTGAATAAACTTGGGTTTGTATCAATAACAAAGTTTGGAAATAGCTTATCACATATACTGTATGAATTATGCTTGTAATGATCTCAACATTAACACAATAAGTAAATAACATGAATGTCCTGTGAAGGTTTCTTGTGATGAACATTGCTGAATAGAAAATATCTACACATATATCTACGATAAGAAGATAGTCGTAGATTACATAAACCTGTATTTGAGAAACTGCCAAAATCATCAATTCTTGATTTCTTACCATATATATATATATATATATATATATATATATATATATATATATATATATATATATATATATATTTCGTTTCTAAATTATTGGCAACATGACCCTCCCAAAGTATAACAATATATATATATTGCAATAAGTTTACCAATATCTTTTGAGTCGAGGATGGGAGGCGGAATCGTGATACATCAGGTTTTTTTTATTGGTGTAGACATACACGACTAAGCAATACGGTTCATGGCCGTGATCGAAGTCTAAACTATATTTATTTCATATAGATTTTTCTCCTGTGAGAATATGATTAAAAGCTTAATACGACGTGTTGGGGTGTTCCCTGAATTAACTTTCTCTACTAGTAATAGATATTGTGTGATGCCCCATACTCTATTTCAATGTAAATAATAAATAACTAATGTTCAATAAATACAATGAGGATACACATAATTAGTGTTCAACTCAATTACAGAACATCTCAAATAAATAGACCTTCTAAGTAATTTGAATTTTAGCATTTTTTGGTTTTTCATTAGACGAGATGTTTTACTTTTCAAAATAAATTTAATTCTGATTTCATAATATGCATACAAAAAGACATCAACATAATTGAAGAAACAGAATACTTAGAAAGGAAAATAATTGTTTCTATTTTAGGCACAAGGTCAGCAATTACCCAGTACATTAGTGGTACTTTATTTTATCGACCTCATTAGGATGAAAGGCAAAGTTCACCTCGACCGGATTTGAACTCAGATGGTAAAGGGACGTAACTATGCTGGAAAGCATGTCCGACCCTCCACCGATACTGCCAATTCACCGCCCCTTAGAAAGGAAAATAATGAAGATTGTACGTTCATACTTTATTAAAATTGATTATATTAGCCTATTGACCTATCGAATGATGATAATAGAATTCCGTTAAGAGAGTCCAATTTTGAAAAAAACAGTTTCTTGTTGTTTTTTTTCCAATTCAAATATTTACATTCGTCTTATTTGTTATTACTTAAGATTTTTAATATTTTAATCATGCAGAAAAATAAATATTTAATAAAAACTAAAGGGTAATGTAGAAATATGTTTAAATACTTCCAAATGAAACCAAATAAAAGACAAACGTATATATTAATTGAGAGAAATATTTTCGTTGAACATCGATTTAAACTGTTTTCTTTTTACAATGTTTATCATAAATATTTTTTAACATTTAGCCTCTGATTTTGCTTATATAACATTTGATAAGTTTCTATCGAAACCAAATCCTTGTTCCTGTCTAAATACACCATCGCTGTTCTCAGGGAGTATAATTAAACATTACTGAATATAAAAGCATTAAGATACTTAACTCTTCGATTTGGCAATTTATATCTGTTGTACGTAGTGAACAATATTTCAATATATTGTATTCATACAAGTAATGCAAACCCTTTTAAATCTATAGATTTACTATGATATCCGTTCTTTGACCTTAATGATTCTGTCCCAACCTGAACTTTACATATTCTTTTTCTCTGACACACTTCAGAAACAGAGCAATTTAATATTCAAAATATTCATATTTGTAATATGGCAAACAGAATCCCTTCTAGTTATACTCGCTTGTTTTAAAATAGAACAACACATTAAATGTAATGTTCTCCTAAATATAGTATCCGTAAATAAAGGAATTTACAGAGTAGAAACACCAGCCGATAGTTACCCCGTAAAAAAACAACAACCACACACACTCTTTTTTTAAAATACCAGCTCCCTTTATATTTACAGTTGATTCCTGATTGGCGTGCATTATATAAGTATCGACAACCACATTTTGAATCACAATATCAATTATACAAACTACTAACGTTTGGGAAGATCTATATTTAATGAAAAACACATTTGAAATAAAATAATATGAAACAAAATAATTTCATACATCAGTATTTATTAATCTGAAAAGATAAAATATGCCTTAGTTCAATCAGACACACACACCCACACACGCAGACAAACACACACATACATACACTTACACACACATACACACCCACACACACACATATATATATATATATATACTCGCTTATAAATCAGACACGCGTGCATGATACACGTGAGATTGTTTCATACACTGACTACTCTAAACTTTCCTCTTGCTTTATCTTCATAAACTGCCAATGCTTCATTTTTATTTTTATTTTTATTTTTATCCTTTAACCTTTATATATAAATTGCCATGCTATATCATTTTGATGGATGTCATCCCACTGGGGGTCAATATGTGCATATGTTTTTATATGTCTCTTGTGTTCAAAATGAGGTAAAGTATGTTATAGATCACTAAATAATTGCTCCGAAGAAACCAAACCTCGGTTTGGAGGAAACAATTGTAAGCAAATAAATGATTTAAACTGAACTTTGATTATTGTAATCTCTATATAACTGCTCTGTAAAACAACCGATATTATTACATTGAGCTATTTATCTTACTGATGATAAGATAGTAATTAATGACTATCTTTCACTATTTAGGGTTTGTATTAAAAATATATAACCATAAAAGGTTTTATTACATACATAACCATAAATAGTATACTTAATACTTATATATATATATATATAGAAACAACCAAATTGATATACGTTTAATACTCTTAATATTGATATACGTATCTGTAATTCCGAGACCAGACACCATATCCTTCACTGACATATAAGTATTGCAATTACTTGAATTGTTTAACACCACAGCAGCCACTAAATTGTGTAGACATGTTCATGGGTTCAATGATAAACGCAAACTATGATCTAATTCCATTAAAACAACTTTAGTAACCGAATGTTAATCATGATGCTTTACTGAATGGGGATATATTCAAAACATTGTCGAAAGGCTCCATTCTCAAATCGAGTAATACACTGTTTGGGATCGGGAAGCTCACATTTCATGAAGGACATATATTCGGTAAAGGTCGCCTCCGTCATCAGCATATTTGACCTTTCCTTCGTTTAGAAATGAGGTGTGAGGCAGTGATTTGAGGGCAATTCCAAATATCTTAAAAATCGATGAGACAGTAAATCAATACACTGTATTCCATTAAGTGGACCACGTCTCTTATACACATTATCAATAATTATTACAGAAAACCTGGTTCATTAACTTCCAACAATATCCTATATCTTCCATGAACGTATTTCCTTATTCAGTAAAGTATATTTCGCAAGTTGCGGAGTTTGCTGGCGTTCAAATCTAAGAGTGACATATTATCTATTGATTAAATTTCAATTTTTTATTCTGTATTCCTACTCGACTCACACTTGATGATTTCACTGAATAAAATATTGCAGGTTTGCAGATTCTATAGAACGGATTTCGCATTAAATACGCCTGACAGCTGATGTTAGTGTATATTATGGTAAATTGATGTGACAAAAATCAGAATCTCCTAAACTAACATGCATTTATATGAAAATAAATAAATTTAAAGTGACGGTTAGCAATCTTGGTCAAAAAGAGTCATCTTCAGTGTAATTTCCATGTCATCATTAGTATCGTTGAAAATGGCAAATAGAAAATGTGGAAAAATGCCAATGTGTTGTTAATGTAAGCATAGCCTGCCAAATATTTCATATTTGAATACATTTAGGTTTACATCATGAAATTGATTAGCTGTGACACGAATCTTTCAACACTCAAAGCGATGTGCTCTCCTATACAAATCGTTTGAATTTATGTATATCTCTAAAGACACTTTCAACGTTACGCACATACATATATGTCTATATAATTATCTTTCTATATAACAATCTCTCTCTCTCTCTCTCTCTCTCTCTATATATATATATATATATATATATATATATATATATATATATATATATATATATATATATATATATATATATATATATCAATCTCTCCATCACCAATCGAATATGCAACTGTCTTTTTTTTAAAATAAATATTTATTTGATTCCTTAAAAATATGGAACGCTTCACGAATTTACGTGTCATCCTATATACATATATCTATAATATATAAATACATATTGATATCTATATATATATATATATATATGTGTATGTGTGTATGTGCATGTATGTGTGTGTGTGTTTGTATGTGTGTATGTGTATGTATGTGTATGTATGTGTGTGTGTGTGTGTGTATGTGTGTGCGGGTGAGACAGAGCGTATGAGTTTGTGTATGCATGTTTGTCAATCGAAAAAAAAAAAAAATTAATGTTAAACTCTATGAAATACACGACTCTGTTGCATCTAAATGCGTATCACTGATATTTTCCCAAATATTTCCTCATTGCGCTCGCATTTGCGTTTCACAATTGTCAGTTCTGTGTGTATTAATATTTCTTGACATTTTGAGGTGGATTGTGTTTATTTCGATCCTATACGAAATGTACAGTTAGCCCACCCGATTTCACAGCATCATTTGGAGTAAGATACTAGAGACAATTAAGGTAAAGCAAGTACACATACTTTTGTGTGACGTCAGGTTAAACCGGTGTTGCCACTTATAGCATTAGAGTCATGAATAAAGCAAAAGTGAAATAAAAAAAAAGATATGTTTTGACACGCGAGAAAATATTTTTTTCATTTTACAAAGCGATTGACGGGAATGTTCATGAACTAAAAACATAAGATAGCATGCTTCCAACTACCTTCAAAAATTCGTTATTTTGAGGTTTTCAGGAAATTCTACAACATTCAAAATAACACTTTATCCATTTTAGAGTGCACTTGCAACGGACTTTTCCTAAATCTACGCCTCCGCGTGTGAAATCCACGTAAATCTCATTGTAGGGTGGTCGTTGACAAGTTTGGCCTGCTTGCACTGGCTTGCTGCCAGTGTGCATGCCTGTACCACGGACATGCTGCTCTCCTCGATATATTGAGAAGGAGCCTGGATGCAGCCGGCTATCAATAACAACTGGAGCTTACAGGCTTAGACCAGGGCTGGGACGCCACATAATGTGAAACGTTCTCTGCTTCCAGCTTACTAAACTCCGGTCACAAACCCTGGTATTGAGGCCCGCACTGCAGCGGAAAGGAAGACGAACAAATCCCGGATATTGTCCGGCCGCTTCCACTTCGAACCAGTCAGCGTCGAGACATCAGACGTACTCAGACCCCGTAGTACTGAGTTCATCCGCATGTCCGAAGGTCAGCAACCTGTGTGAGGAAGAAGCCCCGCGGGATGGAGTGGATGTTGCAGTGCGTTTCGCTGGTTATTTTCCCGTGAAATGTGTTTGCAGTCTTGTCCGTGTAGCGCTGCGCTACACCATCGCATCCTAGACTTAGAGCGTATCCCATCCCCGCTTTCTTCCCTTTCTTCTGTGGCCCTAGATTCCACGCTTTTCCCCTCCACTTCCTCTCATTTATGTCTTCTTTCATATTCCTTTGCTCTACTTTCCCGTACAACCAGATCTGCCAATCCTTTATTATCCATGTGATCAGTACTTAGTTATGCTTTTATTTTTCTTATTTTATACTTATTTATCTTTTGAAATTAGAATTCGCTTACCGACGTTAATATTTGTAATTTCTCTCTGTTTATATATTAACAAATGCCCGACAGCAACTTTACATTGTAGACAGTCTTGATTAGATTCCATACAGTAAATATATTTTAATGTTTCGAAATGGAATATCCTAAAGTGAAACGTTGTTAAAAATTGGAAAAATTGGAAATGCATGCAGCTCTAACGTAATATATTTGATTGTAACGGACGCAGTAAATCGATACATAACCTTTTAAATGAAGCCAGATTATAAATCGCACAGGAGTATTATAAGAGTCACCATTTGATGTGTATGTTCTCTCATATTTCTGAGACCACTTTCCACACAGATGAAACCAGGATGAAACAGATATTAGATTTCTTATATACATTAGACATGTACATACTTGCAAATGTATTTATTCACATTATTGATGGTATAGACGATTAACTATGACATATGAACATGGTTGAAAACTGACAGTCGTTT